>VZRH01007333.1:145012-389501 GCA_013397555.1 Urocynchramus pylzowi | reverse complement strand
TTTTTTTTTTTTTTATTAAAAAGCTCAAACTGAATTTTATTCTAAATAAAAAACTCTTTTTTTGAGAACCTGTAGGCTACTCTAAGTTAATCATGTGGGAGAAGTGCTGTTTTATCTTCACTAAATGATTGTGCTTTCAATAGCAAGAAACTTGCCTCCAGAGCTTCTATCTGCTTATTGATTGCTAACTTGACATATATTTGTATGTTTACAGATTTCTACAAATTGTGCTCTGATAAATGTTTAGAGACACCACTAAAGACCTGTTTTCATACATGTCAAAAAGTATTAGATATCTTCCAATTCTATACATGTGGATATACACAATTTCAGAAAAAACTGGGTGCTGTTTGAAATAATAGTCCCTCAGAAATTCGTAAAGATGTCATGAAATGCTTAGACTGTATAACTTTAATTGAAAGTATTTATCCAGCTCTGATTTCAACAGATGTCTGAACAACAGGGGAAAAATAACCCCCACCCTGTAACAAAACATCATCTGCTTCCAGATTTCCCATGCTAAAGTTTTTATGGCGGTCAATGGTAACACACGTGTACTTTTCTCTCATGCTTTTATAAAAACTACTTATCTTTTTAAAAAAGGCTTCTTTTCCCCAAATGTAGAGATGCCCTCTGTGTATTGGCTGATTTTCACTTGAAGGTTGAAGACTTTTTCACACTGGGGACACCTGTTTTTGAACCCCCATGTTTAAGGGAACTGGGGAAACAAATACAGTGAAACATTTGGATCCATCTGGTTAGATGTGGGAATGTTATGATCATCTGAACATCTGGATAAGATGGTAACTGCCACCAAACACTTTGTCAAATAGTAGATTTGTCCCTGCTCAAGCCTTCTATGGATGGTTCAGAGGGTTTTTTTGCCTGATGATGTGCTTGGCCATACTTCTGTTCTTTGTGCCCCCACTCTTCTTCACCACCAGTGGGGATATTCCTCTCCTCCAGCAACAGAAACCTCTCTACTCCTCTCCCTGCTATCTGTGCTCTCCTCAAATAGTGTTTTCCCACAGGGCACACACAAATCCTGTTGTTTTACATCATATTGTCATTGCAGCCACAGGCATGTGTCTGCACTTGTCCCCGAGCCAGAGAGGGAAGCGTGTTTCCTCGTGCCTGTGCTTGCAGCGCGTGTGACCCGCTCTGCTCCCCCAGCCTCTCCCAGCACACGTCCTGCCTGCTGGGATCCAACCAGAGCTGTTCCCACCTCAGCAGCTGGTGTGGAGAGGAGATGGGATTGTGCCAGTGGGGAGCTGAGCTGTCCTGGAGGAGTTCAAGAGGTGCAGTGTGGTTGAAGCTGCTTTGGAGCAGTGTGAAAACATTCCCTGAGCAAGGGGACTGGGCTGTGTCTGTGGCCACTGGTGTTGGGAATGCCACGTATTAAGTTTATTACAAAAATATTGCCTTAGGCTCCATTTCCTAGCCAAAACTTTTTTAACAGAGCATTGAGAGCAGCCCATGGCAAGAGGAAGGTCAGTGTATTGTACCCCACATCTGCTGGGCAATGGCTGGAAACCTCCTCAATGCCACTGTGTCTTTTGATGCTCCACACGCCCATGAGCACATGCTGAAATTCCTGAGCATGTGCGTAAAGTTAAGTACTTAAATGCTTTGCTGAATAGGAATTGACTGAACATGTGCTTAAGTATCCTGCTGAATTGCAGCATTAATCATTTTTACAGCTGACAAAATCACTGCCCCAGAAAAATATTCTCCAATTAGAATGAGGGGGATTATTTCTTTCGTTTGTGTGAAATAAGTGTGTTCCCAGTTGTACTGAACGTGTTCTGTTTTCTGTGATATTAGAAATCATTTTCCATAAGATTTCATATTGCTCAAGAGAAAACTTGAGAAACTTTGGAGTTGATCAGGTCCCTAGATTTGGATTCATATTAAGAAAACATTGTAAGAAAAGACATAATGGGCCAAAAATATGCACTTACTTTTTTTCATTGACTTCACCTAAGGGCAGAACTTGGGCCACTGTGCTTGTTCATTAATTCTCTCTTGTGGAAGATGCTTTTTCCATATGTGATTTTAATCTGTTTGTAGATACTGAATGTAGTTTTTCATATGGTAGAGTGCTCCTTTTTTCCCCTTATTTCCTTCACAGTCTTTCCATAATAGAGTTTAAAACAGGGAAAAAAACAACAACAAAACAAACCCAAATCAACAAACCAAATCCCTTTGTATGTGCAGCCAGTTAAGCAGATAATAATGGTAATTTTTCTGCTCTGCTAATGATGATAATATTGATATTTATCAATAACAAATAGCATGCAAGTGCCTGGGTGAATAGAGTATTTTGCACAGTGGGGTTTTATATCTATATATGAAACATGGAGTGGCAGGGGCTGCTAGAGGCAGGTGAGGGAAGCTGAGCAGAGAATTGCCTCACAGCAGAGAGCCTGAGAAACAGCAGAGGGGGAATTTAGTCCTAGCCAAGAGCAGAAATAATCCCTGCAGTAAAAAAGCTGCAGAATCTGTAATCTCAATATCCAGCCCAACAAAGACCACGGCCCTTGGAGCTCAGCTAAGTGAGCTCTCACTGGAAATGGTGTGGGGCTCACGTGGGGTAATTTGGGAGTGGGAAGGTCCAAGGAAAACCTGCTGGTTGGCAGAGCTAAAACCAGGAATCCTGGATATTTCCAACCTGCTCCTTAGACTGCCATGCAGTGCCTTTGGTTCTCAGCTTGTTTTATTTCATGAAGTCTACAAAGGGGACTTTGAGAGGCATTATCTTCAGGAGATAAATTTACAGCTGCTTTGCTTCCTATATTATGTTTACATTTTGTACCTGTGAGTCTGAATATTACCTGTTGGTAAAGCTGATTCTGTAATTATTGATTCTGAGGCTTATGATTGTTCTCTAGACAAGGGGAAGGGGGAGAGGGAAGGATTGTCACGCAACAACCAGCTGTTCCAAGACCTTTGAAGGTGACTTGAACAAAATCACACAGCCCAAATAATCTGCTGGAGCAAAATACTGCACCTTCTTGTTTACTGGGGCCAATTTAGGATGTGACCTTTGAGTTTTGTTGGAGGGAATGACTCAAGGTATAGCTAGAAATGTTTGTAGGGTGTGTCATGTTCATTTTCAGAGGCTCTGGCTGGAAGAGGGACCTGGTTGTGGAGTGACTGAATGTTCAGGGTGCTAAATCTTGGCATGAGGGCGACTGGAGGGAGCTTAGCTGCTTGCTCTTGGAATTGCCCATGTTTCTCACTGGGAGTGTGGGCCCAAAGCAGCTCTGAATAGAGGCAAGTTCAGGGTTGTCCTTCTCTGGATGCCATGTACATCCAGTTCCACTGCTCTGCTCACAGGATCACAGTATGTTATGCTCACAGTCACTGCCGGATCCAAAGAAGACAAGATTACCTTTTTAAACAAAACAATAAAGCAATAAACAAACCGTAAACCAAACACTCCAGATGTCATTCCTATGTTAGATAACATAAAACCAGAGAACAGCCACAAACACACACATTTTTCTATTTATTGTTTTAGTATCAGCTAGAAAATGTTTCTATAGGAATGTCCACACTAGAAAAATCCCAACTGTTTGAATCACAACCATGTGGATATTTTGTTTTCCTAGGGCTGAATGTATTTCTTCAATAACACAAAAAGAGTTTGAAGTTTGCGTTTCTTTTCACTTGAATCTTCAGCAGCAGCACCAACATGTGCAATCCCCTCCCTACTTGTTTCACTTGACATGTTTCATGTTACAGAGTCTGTGTGAGAGACTTTGAGAGGTGTTATCTTTGATAGAGGAATTTATGGCCATTTTCCTATCTACCGTATGTTTACATTTGGAACCTGTGTTGAACATTTGTTATACTCACTTGTTGTGTCTTGTCTTAAATTAGATCATAAACATTTTGAGGCAGGGACCATGTCTTCCTGTGTATTGCTGCTCTATTTAGGCCCTACTGTTATGGATGTGGAACTGTCTGGGAGTGATTGTAACAATAAAAATAGTTCTGCTAGAAGTTCTTTCGTCCCGATAAAGAAATGTGCAACTCTTGCTATCAGAACATATCAGAGAGCAGGGTGCTTAAAAGTGGTTGTAGAGTAGTAATCACCTTTGCAAATGCTTTGAACCTTAGTGCTCAGAAAAGGGAAAGGACAAAAGTTATATTTTGATTTATAGAGAGTCCTGACAAAACCACTCCCAAAGCTGCCAATATCCAAATATTACCCATAGGCTTGCACGTGCATCTAACAAAGGTTTTGAACAATTAGCCCTAATTGCCCTTTTCTAATATTCTGGTTAACAGAAAAATCTTCATTATAAGAACACACGGCTTGTAAATGAAAGGGATGAAAGCTCATGAAAGGATGGAGGCAGGCCATACGTCATCCCACACCTAGGCACAACGGGATGCATTAAGGAAGCATTTATGGAGAGGCATTCCATCAAGTCAAGGTGTCAGAGGACATATGGTCTCTTTCACCATTAACTCTGTGAATTTCCATAACTTTCTGCCGGCCCGTATTAACTTCACTTTGTGTGATGCTCAGGTTTGTTTGGTATAATTTTGGTTCTGCTCTGGAAATGTCCAATTGCACGTGTGAAATTCGTGGAAGTACATAACTAAAAATCTCCTATTTGAGTTTGCTTTTTGCAAAAGAGAAATTTAAAAAAGGAAATTTGGGTAAGACAGAAAAAATTTCAGTAATCAAGACAAAAAGTAATAGATAGAAACATGAATACATAATTTTATCTGTATGGATACCTACTTGACCCTGTTTCCTGACTAGAAAATATTGTTAGTATGCTTTTGAAATATAGTATACCATGTTGGTACCAATTTGTTTGGCGTGTGAGTCATTAGTTGTGATCCCAAAGACATCACTGGGATGCTGCTAATTGCTAAGAAAATACAGATGTAGAGAGGCTTATGATGAATATCAAGATGGGAATCATGCAGCCAGGTAAGGGTGACAAAATGAAATCTTACTTTTAGTCCTTTTAAACCCAGAGGAACACAGAATATTCTGACTTGAAAGGGGCCCACAAGATTCATCAAAAACAGCTCTTGATTTAGGTCCAACAAAATGCCCTTCCATCTTTTCACTCCTCAGATGGCTTTGGGGACCTGCTGGACTACCTGAAACAGCGGGGAGACTTCCTCCTTTTCTACACTCTCCTGTGCAGATCTATCTGTAGAATTTCTAAATTTAGGTAGAGGAGTGTGTGCTAGTCCTAAATGTAAAGCTGAATTTCCCTCTCTGTGGATCTATTGGCATATCAGAAGATATCACACAGACACCATCAAAAAGACATTGAAAAATCATTCCCACATATAGGATCAGACTAACTAGAAGTTTTCATTCTTATTTTTTAAGATGTACTCTTTGTATTTTTGACATTTCTTCTGCTAAGCAATGATTGTACCCCAAAATCTCTGTGAGGCAAAACTTGAATATAATGACATTGTGTTTTTCTTACAAATAATTGGAATAATACAAAAAATTCCAAGAAGCCCTAATGCTGGGGAGGGGGAGAGGGAAGAAATTTGTGAAAGTGCTAGGTGGGAATAAGAAAGCTTTTAAGACAATCATGATAATAATACCATCATAATAATAGCTTTATGTTGAGGAAAAAAAAATCATCAACCAAGCAACCACCATTGAACCTGGGACTAAAATAATCTCTCTGAATTTTCAATTGTCTTAAAGCACTGGTGTTTTCTAAGGTTAAAAAAAATAGAACAAGAATACATGTCTTGGTTTTATCGTATTATCACAACATCTTGTTTTTCATGTTACTTCTCTCCTATTTTAGACTCTTTACTTAAGCTCCCTGAAAAGTCTCACTCCTCCATCAAAATGAGTTGAAGACACATTTGGGTTCAACAAAATATTGGTGTTGTTAGGAGTTTAAAATCAGGGGTCTTTTCATTAATGTTCAGAAGCACTGATGTAGAAGAACAGGAAAACTCCCTGTGTACACCTATTCCATTACATTCTCCCAGCAGAGAAAATGTTGGGATGTCATTCTGCTGCATACTCACACGTAAGACTTCTGTGTTTAATACATGGAAAATCCCTAAAATGTTTGCACAAAGAATATTGTTATTCCCTGTACATTTCAGCTGATGCTTAGTGGGAGAAAAAAAACAACCAGTGGACTGAAATTTGGAATGAAAAGTGAAACGATTTTAGATGTTTCACTTAGCCTAGATCCTAAGGACACATTGTCCAGTGCTTTAGAATATGTGCATTCAGAGGATCAAGCTATTAGAGAAAAATTCTCCATTCTGAAAAAGAGGCTTATCACTGAATCAGGAATTGCCAGTAATGTCTCCTCTGGGATGCTTGTTTTTAAATTGCCTTTTGGGAGGCTTTTATGACTGCATCCACATCAGTGCTGTGATTCAGAGCAGTGATGCTGTTTGGAAGCACATCCCCCAGACTGTCCCATTTACTGTGCAGTAGTTCACTTCCCAGAGTGGTTTTGCAGCCCATAATCTGGATTCTGTTTGGAGAAAACTGAACTGGAGGCTTTGATCCAGGCATGTGCCAAATGTTCTCCAATTCCTATTGCAGGAATAAGAGGCCAAACCAATGACTAGACCTCCTGAAAGCTTGGAATCACACTCTGGGATATTTCAGTTTGGGGATTTGGGCTAAATCAAGTTTAAAGCAATCCTGTCTCTATCTCCCCCATAGTGCAGATAAAGAACCCTCAGTTCCAACTGCTCCAACCTATTGATCTGCTCCTGTGGCCACAGCTGCCTTGAGAAAGTAGATATAGCCGATGACATCTTGAAAGTATTCCAGATTTTACAAATGTTTTCTGTGTTAGTTGTTTTTTGCTTCTCTTTTCCTTGGATCTGGTGCAAATATTCTTAAATGAATTTTAAATGATCTGAGCCTGTGCCCGTTGCTTTTGTTGCAAAATTTAAGATCAACCTAGTTTTTTTTTTTTCCCCCAGTGATCATGCTGCACTATGAAACTATTTGAGCAATCTTTTCCCCTCATTTTCATTGAAATTGCTGTTTATGGAGATATTTAAGAAGATGATATACATTCCTGCTCTCAAAAAGGATGAAAGGAAATTGTGAGAACTATAAGAAGTTTATCACAACACTTTTGTCCTTGGGTTTTCAAAGCTGTCTAGTTCTGCCTTACAACTGAAAATAGCCAACTCCTAAGTCTACTTATACCAGTGGGCACCAAAGTTTATGACAAGCATAAAATTGTGATATTTCTATCCTTTAGTAGAGCATGCTTGCATTACAGGTTATTTAAATTGCGATTTTTAATTTAGACATCCATCTCTCTTGTATGTTTTTCCTTACGTGCTCAGCCTCATTAACCCGTCCAGTTGACCTGCATCATTCTCGTGTTGACAAAGATAGGCGTTATGAACCTTAGGATGTCATAAACACCTCTAAAATGTGACCCTCCTTGCATGCAGTGGGGAAGGTTTGACAGCATTACACCAGTCATCTGATAAGCTCGGGTCAAAAGTCTCCCAATTGCTTGGCTTTTGTTTGGGTGTCAAGGAGGCAAAAGCTTTTCATGTTTTTAATAAGCAAATTAATGAAATACTTACAGTACACTGCATACATTAACTCTTAGGTAGCTGGTTTTCCTCTGGGGCCATCTTTCCAAAGGTCAGAGGCCATAAATGGAGTTTCAGTTTTCCAGGAAACAAAGAGGACAGTATATTTCAGCAATCTTTTCCTGCATGTAGTTAAGATTCCTCCTTTTTTTTTTTTCTTTTTTTTTTTCTTTTTTCTTTTTTCACTTTGGCTTACTTTCTAGAGGCATAGTAACACTTGCCAGCTAAGCCAGATGTAGCATTTCAACCAAAAAAATGCACTGGATGCACGTTCCAAGTTTGCCAATGGCTATGCATGAGGCTGGAATGTCAGAGCAGGAGCAGCGGATTAGGAAGATTGTGTTCATGTTGCTCAAAGCAGAAGGAGCCCAGAAAATGTCTCTGGAAGTTCACTGTTTCAGACACTTTTTCTTCTTAGATATAACATGTGTGTTTGGTAGCATTTTCAGGCTCCTTGCAATCACTCTTTATAGTGTTGCTTACATTTTCAGGATATTAACCAATTAGTTCTCATTTGTAAACTCCAGACTACTTTAGAAAGCCTGACTTTAATTTCTGTAATAAAGAGAAAATAAAGAAAAGATGCTTTTGCTTACCTAAAGAGACATTAAAACAATGGCATGCTCTCTTGACAATATCTCCTGTTATCCTCTCTTCCCAGACAAATCTACAATTTCTTAATTTTTCTGAGCAAAAACTAATTTAATATGCACTTAATATTAATGATACACCTGTGGCTGGATTAATCACCGACTTTTCTGTTCAGATGACCTGGTACAACCACGTGATGGAAGAAGTTAAACCCCATCTCAGTTTCTATGACTATGTGGTGGCATTTTTTAATGTCTGTTTTATACTTATTTAAGCCATTATGTGGTGTCTGCTATCTACCAGTTCCCTTTTTCCATCCTCAGCCCCAAAAAGCAGGTAGGACAAGTGGGTGAGCTCCTCCTGACTCTCTTTGCAGACAGGGAAACCAAGGACAAGAAGTGAACTGAAGCCACAGAGAAATACACATCCTACTGGAAGCTTCAGCAAAGAGACTTTCATTGACTTCTAGACTAGACATAGACACCTGAATTTCTGTCTCCTAAGGTAATTCCCAGTCTCCATGTTTGCAGAACATCAGTAGAAATTACTTTTACTAGACACCTTCCTCAATCAGGTACTTGGAGTGGACAAACAAACTCTTGTTTTGTTTTTTCCTGTCTGAAAATGCTTCTGGTGGTTTAAATCCAGAATCAGATTGTGGCATGCTATAAATGCAGTTCTAGATGTGCTTTACTGAAACTCACTGGATGCTGTGAATTTCCAGGAGGAAGGTTGCTGGATGTAATCAAAGCTACTGAAGCAAATTGACTTCTCAGACCTGTGGTCAGGTGAAAAATCAGCTCTTCTATTAAGCCCAATACTGACAAGAAAAAAAATGGCTAAGTGAATAGAATATTCAAGGAGAAGGGAGAAGATACTCTTCCTTTCATGTGACTGAAAGTCTGTAAGCATCTCTAAGTGATGCTCATCATCTCATTTCACACAGGTTTCTCTCTTGACACCTAAACCAGCAGCCGCAGACTGTTTCCCTTGCAGACTTAAGTAACTAGTGTCTGGAACATTAAACATTCAGCAAAAACCCATAAAATGAGAGAAGGAGCTGTAAAACACTGGCTAGAATAAGCTCTCCCTGCTACAGCCATGCAGTCCAGGCTAAACTGAAAGCTGTCTTTTGGGAAGCATCCTCCTTTAGCCCAGGTCAGGCTAAAGCACTTCACTCTCTAAGGTTCCATCTACAGCTCCATGCACAAATGTTCCACAATTTACTTCTTAAGAGATATCTAAGTTACATAAAGGACATAAGAGATATAACCATGAGATGATTTTATCCCCTCTGCACTGGTTGGACTGCTTTCACTCTAAAATGAAATAAAAAAAAAATGCAGGGAAAACTGCCTTATTAACAAAAGCTATTAAAGTAATCTAAGCATCACATTAAGCTTTGCTTGCGCAGCAGTAGACACAATAAGAAAGACATATTATAGTCATTTAGATGCAAGATAATTTACTATTTTTAAGATCTTATAGCATCCTTGCTCCAAGATAATTTACTATTTTTAAGATCTTATAGCATCCTTGCTCCAAAGCTTTATCTTTTACTCTTTGCTGTATCTGAATATTTTGTCCCCTCCCCAGCTCTGATTGCTGGGAAGCGTAACCACTTTCTAGCTGGAAAACCTTCCTTGGAGCATGTGTTGATTCCTTGCTATCAAACTGGGTGGTCATGTCGTTAGGGATCTTACAAGGCTTTATCCTAAGCCTGGTTTATTCAATGTTCACCAGCCTCTGGGACTGTGCAATAGAGCATGGCCTTGTCAAGCTTGCAGGTGGCACTGAGCTGCCAGGGTGCGAGTGCCTCTGGAGCAGGATCAGAATCCAGAATGATTCTATCAAATTTGGGAAGTGACCTGCAATTCAATAAAGACATCTTAAAAATACTGCAATAAAAAGTGGGAAATTCAGAGATACAACCAGTGTTCTGCAGAAGTGAATTGGAAGGTTAGAGCTAGACCACAGACTGTAAGGCAGTAGTAGGATGCTGCTTCATCCCAGGATGAAATAGGAGTGTGGCACATATTCCTGAGCCTCTGGTGAGATTTTGGCTGCAATTTTGAGTGTGGCATTAAGGACCCTCACTTCAAGGCACAGACAAATCTGAGAGATTTGTCCACAGGACAGCAACCAAAATGATGAGAGGTTTAGAAAAAGTGACCTATGAGGAAAGGTTGAAAGAACTTGGTTTGTTTAGTCTAGAAAAGAGAAGACTGAGGAGGTACATGATAACAGACTTCAAATATTTAAACGGTTGTTATAAAGAGGAAGGGGATCAATTATTCATGTCTACTAAAAATTGGAAAAGAAATTAGGAATGTCTTTAATTTGCAAGAGGAGGATTCCAGTTCAAAAGCTTTCTGATGGCACTGGAGCACATTAGCAATTTCCACAGCTTCCCTGGGTATTAAGGGTTTATAAGAATGACTTGAACAAACTCTGTAAGGGATGTTTCAGATCTGCTTCTGCTTCAAAGCACTGCTTAGGACAAACAACTTCTTAAAGCCTCTTCTGGCCTTATTCCTATAGTGTGTAATATAGATTTGTAATGTATATATCCCTGTGTAATTATAGAAGTGCTAAATTAGTATCTGAAAACACACTTCTTTACTTACATCTACAGGTATGTGATGAAGTGATAGTGGGGAAATAACTGGACTTTGCTGTTTGCTAAAAGAGAATTGCTCAAGAGTTTTAAAAACTATTGCTCAAAATGCAGCAGTGGAAAATCAGAACTCATGCCTGACCTCATCTGACAGCTGCTATGGCCCTTCTAAAGGGATTAACAACCTGGACATAAAACAAAGGTTATTGCCAGTCATTAAGGTGTGATATCGCTCAGCACAATTAGGACATGTCACAAGTCTGCACAGGGCTATGCCTGAGTGGAGAATTACAGAGAAAAATGGTGATTTACTGGTCTGGGTGAAGAAGGCCTGACATTGTGATGAAGGGAAGGCTGAGCAGGGCTAGAAAATATCCTGAGACAAGTTGGAGGCCCTTGATGCTGTGCTACAAGACATTCACCTGACACCGTGCTACTTTTTTTTTTATTATCTACATTACATAAATATATGTATATATATATACATGCCCTCATGGGATCCTTTATGTCTACAAAATGTGTCTGTAGGATCCTGTGCAGCAATCAACAGGAAAAGCTGAGTCCTGATGCTGGCAGAGTTTCTGGCTCTGAACATTTCAGATGACGCCTCCCAGCCCAGACAAAATCTGCTTCTCAGCTGAGTAAGGAGGCACTTTGATAGCTTGATTCTCCAAATCTGTATTTAGCAACTTCCACTCTTCAGAGACACATGCAAAGATGATTATAGCCCATGATAGGTCTAAAGAAATAAAGCCATTGAAATATTATTGGTTATTTCTCATAGCAATTTAGAGGCCAACCCATATGTTTCAATTACAAAAGAATGAGTTAGCTTATAACACGTTAAGTTCTTTTAATTAGTTGATTAATTTTTCACTTAAATTCTAGAAAAGTCATTATTTCTTCATGTTTAAGTTTTCACTTCTACTGCCTTCTTTTGTAGTGCTTTTCTTAATTACCTGCAGCAATTTGCATCAGCAAGGAGCTAAGAATACTTTGCATGTCTTTAGTGCCTTCCCTCCTCCTTAGCTATTGATGCAGCTACACAGAGAGAGCTCAGCACTGTAGCATCTGGCATCTTGAATCATCATTATAAACATTAATTAAATAAACCTCTCAATGCTTCTGACAGGTGATGAGAGCTCCTGACCTCTGATGGGAGGCCGGGTGCCCATGTTACAGGTTGAGGGTGTGTCTGAATTGTGAGATTTGCAGATACTTCCCGGCATCCAGGTTCCAGGTGCGTGCCCTGGCCACATCCCAAATCTGTGCTGGGGCAAAAGCCAGGCTCTTTCTCCCTGAGGACCTTGGTTTCCGTAGCAAGGAGCCCTGAGTGCTCATGTGGGGAGGGCTGGCAAGCACTGCTGGGTGTTGTCAGGCTGTGGGCAAAGCCTTATCCCCACAGTCTAGACAAAACCAAGGCAGCATAATGGATTTGAAGGAGGCTCGTGGTGATTCTGCATTCAAGGTGGGAGTAGAGAAAAAAAAAGTTTTCTTGGCTTCCTCCTCACGCAGTTCCTCCCATTAGTTAACTATCAAGATGACCACACTGGTTTTTCACATTTAACAAGTCCAATGCAAACAAGGTTCTTTCCCCCATTTTCATCAACTTCAAGATGTTTTATTTTCAGGGGCCTACAAAGGCAAATGTACAATTCAAATAAAACCACAGCAGTGACTGCACAGAATAATAACCTCACTTCTTTTTGGAGCAGAGTTTGGAACATGTGGATACAACATAAACTAGTAGAAAAGTGCAACACACTCCTTCCTCCTGGCAGCTTTAAGGAGAGGCCACAGGTAGCAGAGTCTTCTTAAGCCCATCTACTCTAGGAACAAGCTGGAAGATGGCTTGCTAAACACCAGAACCTCCACATTGCCAGATGCATGTTCTTGCTTTACAATTTCCAGCATGTTTTAGCAATTAAATCCTGTTTTTCCTGGATTAAATGTCAGTTTGTCAGCCTGTGGACAATTACAATAGATAGTCATGGGGCGCTGTACCAATTAATGCACTTTAGACATAATAAAAGGGGCTTTACCTTTCAAATTAAAAGTTACATTGCCAGTAACAGCCATTCTTCCTTTGACAGCACACTTGCCTTTCTATGCTGCTATTTAATATTTCTCCCCATTTTTCAGTATCATATTTTAGCACTGGGCTATTGATTGAGTGGAGTGGTCAGACAAGGTCCAGTGAAATCAAAGAGCATCATTTCACTGGCCTCTTCAGAAGTGCTGGATTAGCCCTGTTGCCTAAGATTTAGGAATGGATCCCTATCCAGAAAAGCACTTTAACACTTGATAACAGTTAAGCGTGTGCTTAAGTGCTTTTCTGAATCAGGGCCCATATAAGGCAGCATGTCTACCAAACATTTCCAGCTAGTTCAAATAGTGTCCAGCTTTTACAGGAGTGAGATTTCCTTTAGAATGTATAAGCAGAATTTCTTCCAATATTGAAAAGACTTACTGAATTCTTCCCTTCAAACAATTGTTTGGAGGTTTGCTCTGTTATTGATATAAAGATTAATTCAAATTGCAAGGGAAAAAATGTGTTTATGCAAATATTAAGTGCCTGAAAATGACACCACAGCTGTTTAGTTTTGGATGAAAGTCTTGGCTTGTTGGATAAGATACATCACCATCTATGAGATTTAGGAAACATCTTTTGTTACACGGTTATTTCAGTAGAAATACGTTCTCCAAAACCTTATTTTCCAGAACAAATTCACATTTCTCCGCATTTAACATTGTAAAAATATGAAAAGCTTCTTGGCATATGCATTCCTTGTAAAAATGAATCTAGAATGAGATAGTGACATTGAAGAACAGAAGTTTTGGGATAACTTATGCCCTTAAAATTTTGCAGCAGGGGTTTTTTGTGTTCTAGTCACAGAAGAGCTGCAGCCACAGTGAGAGGGTTCAATATGCCCATAAGAGGTGGCTATTGAGTGCAACAAGTGCAACAGGATGATTTAATTTCATATGTAAGCAATATATGTAAGAAAGAGAAGCTTCATATGCTCGTTTTTGTTTTTTGTTTCGTTAACTTCAGACCATGCATCATCTCTAATGAGCTTGATAAAGCATAGTAAGGAAAATGGGCCATAATTCATCATGATTTCCATTTCAAAAGTGACAGCCAACTTCACAATATAGTCCATTTTGCAACAAAAGAAAACCAACAAATGATAATGGAAACAATATCCTCAAATGAAAACTTAAATTCCCCTCAGATCTGACTTTCATTATGGAAAAGTGGGATAGGTTTTGTTAACAGTACCCAGAGATCCTCTCTGGTTCATCTTGTGAATAAAATATTTGATTTTTTTTTAATGTTGTCCACCTCAGAAGAAACAGCACCCCAAAATTTTATTGAGTAATAAGAGCTGATATATGGAGAAAAGCAGGATCAGCATTTTAAATTGTTAGAAAATATAACATTAAATTTAATTCTTTCCCATAAAAAAGCTATGGCCCATGCTGCAATGTAAGGTATAAATAAACTGCATTCAATAACAATAAAGGAGCAATCTTTATGTTTTGGGAAGCTTCTGAAGAATTTTTACTTCTTTGTGCAAATATCCAAACTATTTTAGCATTTTTTTCTGGTCGTAATCATATTTTAGAAATCAGTCTATAGTCTTTCAGTTACTTCTGAATGCTTTAGATATCACATCCTTCACCTTTTAAAGCTTACCTTAAAACTTTAGACTTTCAAATTGTTTAGTTTCATGGGAGGGGTAAGGTTTGGATTGGAAATGAAAATGGTAGTTTGGGAAAAGAGGGAAAGGAGAGATGAAGAGTGATGGAGCATGGCTCAGGACCCTGAAATCCTTTGCTTCCTAAAACCTGGCCTAAATATTTGTCCAGTGGTGTCTGATCTATTGTATATGATGTTGATGGACCTTAAATAGTTTTTTTCAGGATGTGTCATCTCCTTCCAGAGGTGTGATGGATGGAGAACATTATATTGCTATTTGGAGGTGAATGGTTCCTGCCAGAACAGGGTGTGCTGGTTTGAGGTCATGCAGGAGATGTCCTTTGCAGGGCAGAAGATTGGTTAACAGCCTGTCCAGGATGGTCTCCTGGGCTGGGCTGTTATAGCCCAAATTGGAAACAAAACTTGCCATGGAACTGGGAGATGCTGCCCTTCAAAAAGGCAGGATGTCCCCTCTCCTGGGGCACCATCTGCCAATGTCTGAGAAGTCACATCCCACCTGAATTGGGCTCACAGGTCTTGTTTCAATTTCAGTGCACAAAGCAGATAAGAAAAAAACTGGTCTCTGATGATATCTCTGCTGAAGACAGAGCAGGCATCCATTTTCTGTGAATACTTTAAAATACTCAATTAAAATTAACTGTTTGGAAAACACCAGTTTTTTACTGGTTGATTGATGGACTGGGGTATCGTTACCGAAACAGAAGAAACAGCAAAGACTGGTGTCAACGTGAATTTATGTGAACCTTCTAAGAAAAAATTATCCAAAAATTATACTTAGGATCATTCTTTTATAGTAGTTAATTAACATGTGGAACTCACTGCCACAAAATACAGTATCTTTGAGGCATGAGTTTAGCGGGATTAAAGGGATTTATTAAACACTTATATGGATAATGAGACCATCCGCAGCTACATTACACAGGATGAAACCATACATTAGGGATATAAACAATTATGCTTCAGGATAGAAGCCAACTACTGACTAATAGAGTTAAGGAGGAAATTCACTCCATAATTATCCAGGATTTTATGCACCTTTTCTAAAAGTTCTACTATGAGCACTGTCATGAATGGGATACTGACTTACAGGAAATGTTGGAACACAGGAAATACAGGAAAAATAATGGAATTATGGTTTCTTTTATGTTTAAAGGTAAGGTCTTATTTTTTCCCACCTTAATAGTAATTATTTCAGTCTTCTCTTAAAAAAATTGAGAATGAGAAATGAAAAATTAATCTATGACTTATTGAAGCTTCTGAAGCAGACCCCTGCCTCTTTCAATATAAGAACTGAATATCATCTGTTGTTCATATATTTTCTTTTTAAATAAGAATAAGGAACTAAGGACATGGCTTTAGCTATTTGCATAAAGATGTTCTATCATCAGATTCTTAAGATTTTCTGTTGTTCCTTCTTCTCACAGCCAAAGTGGAGGATCTTGTAGGATCATATAAGATAGAGCACAGCCTACAGAAATGGAAAGAACGCATTTGATAGGATTGCATTGCCCTTGACCTATTTCAGGACCAAAATATTTTCAGCATCAAATTGTCTTAGAACAGGAAAGCAAATAGACAAAATTTGGGTGTTTTTTTTTTTTTGGTTTTTTTTTTTTTTTTTTTTTTTTTTTCCTATGCTAGTAGTTCTTTCATCAGGAACATATATAATAAGTCCTCTGAATTCTCTGTGGAGTTCTGGGTATGACAGCAGGGATTGTGTCATGTCTCTTCCTGAGCCTCCCTTTTAAGATCTTCTTGCTGGAAAAGGGAAATCCACATCCTCTTACATTTTTGTCATCCTTTTACTTTTTTTGGAAGCTGTAGCCTCTTGAGAAGCACTTGTTTGTAGATTCTGGCTTACTTGCTGTCGGAAGACCTGAGCATTTATATTAAATCTGATGCATCCATTCAAAAGGTCTCAGATTTGCTGTGCCCGCACATGGCACCACAGCACAACACTCTGCAGAGCTGTGAAAGGTTTGAAAATCCTAAATAAACACCCAGGCTCTCACATTTTGCGCAGCTGAAAGTTTTAAGTGGAAAAGAAGATATTTGTGGTGAAACCCAGAAACAGGTTGATGTTTTTCAACAGTTTCCTTCAGCATCTTTTGTTCCTCAAGGAGAGGAGTCATGGGCTCTAAGTCAACCCTGCTTGTGTTACAGGAGAAACTGTGGTGTCTGAAATGGCACTTTGGTGCATACAGGCAGAGGGCTGTGCAAAGAATACCCAGCTTTTTAAAAAAGCTTATGAACCTATACCTCTGGGAGCAGCATCAAAATCACTGAAGTCGGTGGAAAGACTCCAGAGAGCTCTTCTATCCACCAGAAAACATAACTACGACTTGAATTAAAGATAAAACAGCAATAATAAGTAGGGAAACAATGAGAGTAGCAGGTGTTCAGCACATTTGAAAGGCAGAAAAGCAAACTTTTATGTTCTAGCAGTGATGCTCTGCAATGAAGCTGAAGTCTGTCAACATCCAGATATGTTTCACACTGCACGTTTGGCATCGCAACAGGTGGTTACTGCCAGATCTACCAATGAAGAATGTTCCAGATTTGTCAGCTATTGCACAAAGTCTTTCCACCAGATGAATTGGGTGTATTTGGCAGCAGTCAGTTAGTAAATAAAGAATGATCTGGAGTTCATAACTATTGTAGCTTTAAAAAGACAGCTAAATAACATTGTTTTTCAACAGTGACATTCCTCACCCAGAATGGAAGTCCCAGAGAAAACAGAAAAGGAATAAAGCTCTGACAGTCAATAAATCTGGACAATGTTGAATGAAATGGTTAAATAAGTAGGGGACTCATTATTAAAAATGTCCTTTAGCAGGCTCTTTACATTTAAAGAAGAAGACTGAGAAATGAGGTAAAGCTTCTGTACAAAGATAAATCTGGTAAAACTGCCATGTTAATGTCCAGGGATGGTGTGTGTGTACTCTAGGGCTGGTTTTTTTTGTATTCTGCTTGGTCTTTAACCTTCTGATTTTCCACTATGTTGCACAGTCCCAATGGTAAACTTCAGGCTGTTTTTACCTACAAGCACAGCTTTGGCTAAGAACAAGGTTTCAAATTGTATTCTGCTGGGATTTTATTTTTAAAGAAAATTCCCTATTCACTAGAAATTTGCTGACTGCTTGAAAATGGAAACTGTTTAAGGAACGATCAGTTTGGATGATTTTCCCACTTCGATAAGAATCTGGGAAGAAAAAATTTGAAATTGCCAGCACATTCCTTTCTGCCATTTTCAAAAGAAAAGCAGCCCAGCACTAGTACCTACATAAACAGTTCAAAATGGTCAAAACAGCTGTTTCAGTGGCTGGCTTCCTCTTAATCTCTTATTACAAACCCATGCTTTACTTTTGTATTTTAGATTTGCAGTCCCATTTACCTCCTAACGGCCTTACCTGTGTTTCACAACCAAAATAAAAGCTTTGTGTTATGCAACTTTAGGCTAATTTGCCTCATATTTTTGCCCTTGGATCAACTATTTTGTTGCTTTTGATAAAATGCTTAAATACACTCTGCTGAGCTAATGATTCTAATATGATGGAAGGTTTTCACAAAGCTGTTATATTCCATTAAAAGTAATATCACACATTATCAATTGCTGATGATAAATTCCCAGCTGTACAAAGCCGAGGAAGAAGCAGCGGCATGTTACATATGACACACATGTTTTTACCATTGTAAGGGTCAGTTTTAAAGGAAACTGTGTTTTCCAAGACCACAGCTTCCCCCTCTGCTACAAGCCATGGCATTGCACCAGTGGAGCCTTATTGGTGTTTGTTTCAAGCATTAAGTAACCTTGGGGAAGCCTTTTTCTTCCTTCTGCCGTCCTTTCGTCCGCTCACAAAGCAGGTTTCAGGTTTGGGCCTGCTGGTTGAGGGGAATGCTTAGCTTGCCTATTTAAAACACAACTGGATTTTGCTATTCAAATGTAGGAAACCTAATTACACATTGGTAAATTCTCTTCAGTCTACCAAACACAGAAAAAAAACAGTGACAGAAACTGAAAGGCCAAAAAAGAGAAAAGAGTCCCTAAGACCTAATGAATCCAAACTAAACACCTCTCCACAGAAATGTCAAACATTTCTCTTAGCACAAAACAAGGCTTAAAGAATTCCCTGCTTTTGTCTCTGGGCTAATTCCTTAAGCAGAGAGGGGGATTTTCTTCTGGGAGTGTTATTTCACAAAGAACTAAACAGCAAATAAACAAAAGACTCTCAAAGAGTGAGAGAGTATAAATAAAATTCATGACTCCTTAAAGAGTTTACACTGAAAGAATGTGGGGGATTATTTACAATTAAAGCGTAGTCTGTGGAATACAGTTATTATTACAAAAATGAATAAGAGGGTATTTCATTTAGCTCACAATAAGAGTGCACCTGGGTCTTCCCCATTTGCTAAAACTGGAGAAAACTCACTTGCCCTCAGAATCATCTATTTGGTCACTTTTAGCAAACTCTTTCTCAAGTCCCAGTCTGGGTAATCCAGTTGAAAAACCTTGTTTATGAAGTTGCAAATTATCTATGTTGTAGCTACAGAAGGTGCAGAAGAAAAGGACAAAAAACAGGGAGAAAAAACCAGACAAGTTGAGAACTTCCCTCCTTTAAAAGAGGAAAAACTTCTCCAAAGTAAAAGTTTATTCTGCTTTTCTGTGAAAAATATTCTTCAAATCCCCACCCCTTCAGCCAATTCTACTGAAATGTAAAAATCCCTTGTCAATAAAAAAATTAATTTTAAATTCTTCAAACCTAGTAGAACACAAGTTTTTATTAAAGTAAAAAATACCAAGAAAGAAAGAAAGAAAAATTTGGGGCTACTCTCCCTTCTTCCTTGCCAAGTATAATATGAAACAAAGGAGCAGGTTAATAATGGAGACAAGATTGGCTGAGGGAACAAATACAAGATTTCACTTCCAATAAATTAGGCAGACACAAATGAATGGTTATTAAGATAAAAAAGCATAGGTTGAAGAAGCCACTTGATTAAAAATTACAGAGCAATTAGTCCTCTTTCCGGTGCTTTTTTTTTTTTTTTTTTTGACTAGGCATTTTGTATTTTACAGCAGATGTGTCATAAAACAATGATGATAATGATATTGAAAGCCAAGGCAGAGTGGCCAAATCCAAAATATATATATGTGTGTATATATGTGTTTATTAATAGGGTTGTGAGTGACACACAGGGTGTGTACCCATACGTGTGTATGTATCTCTATGTGTGCACATTCCTGTGAGTGTTCATGAATGTCTGACTACAGCATAAATATCACAAGGCACATCCATGTGCACTCCTAATAGTTCCTTATTAACTTAATATATTAATACAAATTAAAAATGAAATCTATATGAGTGTCATGGGCTGTACTATATCTATCTATCTGACTATATTATGTCTTTTTGTCGTGTTGAAAAAAAGCCTTGTAAGAGAGGTTAGGCCATGGAGGCTTATTTCATGTGCCTGAGCTACAGAGACAGAATTTAAAGCTTTGCTGAATTTGCAGCAAAAGTTTTGATTGAGTCTTACCCTGCCATGCCTGTCTCGGCAAAGTATCCGAAACATTTGGCTGCACGCGATTAAATGAACAGTATTTATTTTTAGCATCTGCTGCCCCTGACTCAAACTTTGCTACTAAGAAAATTCAGCTCTATGGAAAAGAATTTGAATTCCAGCTGGGCAGTTTTCAAAATAAGATGAAAAGTTAAGCAGGCAATTGGTGTGTATTTAGGGCTCAAAACACCTTGCCTCCTAAGAAGTCTTGAAGGAGTTAATCCCTTCTCAAGATAATCCACTAAAGAGCATCCTTCATTATGATGTTAAAAGCAAGGATCAGTGCTGGGGGAGTCTAACAATAGGACAGGGGTGCTTTTCAATCCCCATCACATTCTTCCCAGGTTAGAAACAGAAACTGCTGTTATTCCAGCTGAAAAACAGGACGGGTTTCTCTCTTGGTGTTAAATATTCAAATTTAAAAAGGGAGGGGAAGGAAAAGGAAAAAAAAAAAAACCCAATGGCTAATCCACTGCATTAACCAAACTTCTCCCTTATTGGGTGTTTTTCTGCCAATCTTTCTAACTTTTATGACAAGGTGGTAAATGCGGAAGGGCTGTGTCAACATAACTCACAACTCTCTAGGTGTCAAAAGAACTTTGATAAGAGGCTTGTAAATAATTCCCTGGTGGTAACATATGAGTGGAGAAAACATGAAGTAAGTTGGTCAAACTTCACTGAAGGAAAGGACACTACAACATCCCTTTACTCTGGACAATATTCAGACTTCTATTAAAACATGAGAATAAAAAGCACGAGTACCAAGATGCTTCATGCTACTTGTGTGCCTAGTATTCTTAAAACCTGGTTTTTACTTTCTTTTAAATACAGAGTATCCTGTTTTTAATTAATGAAAAGATAAGAGGAATGTAAAAATACAGGCTTTTTTTTTTGTGACCTCAGAAACATCTTTGGGGATGGCTTACACATGTGCACACACATGTAGTCAATCACTCTATATTATATAAATTATTTAATTTTGCTAATTTACCTAAGTAGAAAAAAAAAAGAGGGAACCAATTAATAAAGTAAGAGACTTTATCTGTATTTTTAAGACAGTAAAGGAAAAAGATTCAACCTTTAAAGAGCCTAGTCAGAAATGAAAAGAAAAAAAAGCTATTACTTTGATAGCTGGCCATAGAGTTGATTTAGGATATGATCCAAGTCCTGTGGATCTCCAATAACCACAATTGGTGTTTGGATCATGTCCTTGGAGTACAATAACAAGTTTCTGTAGCATGCATAATTGATGGGTTTTAAGGAATCTCATGTAAAACATGTTTCATTGTGCAATGGAAATGTCACCTTAAGGAATTCTAGCCCCACGTCAGGGCCAAGAGAGACAACAATGATATTTCAGCCGTGATAATTAAATGCTGTAAGCACCGTTATTTTCCTATTTGTTGTAATTCCAGCTAAGAAGGGCTCTGATTGAGACCTGGCAAGAAGTGGTTGAAAAATTGCTCTTCCAAAGGGAGAAGCTAAAAGAGCACATGACTCAGCTGTAGATAGTAATTTTGCTTCTTTTGTCCCATATAATCAGCAAACGAATGGTAACTCCAATTCACTGCTGATGTCTGCAGCAACAGCAGCTGAAGACTTCCAGACTCAAGGCCTCAGCTTCTCCTTACTGTAACAGAGCTCTTTGCAGGAGTAAGATCACATCTGGACAGGGGAAGAGCAAATCCTGCGTGTAGGTTGAGGTCTGTGTTCATTGCAGAGAGGTTGGACTGGATGACTTTGGAAGGTCTCTTCCATTCCAGGATTGTAGGATTTCCATCTCTCCAAAAAACTGGAGCACAGGGCAGCTCTCTTCTTTTCATCAGCTACAGGAAAGGAATTGAGATGGCCCTATGCTTAGCTAGTTTGGAGGAGATGATACTTAAGGGGAAGTATATTTGAGTTCATGGGACTTTTTATGGGGATTTCTTCTTGAGTCTGTGCCCTTGATCCAAATCTACCTGGAAGTGTGGGAAGCTATACAGTGTGAGGAGGTAGAATATATTAATGCTGTAGATATCTGTCAACTCTTTAGATAACAGATGACTTAGATAACTTTAGATATTGCAAAGTCTTCTGGATATGTAATAGCAAAGTCTTGCCTATTTACAGTGCAATCAAACAAAGTTCTTGTGTTTTCTACACTCATGATTTTGCTTGGAAAATGAATCTCAAAGGGATTTCATCCCTACTTACAAGCTCTCCAGAGAGGGAGCTCACAGCTGCCCAACTCCCTCCCTGCTGATCCCAGGAAGAAGGGAAATGCTGCTATTTCCCCATTTGCTCAATTTTGAGCTCTCTGCATAGGTAGGTGTTGACAAAGGAGATCAAGGCCAATGTTCTGCTGTCCACAGCCATACCTTTGCACTTATTAGGGAAGGTTTCCTTACCATCACTTGAAGTACCCTTACCCAAATCAATGGCCAGGAGTGGCATTGCTTACAAATCTTTGGAGGAGAGGATGGGCCTTGCCTTTTATAAGCATCTTTTTTTAAAATTTTAACTGTCTCAAATAAGTCATGGTTATTGGAAAAGCTCTCAGAAGTCCTGGGATTATAACTTATATACTCTGTCTTTCTGACCAAAGCAGATGATTTTGACACATTGAATATTTATAAAGATTTTAAAGAGCAAAGACTTTGACCAAGATGAGTTCTTTGGTTAAAACCAGGCACTAAATAAACAGAGGGAAGGACACAACCTGAGCCCTTACAGGAGCTTGCTTTTGAGGCGGAGTCCATTTCAGGATAATAGGAATGGCTGATCCAATTCCTGCCCGTCAACTGCTTTCAGTTTCTGGAATTAATTTATCAAGCTACATTTAAGGATTAAAAGATGGCGCCTGACATTTTAGAACAAACCAGAAAACCTCAAAAACCCAAACAAAAAAACCTGTCACAATTCAGCAGAATTTGCAAAAGAAAAGAGGCTGTATGGGATAAAGGAAGCCAGCCCAAAGTCCTCTTAGGTTGATGATCTCTTCAGGTCACGGTTCAAGTTATCTTGATTTTCAATTGTACCCACCCAAGTCTGTACTCCTTCTCCCTAGCTATTTTTTTTTTTTTTAAGACTTTAAGTTGTTGCCTAAATGCTCTTCTCCTTAATGAGAATGAAACCGACTGGCTTTTATTAATGAATCCCATCTTTTGTGCATAGGTTTTAGTTTCTCTTTAACATCTTGAAAAGTCATTAATTTATTGCTAATTTAAAAGAAAAAGAGAGAGCGATCCTGTTGGTTCGAATGAATACTTTTCCTTTGGTTGAACCAATAATTCAAGCTCCTGATTATACCAATTAAAGACCAATTTGAGGAAAGGCCTCCAGCACTGAGCTGCAGCTGCCATTTAGCCACAAATTATGGGCCTTATATGTGGGTGGACATGAAACTCTTTCAGAGAGAAATAGATTGAGAAATAGGGAAACTATTGTAGGGATTTTAGCAGAAGGGGGACATTAATTGGATACATTGCTTGAAGTCAATCAGAGATTCAGCTACTCTGTGGGCCTTTTGACTTCAAGACCCTTCTCTTTTTGTTCATGTACCTTCAGCTAGATTAATCACAGTGACTAAACAAGCAGAGATATTTTTCTGGGTCTTTTTCTTTTCGTGTGGCTCTGAAGAAGGGGCAGCCTATTCTGCAGTGCAACAAATGCTAGATGATGAAAATGAAAGATGGTGAAAATACATGTGATGGGTTCAATCTCACAATTAATTCATTAGATATTTTAAGAATACATAAAAATGATCCTAGAATGGAAGTTTTATTTGTTAATTTGATATCAGAGGCCACATTGAAGTTATTAACAATGCAATGAAATGATAAGCTTTTGGTATATTTTTTTTTCCTGGCAGGGAAAGAAAATGCACTCATGGAAAAGTTTCTCAAATTTTGGACCTGTAGTAACCTAAAAGTGGAAAACATAAGAGCATCAACCATCAAAAAATAGTAAGTAATTAATAAAATATATAGTGTCAATGCTCATAATGGAAATATTTTTAAAGTACTGTGCAATAGTTGCCATTAGTTTGTATGACTGTATGTCACCTGAGTTTTATTGTTCTGGATTCCATTTTCCAGCTCATAGAGAGAATTGGTGGCACTAGTGGGATTAGACCTTCTCTCTACCCAGTCTCTAGTCCTGTGGTAGATTTTGAAATTCATTTGAAATGTTGAAACTAGACTGTGAAGAAATACATGAAATATAAGATTTGATAAAGGAATGTAACAACAATCTATATGTCTATGTTTGCATATACATGTGTGTAAAGATGTTTACTTCTGAAGCTGCAGTGTTCTAAAAGAAACCTCACTACTTGTGATTTCTGGTAATCAAGTTTAAGGTTTCACTGCTGGAAACCAGTAAATTTTCTTGTAGTTCAGCTTATGCATAAACACTGCTTGTGTGAACTCCATCATGTGACTTCCTTGATATTTAGGAGCAGGATTTTCCATAATATTAGCAACCTTTATTTAGGCTGTTTATTTATTTATTGATTGTAATCCCATTGCTATAGCTCACCTCAAATAAGCCAATTAAAACTTTCAAAGTAGTCACCTGATCAAGAAGATAAAATCCATTTCTCAGTTATTTCCTGAGAACTGCAACAAACTCCTCCCATCTGTTCTGTTGTTAAACTGAGACCTAAATGAATCAAGGGCATGATACAGTGACTGCAAACAGACACTGGAAAAGACCACTTGCTTCTCAACTTCTTCAGTCACTTTTCACACAATTACATTTTTGGACATTTGTTTTGAATAGAATTAAGAACTGAGTTGTGTTTCATATTCTAAGTTAATGAGAGCTCAAACAATTTTCAGTGCTTTTTCTGGCTTAAAATTCAGTTAAAAAAATAAAAGGAAAGACTTCTGTTCTAAATTTCCATATTTCATTCAAACTTGCTAATTTTATCCTGGTTAGGAAGTGGGATTAATAAAAGCTACTTTTGATCCACCCAGAGGAGGAAGTTGTGGAAATGCTGTAGGAGAGTTTCGTACCCTTAGAGGAAGAATTTGTTTTGTAAAAATATGCTGCCCCAACTTCTTAGTCTTTAGAGGCCTGTACAGCACAGATGTTACTCTGGTGATTTCACAGTTATTCTGGTGATTATTCACTATGAAAGCAATCATAAGTTGTCACCTCCACAATAATCAAATTCCATTTTTTTCATCCACCTAATCTCTATTCTTAGGTCGAGGTTCATATTGTGTAAGAGAGTTGCCTTTTGTGTCCTAGCTTTACATTAATATTCTCTGATGAAACACCAGATATTAAGGAAATTATGTGTTTGATTTTTTAATTTTTATTTTTTTGCCTTCTTGATTCCCAGTGAGACAGAACTGGTGAAACTGAAAAGATCTTGAGTTCAACAGGTGAATCAGAGGGCTAAGATTGTCTGCTCTCCAAAGCACTGAGCTCTCAGCTTGTGGCCTGAGATCAGCATCTCCTCCCCAGCAGGGAGGGGTGGTTTGGTGCTGGGCCAAATGTACCTGACCCACCTGCAGGTATGAGCAGCAAAGCAGGTTAACACATCTTGTTCCAGGTAGGCAATTTCCTGCTGCAAAATCCAAAGTAACCCTGCAAAGGGAATGCCTCAAAAATGAGTATTTTTCCTCAAGAAAGTCTAGTTTGCCCACGGTTCAGAGACGACGTTTCAAGCATCTTATTCTATACTAATTAATCTCTAAGCCTTAACATTTATCTCTCCAGTACACAGCATACATATCACTGTGAGTTTCAGTTCTGAAGTCTGATAAAACTAATAAACCAAAACTGCCAGAGGTAGCACATTAAACTGGTAAAATGGTTTTCATCTTAATTGGATATGAGCAGTGTTATCTCTAATAACCCCAGGATACTTCTAATTGGAGTTTTCTTTTTCCTTTCTTCCCCCGCCCTTTCTCTTTCCTTCTTTCTGTTCCTTTTCTTTTCTAACACTTGTGTCATTGACCAGTGTTAATATTTGAGTGCCCCCTCTTCCAAACCCCCTACTTGATGTTTTCTGAAGCAAGAGCCAGCCTGATTTCAGCAATTGTATTTGTATTCCATTAACAAAGGTGATTTCATGTGTGCTATCATTGGAGATTTTAATAAGATAGAGTTATTGATGTTAGCTAATAATGTTTTGAAAGTTGGTTGTCTTCACTGCCCTGAGATTCACCTCAGGCCAGCAACTTCTCCATTTTCAGATGTTATTGCAAGACAATGCCTGTCATTGTTTAGACTGAGATTGTCATTTTAGTGTGAATCTGTGCTCAGTTTTTTTAGGTTGGTAAAATTATTCTTATTGCTTCCTGCTCATTTTTTAGACTCCTGTGAGAAGAATGTATATTTATTGACAACACTAAAATATCATGTAAAATTAAAAGGCATCAAAGCTTTCTGCAGCAAGTTTCCCTTTGTTTTATTTCACCAGGGTTACCAAAAATGACGTGGATGAGGAAATATTCACAGCAGCAAAGCTCACATTTTAAGGCAGAGGGCAGATACATGCGTAGGCTTCAGGGGAAAATGCACAGGACTGCTTGTAAAAAACAAATTTGAAAAACTTTCATTCACTATTTTTCATGATTCTCTTTCTCTTTTTTCTCTTTTACACATGTAGCCCTAAATTAGCTATTTCACTACCTCAATTTTATATTAAGTTTTTGTCACAGAAAATCAGCTTCTTTTTCTCTCTAAGCTACAATTACTTAACAATACAGGGATGCTATTGGCTCCAAACTAAATAAGATGCCAAAGAATTAAAAGGACTGAAAGGACAGAAGGTCTAAGAGAAAGAATTGTAGCAATAGCATAAACTACCTCATTTTTTCAACAGGGATTAAAAGTTTGAAGCCTGCATATGTTTTAAATGTGAAAAATTTTACTCCTGAGACATATTCAGGAAGATATAATTCATTTTCCTGCAGAACACACATGCATATATACACACAGAACACGTGAAGAAGTCAGTACTGTTCAATCAATTCACAATAGTTGTTGCTTTTTCTATATAGCTACAAGTATCTCTGCAGAGCTCATTAAAATAATACAGAAATGCTACAAAAACACTTCAGAGTGCAAAAACATGTATTAAAAAACAATTGCAGTAAATAAAATTAGCAGAAAGACACCTTCAGCAATTTATATTTACATTTCAGTCAATTAAATCAGCAATACCTGGTGTGTGGATTAGAAGGGGTCAGAGGCCTTTCAAAAAAAGAACCTTTTATAGTATCAAAGGCCCTGTGACATCATGTTTGCCTTTTATGCTGAATTAGATAATTGCAAATAATTGTAACTCTGAAAGACATTAATTTTATGGGAGATTTTTTTCCCCTTCACAGGTCAGTGTGCAACCCTTTGACCCAACATTGTAGGACTAACACCTTTGTTAGAAAGACAAAGAATATTACTTTCTCAACCAAGAGCATGCAGGATTACTTTTGTCACTAGTCAGAGAGAGCAGAACAGAAATATCACGATACACCAACCTTTAGAATAAATTTTTTCAGTTTTTTTGTTGTGAAGAAAATGACCAAACAGGATGTAGTTTGTTTATTTATTTGCTCTTATCTATCTATCTATCTATCTATCTATCTATCTATCTATCTATCTATCTATCTATCTATCTATCTATTTTCATGTTTAGCTTTCTATGGGATTTACCAAATCAAATAGGAGCAAAAAGCAGAATTAGAAATACATTAGACAAGACAGCCTACTTCTCATTTCTGTGCATGAGTCTTTCTTCCTCAGCTTTACATCCTCATATTGCATCTCATGCTCATAGCATGAGCTAATCTAGGGGGTTTTGGGAGAGCAAATAGTCTTGGTGCAAATCTTCAGTGTTAAGGGGAAAATTCAATAATATATTTTAGCACCAGACCTCTGCTTCTACCAACCCAAACACTGGAGACAGCAGGGTCTGACACACTCACCCCACTCTGCTCGACTGGCCCAGGAGCCTTCATTGCACAGGACATTTGGAGGGGTAATAGTTAATTTAAGGAGCTGTTATATGACTCTCATGACATTTTGCACTTCTGGAAAAAACAGGACCAACACGAATTTAATCTTGTGCCATGCAGTAAAAGTGAAAGAAAATATCTGGGCAGTGGACATTTAACCATCAGCCTTGTTGAGCCTGGAATTTCTGCCAAGGTACAGTGAAAAAAGGGCAATGAGGATGCCAGTGACCCTGATGAATACAAATTCTCAGTTGCTCACTGTGCTAATGGATTGCTCCTGAAATTTTCACTGTCAAAAGGTCTGATTGTTTCACCTGTTCTAGCAAGCAGCTGACATTGCCCCTGTTTCCATGGGCAGGGTGGAGATCTGGTGTGAGAGCTTTGGTGTCAGCCTGGAGGGGTGATGCCAGCTTGGGGGAAAGCTTGTGAGCTGTCAGTCAGTCCTACAGCTGTGGGGTCCATGGCAGCCAAATCATTCCCCTGTGCACTGTTAGCATTACCCTGAAAAAATAACTTGACAAAATACATATAAAATTTGGTGTTTGCTGAGGTTAAGGAGAAAGAAGGAAGGGACACAAATAAGGGAATAAAACTGTGGGCAGAATCAGCTGATGGTAACCTCCCAAATTGTTGCTGTGCTTCAGTGCTGCCAAAAGTTACAGCCTGCCAAGAGGGTAGGAGACCAAACCAAGATATATTTCTTAGATGGCTCAACTGTCTCAGGCTTGGAGGTTCATTAGGAAGTGAAATCATCCCAGGAATACCAAAACACCAGGAGGCCATAAAGATGATATAGGTAATGCATTCTGATTTCTTCTAGCATTAACTCATTTAAAAAGGAGTATTAGATAGAAAAAGAGACTTTTATAAGGTTGTAAAACAGCAAATAAAAATACAGAAAGGCACATCAATACTGGGTATTTTTTGCCTACAAATAAAGCCTAAAGGACAGTAGTTTGCTTTGTTTGCTGTGTGACTTTGGGGTAAGCAGGAATAGACATTTAGGTAGGAGTGTACTGGTCAGTGAGTGTGGACTGAACATGAGAAAGAACTGCATTAAATACTGCCCAGGTCAATGATTAATACATTCCCATAAACTTGGTAACCTCACAGCCTCCCCCTCCTCTGCATTTTTCTGTTTAATTGAAATTTATGTGCTAGTTTTAAGCAGCTATATAAACAGCCAGAATTATTATACATTTGACAGCAGATAACTAAAAGATTGCATTAGCAGGACAAAAATGTAGTGCCTTTCTTAAAACAGAAGCTGCTTCCAGCAAAATGGCCTTGGAAGCTTTCATAGACCTTGTGGCTCCCTCCTGCTCATCCCCAGGCAGGTGCTGCAGCTTGGTGCTTTGGATCCAGCTTAGAGGCTGGACCAGCCTGGGGGGAGAGGCTTGGAGCCACATGACTCCAGAGACCCTTTCTAGATGGAGTTATTCTAAGATTTTTTGTTGCTAATGAAACAAAACAGTCCTTTTGCAGCTGAGAGTTTGGGGCTGGCCAGGCCGGGGCTTCTGGCAGCTCACTGTGACTGCAGGAGAGAGAAATGCCACAGACACCTACTCAGGAGGTAAAGATATGATTCCTCTGCTTGTACTCACTGTCTTTCATTACAGCCCCCAAACTATCTTTACATGCCCATTATTCCTGTCTGGAGCAGCACCACAGCATGAGGGGAGGCTGCTCAAACTGCCTGCAATGGGAAACTGAAAATACAGCTTTTTTTTTTTCCTTTATCCCCCTGCTGTGGTATCTCATGACCATCAAAGGTGCTGCTATTTCAGGATCTTCCACTTCCATTGCACCTCCTGGGTGGTTTTGGTGATCATGGGATTCTCACTGGCCTCTTTAATTCTGGGTGTTCAAAATACCCTAAGTGGATCCATGTCTTGTTTAATTATTTCTTTAAAAACTTTGAGTAAATGGGAAGAACATTATTTTTTGCAAATGCCACCATCACCAAGGAGGCCCATGAAAGCAGGTCACAGGAGGATTTAAATTTTCATCAACTTAAAAAGCAGGTAGGCACCTAGGTAAGAATTCAGTTCCTAAATGCTTTTATGGAGCTGCCACTTTCTGTTTAGGCAATGTCACTAAACCAGTCTCCCCTGGGCCTTATAGTCACAAACATGAAATGCACTGATTGGTTTTCCCCTTCTTCACTTCCTCACAAAAGAGTTTTGCATATTTTTTTTCTTTGACATTAATGTAATTTCTTTGGCCTTTGTCATCAGGAAGGTTTTATTGCACGCAGCTGTAGTCAGACTGCTGAAAAAGGATCTGTTTTATTTAGAGGATATTTGTATTGCAATGTAAACACAGAAATGCTCAGAACAGCATTGCTGCTGCTGCTGCTTCTGCACCAACTGCAAAGCTGAAGGCATCTATTTTCCATGCTGAAAGTCAGCACTGGTCTATTTACCATGATAACCTGCCTCTAATAATGTTCAGCTTTTCACTGGAACTTGTCAAGCTCTAAAATATTGTGATAATTTTCCAGTGTTGTACCATCGGGTGCAGTAGAATTTCTCCTGGGCTGCAATTAGCCAACAGCTTATGTTAATTTTAATTAATTAACTTAGGTGGATAGTAATGCCATGTAATAAAACATTTTGCTCAGTGTGAAACTTGTCCATCACATTTGTTTGTGACCTAAGTTAGTAATTATGTGTGCTTAAGTCAGTGGTAAATGGAAATAAAATGATGCGTCAGAGGCAAAATGAGGTAATTTGTGTCAACTGAGTTGGTTGATAGTGTTATAAAGGTAAAAGACACAGGAGTGCTGGTTAGAAACTGGTCATTATTTTGTAATCCAAGGAATCTCTCATGATGCACATTCAGTACTAATCAAGACACCATTTTCTCGTGTGAAAAGTCTGTCTTGCAGCACAATAAATCTAACTAACACCCCAACTAATGTACAAGGTTCAGTAGGAAGGTTGACAGTTGAATTGAGATGAAATTGCTGTCGTCTGGCTCCTCCTCAGCCTTTGGAATCTAACTGATCAGCAAAAGTGAACATCAAACTTGTGACTAATTCTTGAATGATGAAATAATTCCAACAAATATTGTTAAGAGAATGATTTTTTTTTTTAACAGTGTCTGCCAGTGCATTATGGAAACTAAGAACATAATAGTAAAATATTTACGAAATTTGCTGGTTTTCCCATTCCAGGTGTGTTTTGGAATTCAGGTCCTGCCTCCACTGCTATAGAATCTCACCCTGTTAATAAATTAGAAAATTGCTTTTTCCTCCAGAACCTGAATTTTTATTTAAGTGCTAATGTCCTCTCTGCTTTATTTCAATTGGCCACTCATGTTTTTCAGTGTTGCCTTTGGTTTCGGAGTGAAAGAAATTTGCTGTCTATATTTTTGCAGTTTAGACCAAAGCTAATTAATTAGTTAAGCGTCCAACTATTCTGACTTGCCTTTGATGTCTAAGTTTCCAAGACATAAAAACCCCAACAACCTCAGAAAATGAAAACAAGAACACAGGATTAAAAATCCACCCTGTGGATTATCTGTGGGATTTTTTTTCCCCCTAAAAGGCTCAGCTTTATTTTTCTCTTGTTGGAAAAAAAGTGCTCATTAAGGAGAGTGATGATGTTACTGACAGTCCCTCTCTGGGCAGCGTGACAAGCCCAGCAGTGGAAGAGTGTAGGTAAATGAGTTTCTTCCACTGGAGCTTCTTGCAAAGTAAAATAATTCATTTTCTTATTCAAACTTGTATCTGACTCTCAAACTCCCCCCATCTGTTCTTGCTGAACAGACTTCAAGAGATAAAAACACTTGATCAAAGACCAGTTCATTTCAATACAGTGAGTATTAATTCACTTCATGCCAGAAAATAAAAATCACATAGATTGCCATGGAAATTGTGTGTTTGGTCTCCTGACAAGAGCATGGGATAAAAATAATAAAAAAACAATGTAACTATCATCACCTTTATATGTTAGAATCACTGAATGATGGATTTTTTTGGTCTTTGACAAGGGAGATTTTTGTTTTGAATCAATGCAAAAAATTTACCTTGACCTGAAACTATGTGGCTCTCTGAGCATTTGCATTATTTAGTATTTTCTGAGTAGAATTGAATTCCAAAAGAAAAATGCTACTTGGAAAAGAAATACTGAAACATTTAATCCAGAAAATCAGATTTATTATTTTTCCAATTTTCCATGTTAAATAGATTGATTATTTTCAAGAGTGTATGTATCCCTATTAAATCTCTCTTATAATAAAGTTGTATTTCTTGAATTTTCTTTCTATAAGGCCTTGACTATACAAGGATTTTATTGCAAGGATTTACTTTGCAATAATTGCAAGGTAAATAATTTCAGCAAATTGATGTGTGATTTTAGACCAAATAAATTAAAAAAATTCATCCTGGTCTTCCAACAACCAAATGGAAAAACAGCAATTTGGGGCTCAGTTAACTTTCCCCTCCCCCCGAGTATCCTGCTTCGTAAAAAACCCACATTTCCTATTGGAAAATCATTCAAATGGAAAACTCTGGCCGGGCTCTGCTCTGCAGGTTGGGAAATGGGAACTTGCAGCGTGGGATCTCTCGAGTAGCTTTTACCAGAAGAGCTATGACCGATTATTATGCTAATATTAACTTCCAATTGTTAATGAACCTTTCATCCTGAAGGATCCCCCAAACACTTTAGAGGCCGAGGGGATCTCTCCCACTCCCAGCGAGGCTCTTCTGGCCGCTCTTTGTGGCTCAAGAGAGGGAAAACCTCTGCAGTGCTGAGGCTCCAGGGTGCGCGCAGCAATTCCCGCGGCCAGCGCTCCGCTCCGCACTCCGCTGCTCCAGCAGGGAAAAGAGCTGGAGCATCTTTAGGTGACCACAAGTCAGAGCTGGGGCTGGCTCCTTGTCAGAAAGGCGGAGGTGCCGGCGCAACGCGGGGTCTCATGCTGCCTCACCCCCAGTGCGGTTTCTTGTGGCAGCTCCAGGTTTTATTTGGATGCTCTCCCACTGGAAATGGGGCTGATGGGACCCTGCTCGCCTGGTAAAGGTGAAATTGGCTACGACCTGGCTTGGGGATGGCCCCCAGGCTGCTGTTTGTAGAGGATTAAGCTTAAGTCAGGCATGTGTGCAAATGACACTTCTTAAAGTCAGACTTCTCTTTCTGGAGATCAATGGTGATTTTCTGCGCTGTTAAAAATTTGGGATTCTATCTCTCACGCTGAAATATCTGTGCCTTTCCATCTACAAAATATTTCATACACGGCTACACTCCTCCCACTCCAAATTACAGGTTTGAGGAAAAAAAAATGTCAAACCAACTGATGTTTTTACCTTCATAAAGATTCAATTTGTAATTGTCTGGATCAATAAAAGATCAATTGTCTGGATTTCTAATTGTCTGGATCAATCAATGTGTAGATAATATTTCTTAGTAGGGTACATTCCCTCTAATTGATACTCACTTAAATTAACTTGTGTTTACTGTAAGTGTTCTTGCTGCATGAAATGTGCTTCCACTACAGCAGCAGTGATGTTTTTAGTGATGGCAGGAAATGCTGCCTATTCAGTACTTTTATTTGGAGTTTGAAGTCCATTAAAGTGACTTCATAAATTCAAAAATAAATCCATTTATTTCTATGAATGCTTATAGTTAATGAGCATGTGGCATTTGATTTAGAATTAAGGAGGCATTATCACATTGTTTTAAAGGCCTTAAATTTAGGCTTCGTTAACAAAAAGATGGAGAAGAAGCATCTGCATCTTAAGCGGATCTCTGGAGTGCTGGAAACTTTGAGGCAGTAACGTAATGTCAGGTGCATTTGGCAGCTGAAAAGCTGCTTTCTAGGTGTGAGCAGGACCAAACTTTGCTGATACAAAGGCCGTGGGGCTGAGCTGACCCAGAGGGATGGGCTGTGCTATCTTTGCTGGGCATTGATTTGGGAGAGTGCCTTAGCATCTGTTTAATTTTCACCAGAGGACAGTATCTAGTAGACTATTTACACGTCTAAAGTTTATCACCTGGCAGATCTTGGGCTTTACAGGTTCCCCTTGGGAATTTGACCTGAGCAAGGACTTCAGCAGCAGGCTCCAGGATTTCAGCGTAGCCCTTGCTGGTGAGAAGCCCGCAGCCAAAACCAGGGGAGCTGTTAATGGTAAACATATTAATTCAAGAGGAAGCAGTAAGCAAAGCTCCGGCAGCAGCCAGCGCCCTGCAAAGCAACTTATTTCAGAGAAGAAGATGGCTGAGGATCACAGGAGAGGTGCTGCCGAGGTGGGATGCTCACAGATCCTTTCTCTCTGCCTGTTTGAAAAGCTGTGGGAGAGGGAGGCTGCCCCACAGGACCTCTGCGTGACCCCAGTCCCAACCAGCCGCCGGCAACTCTGTGTGTGCTTGCCCATGTCATGGCAGTGCACGGATGGCTTGACAGAGTTTACTGCTTTCTGGCTTATTTTAAGTACTCTTGGAATCTTCCGCATCCTCTAGCAAACTGGGGCAGGCTGACCTCTAAGCCACATAATCTGAGCATAAGTTAAAAAAGAAGCCCAGAATTTTCCCGTTCCCGAATAGCACCGCTGCCAACGATCTCTGATCCAGCTTTAATGTTTAATTGGATGACCGGGTTTTAAACAGAGCATTCTTTAACCCGGCTGACTCTGCCTGCCCCCATCCCCCTGCCCAACAGCAGCCTCACTCCAGTTATCAAAGTGTCATTAGTAGAGACAGCTGCCTGTAAACAACAGGAATGTCAACACAACTGTCTCGGTCAACAGGAATTTAACTTTAATCTGTTCATTACTTAAAGATACATCATCCTCTTTCTGCGCTGTTATCTACATCACTCGCAGACAAAGGCGGAGAACAAATTGACAGCGGGGAGGGAGGTTGGACCATTCCTGCCTCAGCCAGGCCGGTTCTGTTCATCATTTCCAGTTCCCCCCCTCCAGCTCCTCGCAAGTTCCCCTCCTGTATATGTATATATATTTGCGGGATTGCGGGTGAGGGGGGTCAGGAGTTCCTTGTTTAGCTGGAAACAGATACTACATATTTATAAATGTAAACTTGGAGCGCTGCCAGGCTCCTGCATTTAAGCGATTAACAAATGTTTCCCTTCAAGTGGACACCTCTTGTTCTAAATATATTTGACAAGAATGTAAAGAGTCAACCGGAGGGGTAGAAAGGGCACGCCACAAAGCGCTCGGCTGCCAGCAGCAGCGGCGGGCCGGGGCTGCGGTGGCCGGCGGTGGCGGCGTGTGGCGAGTGCCAGCCGAGCTCAGGGCGGGCAGGCTGCCAGCACAGCCCGGCCTCCCCGCTGTTTAACGACAATGGATTTACTGCTTCTCTGCATATTGGTGTTATTTTGTGTAAACAAGGTTAACACTCCTTTTAAATTAAATACACCACCTGGTGACTGAGTGGCTGACCTTGGCAGGCGGCTTTCACCTGGGCTCCAAAAAGGGTGGGTACGGCCCCGGCGGTGCGGCCGGCCTTTCCCACCCGCTGGTGGCCTTTAGTGCCTCGGCCTGTGGAAGTGTGTCAGGCTGTGAAGAGTGATTCTGGGGATGCTCCCACCTCCAGATGCACAGGACAGCCAGGAATGGGAAGCTGTTACCTGAGCAGGGGGGGGTTTTCTCTCTTAACCCTGTGTGTAACATATTATTTTTGTCTACGCTGGACCTGCCACTTGCCTCCCACTTTCCCCCAAACAGTTCTCTTGCTTAGTCAAAAGAGTCTGATCTTCCTGGGTTTTCTGGTTTGTTTGTGGACACAAGGAAAGTTTCTTACCCTGGTCCCCTCTTCTTCTTCAAGAAAAGATAGACAAACTTGGGAGTAATCTCCCTCTCCAGTCTGAGCATGATCTCCCTCTCCAATTTAAAAACTATCTCCTTCTTCCCTTTCTGAATGATACTTTTGGCTAAAGTATCTAAACTAAAGCATTATCTGTCGTAGAGGTTCACCTAGGATGTTTCCAGGGTAACTGATTCTGACACACCTGATAACTCTGGAGGTTAAGGCTGATGTCATTGATCATGATGTGACAAAAATGAAGACAATCCTATGCTAGGTAAAGAAATCTGAATCTATGCACTGGAATTAAGTGTCTACTGCTAAATGGTAGCTAATTGACTGACTGAAAGTCTAAGAGAATTAGGATTGTTCAGTCTGGAAAAGAGAAGGGTCTGGGGTGACCTTGTTGAGGCCTTCCAGTGCCTAAAGGAGCTGCAAGAAAGCTGGAGAGGGAGTTTTTACAAGGTCATGTAGTGATAGGACAAGGGGGAATGGTTTCAAACTGAGAGGAGGACAGGTTTTAGATTAGAAAATAGGAAGAAATTCTTCCCTGTTAAGGGTGGTGAGGCCCTGGCACAGGTTGCACAGAGAAGCTGTGGCTGCCCCTGGATCCCTGGAAGTGTCCAAGGCCAGGCTGGATGGGGCTTGGAGTAGCCTGGGGCAGTGGAAAGTGTCCCTGCCCATGGCAGGGGGTTGGGACTAGATGATTTTTAAGATCCCTTCAAACCCAAATCATTCCATGATTCTGTGCTTCTATGACTGAAAACCTCTTGAAGACCTCAATACTATATAAAACTTAGCAATCCTTCATTCTTCCCATGAATCCCTGGAGGATGCCCATTCTTACATGATATATTTTTTAATTTATCAGTGATATCCTTTGATGGTAAAATTACTAAATTATTTAAATAAAAAATATTTATTTTTGTTGTTAATATTACTGATTCTGCCCTTGTTCTTGTGCTATGAGAAAGTGGAGTTAAGGCTTTTCTCCTTTTTCCCTGGAAACTTTACAAAGAAATATTGATAATTTTAAACAAACATTTGAAATATACAGATAGCAGCACTCAGTTGGATAGCAAAATAGAGATGGTGAGAAGTAATCGGAGAGACTTTATTTAGACTAATAGTGATAAGACATTTTTTAAAAGAAAGTCCAGACTGATAGGTACCAAATATGTAAAATAATAAGCTATAAATACATGTGCTAAATACAGCGTTTCCTAAGCATTTTTGGAAAGGATCCCTTTATCTAGTGGCTAAATGCTAGAACATTTTCTAGTTTTACATGAAAAATGCTGCACGTTTAGGGGTCAATGCTTCAAGTTTCAGTGCATGGATGTTGTCTGGATCACAGGCAGTGTGCCTGTTACTAGGCAAAAGGCTATTCCAGTGCTGGGGAAAGTGATAGAGTTTTAAGTGAGGAACAAAAAGCTGAGTTTTTCAGAGAGCTGCCACATTTGTTGTACAGATAAGGCTCGTCTAATTAAACTATCATTGCAAAGTCCCCAGATTCCCCAGGCCCTTCTTTTGCTCTTAGCTGGAGTTTGGATTCAGTACTCCAAGAAATTCAGTCTCTTTGAACTCTTTCCTCTTTGTGTTTCAAGGATTGTTCTCATCTGAGCTATAAAGAGCCTCTGTTATCTGTAACAGAGTGCAGGAGCATCTATCCTGACTGGACCACACAGTGATAGAGCTGGGAGCGCTGAGCCAAGCCTCATACCCATTTACTCCCTCCTGTCTGTTTTCTCTCACAGAATTCCCTCTCCATAGCCTTGCAGAGCAGAATTGCTTTTAATGAGGTTTATGATAAGCTCCTGATGTCCTTTTCCTGCTCCCAGAAGCTGTTTGCTAAAGGGCTCACCTTTGGTTCCTTTAACTAAAAGCAGTTTTGCCATCACAAAGTGTCAGCGCTGTTGTAGGAACAGAAAAATGGGAAGATCACAGGAGACTCAGCCAGGTGCAGTGACCAATACTTAAACCTTCAGAAAAATGGTCTGCAGGGGTCAGCTCTGAAATAACTTGCCTGTATAAGAGTTGCTTCCTGTAGGTTTGTCCCTTTGCACTCAGTTTGCAGAAGGTGCACCTGAATGGATACACACATGAATGTAGGCATTATTTGTTTCTTGAGGTACAAAGCAGACATCAAACATCATATGAGCTAAATATCATTAGCAGGACAAGTTATTCTGAATATGGGGTATGATTCTTCTTAGAAATACATCAGAGAAGTAAAGAAGTGAGAAAAAATAGTTATTTAAATTAGTAAACAGTGCTGACACACAAACAAATGGGATAAACTGATGGTGAATAAATTTAAATTGGAAATTAGAAGAAGATTTCTAGTCAGAGACTGACATTCTTGAAAAGACTTCTAATAGGTGCAGTTAAGTCAAATAATGGAACTAGTTTTAACTTGGAGTTCAATGAATTTATAAATGGGATTACACAATGTAGATGCATAGCAGAGAGCTGGGTTAAGTGACCTTGGAAGTTCTCTCCAGTCTTACATTACATTATTCCTTCTAATTATGGCTTAGAACTAACCTTCAGCATGACCTTTTTTCAGTTTTCTCTTCTAACTTACCCAAACTTCAAATATTTTTGTTGAAATTTTGCATTTCTAGCATGGAAATTAGTACTTTCTTTCCTCCTAAATTTTTTAGTGAAATTATCTGTTTCTGTTACATGAAAAACTTTTTGTTTTGCTCATGCATTGCAGACCAAATTAATGGAAAAAAGTGTTCCATCTCTGAAGGGTGGGAATGAAACTTGGCAGGTGGCTCTCTTTGTGCAATTTGTTGCCCTGTGGAAAATTTGCCCCACTTTTTAACCAGATTCTAAAATTCTGAGGGGAAAAAAAAAAAAAAAAAAAGCCAGTTGACTCATGGCCAGCAGAAACTTGCTGGAGGTTGGTAGCCAAGTTTCCAGGTAGTGCATGCACTGATTTTGTGCCAGTTTTTGTGTGTATAACCAGATTGCACCATGACCAAGAGGAGGAGGAGCCTTTTCATGCCTGGGATAGGAGAGGCTGAGCCTCACTTCTGCTGGAACTGAGCCCTCCTCTTTCCTGAGAGCTGCTGTGGTGCCAGGACTGAGAGCAGAGAGAATTTTCTTGCTGCTTAATTCTTCCCAGCTGAAGCTTATGCTGTGTGGAGGACAATGAGGAATGGACATGTGTAATTATGACATTTCCTAGGTTTTGCCATGGAACCATCAGTAGTAAGCCAGGAAAGGACCTCAGGAGATTATATAGTCCTCTTCTGTGCTAGGATGGGAACAAGAAATAGTCTGGACAAAATTTACTTGTCCTTTTTCTTGACAGCCTCTAGTGCCTCACAGTACCTCAGTGGTTTATTCAACTGTATTCAATTTCTTTAAATGCTTCTTGATAACTACTCCAAATGTTATTAGCTTGAATGGACATGTGAAATAATTTATTCCTTTCACCTTTGCTTCTAGTTCTATATTTTTGCTGCCGTTCCTTTCCTTCTCTTATTGAGATTTGAGTAAATCTAAGTCCTCAATATTTCCATGCTGATGGAATGGGGAATTTTTTTATTTGGTGCAAAATTTTCTGGCATTGGAGTACCAAAGGTAGATCCCAGTCCTACAGCTGGTGGCTGATGCTGGGAAGCACCAGATGCTCTACAGATTGCATATCATTCCAATGGGACATTTTCCTTTTTCCCCCTCCAATATCCTAACATTATTCATTCAAGTTTAATCTGTCACTTAGGGTATCTCCCTGATAATTTTCCACAGAAATGCTCCCTGGCTTTCCTTCAGGATGCAGCAGTCTAAGTCAGCCCCTCTTGAACCACTTGGTCTATTTAAGACCATTCCTCCAATTAACCAAAGTAACCAAGGTCACTTTGTATTTAATGTTACTTCCCAGTCTGTCTGCCAATACTTATGGTTTGGAATCCTCTACCAGTTGAACATTATCTATACCATCAAAACATTATTTGTTAAGTTTTGGGGATTTGACCAACTTCATGACCACAAATCACCTGAGTGATTTGTTGAGATTTACAAACAGTGGAATAAATACTGATGTCACTGATGTCTCTGCTGTTGGATATCTGTGAACTCACTCATGCAGACACACACACACAGTACTTGGCAAAAGGGTGGCAAAGCAACTTCTAAACAGAGAGCCCATGCTGGAATCAGGGCACTGCTGTTCCCATTCAGCTTTTCTTATCTCCTGTGCTCCTCTGCAGTGGAGCAATGCCAGTTAGAGAGGCTTGGGAAAACAAGAAAACTTGAATAAAATGTAGTGGGTCTGTAGGGATTTCTCCACATGTATCATGTTCCATTTTCACTCCCTCTTCCTCTTCCCTTGCTTTTTCTTGCCTTGTATTACTTGTCACGTGTGTGTATCTGTATGTGTGTGCCCATGCCAGCTAGATGCCAGCAGAAACCAAATCTAAAAAAAATTAAGTTGATCATTCTTTCACTGTCTGTGTTCCTCTCTGAAGTTCCCATTGTTTCTGATAGTTCTCTCGCCGTGGGGACTGGATTCTTGCCAGGTGGGTGCCAAAAGCCAGTGAAAATAAATAGATACATACTAGGGATTGTAGAGATTAAAATACCTACCATTCTGAATTAGCCGGGGGTAATTTAGAAATACAATTTTGTTAAAGGTACCTGATCTGCTTTTATTATACAAAGGATTACTGATGATTGAACCAAAGGAGAGATAATTTTTTTTAATCCTTGATTAAGAGTTTATGTCTTTTTCACCTCTTTTTTGAGAAGACAGATGTGATGAAAAGTAAGATATTTCCCATGACTCACCAAAGAGAGAAAAAAAAGTCAAAGGTAGCACAGTAAATACCTCTCTTCCTACAAACTGGGTGATTATGTTTGAAAAAAAAAAAAAAAAAAGAAAAAAAAAGAATAAAAGGCTTCAACTTTTCCCCTGAATTTGAACTGCACTGTACAAACTTATTAGCGGGTTGACCATATGTCTCAATGAGACCAATCTATCTTTGAATAAAGCACTTGTATCTCTTCCATATCCCTGGGCAAAACCAATGTTCTGGAGCTAAGATTTTGTACTTAACTATAAGATAGTTGAGTGGATTTTTCTTTAATAAGATTAAATAGAGCATGCATTTATCTGCTCCAGGTGATGTGGTAAGTGCAGAGTTGAAAAAAAAAACCACTAAAGGGAAGTGGGTAAGTTGAAGGTAAGGAATCAGTAAGCAGATGCTGGAAGTTACTCTTTGAACAATGTTGCTGTATATTCATTCATCTCTTCCAAACATGCTGATTATTTTTGAAAAAGTTCATTCTGCATATGCCAGCTTCCAAGGGCAATAAATTACAAAAAAAAGTGGTGCTCGGAAGCACAGTGAAAGGCTACAGTGCTACATCTATTGCTTCATTACAAGGCAAACTTTGTTTGTCTTGACAGCAATTACAGTAATCAAGTTTATGTAATTTGCCAGAGTTCCCGTCTTTCAGTAGCAATTTAAAAAAAAAAAAAATTAGTAGATGAATGAAATTGCACAGAATATTCTGCATGGGCTTTCAGTATAAACAAGTGTGTTGAACTAAAATGGAAATACATATTGACAACACAGAAAAGTAGAGTTCTGGGAAAGAGGGTTATTCCCTGTCCATGAAGGAATGCTCCATTGCTTGGAGTTTCCACAGTACTACAAAATGAGGAATGCAGCATCATTCCACACTGGGCAGGACATGGGATTTGTGACTGAGTGGATTTATAATTTCTTAATTTTATCTATCCTTTTTCTTTTCCCTATTAGCAAGGTAATATGCTAATATTTCAAATATTTCTCTCATAGAGAAATACCTCCAAGATAAACCAGCCTTGTGAAGAGTCATGGGAGCCCAATCATTCTCCTTTGGGTTTCTGGTGAAGGCCACAGGTTCCCAAGGATTATGTGGCAGCAGCAGAAGAGCAGGACGATGGACAAGTTTGAGATCAGATGCTTCCTCTATTTTTTCCAAAGGGAATATTTCCAGGAAACAGGCTGCTGCCCATGTTAGAGCTCTGTGGAAAGAGCCTATTACACCAAAGATACCACAGGAGGTGCAGAAGCAGATCAATATGTGTCTAAGTGTTTTAGCCTTACTTTTATTATGTTTGACAGCGATGACAAGATGGTGTGTGTGTCACATACAGGATGACTAATGTGTGTACATGTGTGAAGCCCTGGCACAAAAAGGGTTTTCCCATAAACTGTTAGGGAAGAGCGAGTTCCCTGCAAGCAGATCAGAGCATGGATTGAATCTAAAAGCAAAATGAAGAATGAAACAAACCCCAAACTAATTTCAGGTCTTATGAGAAGATGTAATAGCATCAGTGTCTGGAAACATCTACCACAAGTGGTTTCAATCCTGAGCAATTTCCAGGAAATGCTTGTCTTGAGTTGTACTAGAAAATGTGTCATGAGGATGTTGTCTGTGTTCCTGACCCAAAGGACGGCAAAATTTGAGAAAATAAGGACATAAACCAAGGTTTTTTTTGGTGTGAATTGATGAATTTCTCTTGGGTGAGGATTTCCTCCAACACACCAGAAGAGAACCAACCAACACGAGCCATTTTTCTGTAGAGAGATCAGTTTCTGTAGTAGGCCAGCAGCCAGATGAGGGGTTTTAAGGAAGAGTTATGGTAGTTATAAAGAGGGAAAAAATTTGCAAACACTGATAATAATACTCCTACACAGGAAGGTTTGAGCCAGTCACACTACTCCCCCCCTTTCCCAGTGAGATTCAGAGTTACATAGGAACAGGAGACTGTTTTGGCTGGGATTAGATAGCACAGATGGTACCAAAATGTGTAACACCTACCACAAGTTCTTTAGTTTCGTATCATCTGCACAACAGTTCTTCTCGGCCTTTTAACAGTTCTTTGAATGGAGGAAGAGGAGAAAAAGACATGGGACCATTGCTGGAAATGTGCAGCAAGCACTGTTATATTTTATCTGTGGGGAATCCATATTGGAGCACGTAGATAGGCTCATATAAAATCTTGCATATATCTTCTGTGAGATGGTGTGAAACTTCACTTGGCTCTTCTCTTTCAAGGATCTCCAAAACTTGGCAAGTAAACCTCACAACACATTTTAGAATTACATCAGTAATCATTTTGCAGATACATAAAATGAGGTACAGGAATTTTAACCAGTTTTCCCAGAACCACCGAAGGAGTTTGTAGCATGGGTGGCTCTTATCTCCAAGGAGCTTCACAGGAATCCCATAGACTTTGTTTTCTGCCCTGACATAAATAGCACCAGTCTTTAGGTTTTTTTCTTTGACTTTGTAAGTCTTCTATATGACATACAATAAAACTTTGCCTTTCCTGTTCTAATTTTTCAAATAAATGCTGTTGTAGCAATTCATCTACAGTCTGTGATCCCAGGAATATTTTACTGCCAATTCTAATATCATGCTTTTTTCAATTCCTCTAGTTGCCACCTTTATCTACAAAAGACACTTAATTTCTGTGATTTTAAAGGGTTTTCAGGGGTCCAGAAGAAAGAGACTGGGGAATATATTTCTTTCTTAGAGAGAAAGACAAAAATTTCCAAATAGGTGCTGAGGTGCCATTGTGATGGACTTACTAAAAATAAGATTTCCAGGTTGGAATTTTCAAGGTTGCCTATTTGATTTGATTGCAGCAGGTACTCAACACTCCAAGATAGCTTTGAAATATTCATTGTAATGTTTTTAACAATTAAGCTGAAAGCATGGAGTGTTCCCTGGGAACTAACTAGGAAGGGCTGATGGCCTAAATCCTCTGTCTTTTGAATACTCAGCCACACAATTTTAAGGCATTTGAGATTTTTTTCCCCCCTAAGTAATGAGAGACCTTCAGCTGCAGAGAGTAAAGGAAGACACTGAGTCTCCATGTTAAATAGAGAACTCTCTGCCTTAGGACTTTTAAGATGGTTAATGTCCAGAAGGATTTTCCTCTAACTGCATTTATGGTGAGCTCCCTGTAAATACACACAATGCACTACATGGATGTCATTGCATTGGCTTCAGAATCCCTGTTGGAAGGACATTGGTTGCTGGCTCATTGTCATGCAGACTTCTGAAGAACTTACATTTAGGATAATGGCAAAACTTTAGTCGGTGTAATAGGCCTGAAAATGTATCTGTGCAAACGAAATACACAATTTTCAAAGTGTCAGGAGCGAGAGGTGTAATTCAAAGTCATTATATATCACTTGCTGTAAATATTGTTTTCATAAAGCCAGACTAATCATATACTCAGATAACCCATCCTATTATTTTCACAGCTCCAGGACTCCTGAATCACACCTACTTGAACCTGAGGGATTAGAGGTTTTGCTTTTTAAATAGCATAGGTGCTGGGCTGGCCGCAATTTTTCAGACCTCTTTGGAGAAACAGAATTGATTTTTTCTTTCTTGTTTTTTTGAAACAAAAAAATCATTCAGGGCCTGAAAATAGACATAAGCGAGCCTCCTCCTTTTTGTAATTGTGTTTTTGAAAATCAGACACGTAAAATCTTTTGTAGCAGTGGGCTCGAAACTCTCTTTTGTGGAAACACTGGTGCACTGTAATTGGTTGAGTGCTGCTATCCAGCCTGAGAGGGTGACCTTTCACACTCTGCCCTAAAAGAACACTATAGAAAGAGAGGTGGCGTAATCTGGGTTAAAGGCTTCTTACTAACATGTTGAGAGCTTGTTTCACACACACACAAACAGTTGCACGAAAGCCCCGGCCTGATGATAACTTAGCACTTTAGCATGGTGCTCTTGAGACAGCCCTCTTCTGAGAGAATAAAGAAGGGCCCCTTAGTTGAAATGCAGGACTGAAGCTCTTCATAACCACCGGGCAACTGTTACGAGGGAAAAAGAAAGTTAAAAGAGATGAGAACAAAAGGGGCTATCCTTGTTACAAGGCTCTGGTTCTAGACCTGAAAACCCCCTTTCCACTAATCTTTTTTTTTATTATTTTTCTCTGTATAGCCCCAGGTTTTGACAGGGAAATCTCTAGTCTTTCTGGGCAAGCATATTCAGTCCATCTAAGAAATTCTGTGGACCTGCCTTTTTCATGATCTTCTGGTAAGAGTAAGAAAGATGGTGAGCATCTCTGCTGATTTGGCTAAGAATGAAGAGAGTGGTATATTTCTAAGATTAGGCAATTAGGGGCAAGTGTATCTTAAACAGCATAAAGGTTCTGAACACTCTGCTGTCACATTTAGCACAGAGGGACAGGTGAAGATGTGCCTGCCTAGTCTGTGTGCAGTCAGTCTTGAGACTTTCACATGAAACTTCAGAGGGGTTGAAATCACAGCCATTATTCCAAAGCACCAGCATGGAAGGTCCTGGTGGCCGTGGGTGTGATATGATCCCTTAGCTTTCAAGCCCTCCCCAGGTTTAGCTCTGTGCTGTTGGGTCATGGAAAAGGCTACTTGCATCTCAGTAGCCCACTCACCTCTCCCATTTTTTAATGCTTATTTCAACATTGATTAATAGAGTACATCTGTCTCATGCAGCTTCTCACTTTACATTTAATTTTTTTCCATGTTATGTCTTTTCTAGGTTTTCTTTTCTATGTTTTCTTTTTCTTTCTTACAAATGCCCACCTATTCAAGATTCTCTGCTATTCCAATTTTCATATATAGTTAATGTTAATAAATTGTTACACACTGTCTGTTATTCTTATTAGAAAAAAATTAAGGCTATTTAGAAAATGAATTAATGGAGATTCCTAAGTATTCTATCCCATATGGTATGCACAAAATAAAATTAGATTATAAAATTCTGTATTTATCACAGTATCTTCCTTGCAGATTTTTTTTCTAACTAACAGATAAAGGAACTGTGGAGTTCCAAAGGCAGTGCTAGAAGTCTTGATTGACTCCAGACCTTACAGACTCTGGCCATGATCCTTAACTTCACAGTGCTGTATGTCAGGCAGTGCAAAGTGTCTGAATTTTTACTTCAGTGTTTCTGTTAGCTAAATGTTCTTTATTTCCCTGTTCTCTGCAGTAGTTAGGCTTTGTTAGCTGTGTTTACATTTCTGACTCGTTTCCAGTTTTCTTAATTACACTTTTGCACCTTTTACATCAAAATCTTTCAGGGATAGCAGCTAAATTTACAACTTTATCTTTCAGAAGGAAGGCCTGAAGTTATTGAGGAGATTGCAAGCACCAGATGACTTCTCTCCCTCATGGAAAGCCCCAACAATGGTCATCCATGATGGAGGACCAACAAGAAGAAGTAACCACTGTGGAGCCACAAAATCTGACTCTCAACAAGGCAAATTCAACACCCACAGTTTAGTTTCTCGTGGGTTAAAGCTTGACATCATTGCCCTTGGAGGTTCAAATTCAGGCTCCATTAATTTACAGGGAAGAACACTGTGTGATGAGCTTGCCACAGCCCACGCTGGGGATATTTTGTGGCAGCACAAAATCTCCACACAATGCAGCATGATTGGCAGCTGCTTCCTGAGAGAGGCCCGTGGCTGTGCAGGAAGGCTTGCAGCTGCTGGGATGGAGAGCCATTGGCAGCTGGTGACAGGGACATGGCCACAACATCCCTCTGAACCACGCAGAGCACTGGGAGCCTTCCACATCCCTGTCCTTGGAGTTCACCCAGTCAGCCAGTTCTTTGCCTCACACGGGAAATTTGGGAAATAAATTGCTTTACTCCTGGTAGATAAGGTAGCTTACACATAGGAAGGATTGGGTATACAAAATGGATTATATTATTATACAAAATAATATTTTAGACCTTATTATACAAAAGGTCTGAACAAAACGATTGCTGGAAGGCTGGACAGAAAAGTGCTATAATTAAAAAAAAAAAAAAGGAAGAGAAACCGCAAATTTTATTCCTAAACCTTTCCACCAGGGAAGGTTGTGAAATTTAGGGAAATGAGGCACAGCTGACATGCCTGACAAATAACTCTCATGGAATCTATAAAGTGAGATTATTTGTGCCATCTCTTACAGGAAGGGCTGTGTGTGAGTTCTGTAGCGTTGCCGCTGGGGTTGCTGAAACACCCGGCTGCTGATCAACATTTTGGATGCTCATGAATAACCGGAATATGAGCACCTTAAGCACAAATCCAACAAAGGTTTTTTCAAGTTCATCATCACATAGGAGATTGCATCATTCATAGTGGCATTTATAGCCATCAGTACTATACAACCCATGGTAACAGATGACATTGCATGCTGAAAGAGGCCGTGAAAGGTCTTTCATACTGTTTCCTGCTCCTAATGACAGCTTTTACTGCCAGTTAGGACAGAATCCAAACACATGAAGTCATGATGGCTGTAGGTGTTGATTTGGATATTAAATGTATAACCTAGCTTATGCAGCACCAATTAACTGAGACAAGTTTTCAGTGCACAGTGCAGAGAGGACTGTAGGTGTAGGGACAGAGAGAATGAGCCCAAGACAGGACATTACCTTGTTAACAAACAATTTGATGTGCAGAAGTATTTTATATTAAAAATGTGTTTGGATGCCCACATACATAATCATTTGGACATCATGCCCTTAGATGATGTCTAAATGATGCCCTTAGAATCTTTTGCAATGTACCATATTTGTGGGTTCAGCTAGCATGTTTCTCAGCTGGGTGGGAGTGACATTTATACCTCTTTGTATACATGTTTTTTGTTTGTGTGTGTATATTCTGCACGTGTATTTTCATGTTCAGACAAAACTTCCGTGCCTATAGAAAGCTCATGAATATTTTATAGCTTTTGTTCATGAATCCATTAACGAGTTTTATAAATAGTGATAATTTGCAAAAATAATATGTCTGAAAGGCAATACCATATTACCTATGAATGACCTCTTTTTCTTTCTCTTTTTATTTTCCCTAGTTTGATATGTTTTCCCAAGCAGTCTGTGAAAGTGTTTACTGGTCTATCCACTCTTTTTAAACCTGGGGCATTAACAGTGTGAGAGTGAACATACACGTCCACCTACTCACCGTGCACAGTTCCATCCTTTCCAGCCTGCAGCTAACAAGAGCCCTTTAATTGCACTGAAACCTGATCTCTGCCTGGCAAATCTGCTGGTCAGTGCAAACCTCAGGCCAGGCTGTGCTGGATGGGTCCTGCCTTGCCTGTGGGTTTGCTGCTCCCCAGGCCCAGGCTGGCGTTGATAGCTGGTGGCTGGGCGGTCTGGCATTCCCGTTTGGAATATAATGTCTGTGTGTCCCCGCCTGCGCCTGTGTGTAATAAGTAATAAGGGTAATCCCCTTCCGATGACAGAAGCTTCAAGTGGTTACAAGTAGCAGACCTGTTTTTCAGATGCCTGAGGTAACTGTCTATAAGGTGCAAGGCAAAGAAATAATTAATTACAATCGCTGGTTAAAAAGGGGGAAATGATATATGATCGCAGGCTTTTATTGCAAGGGCTTTGATTCAGCACGGGGAGGGTTTTTGGTGAAGTGTCAAGACACAGAGTATTTTTCTGCAGTCAAAGGTTGAATTTAAGTAATCACCCAGTGTAATTTTACCCATATCAAATGTTCGCAGCTACAATGCATGCAGGGGGAGGAAAAGAAGTGAAAGATGGAAACAGAGAGAAAAAACATCCCCTAAATTCTCAACATGCAGTCTTGCTGAGTAACCACATTCATAACTGAGTGGGAGTGATTTGTTCTGACAACACAAGACTACTAATTTTGCTGAATTAACAGCATGACTAGTAGTGGGTGGAGGGGAAGAGGGGAAAAAAATAAAGAGGAGAGATCTGTTATGGGCATTCCCAGCCTATTAATTGCCAGGTGATAGGAAAGTTACATAGTTTACAGTATCACAAAAAGTTTGGTGTGTTGTTTAAGCTACTAAATATCTGGAGTAACACAAATAAAAGATCAAGGTGCATATTTATATTTTAAAATTAAAGCAGGTTTACACTTAGTGGCAAAAGGGAGAAAGTTAGAAGAACAGCTTGGATTCTTTCTTCCTTCTAAAGCAGAGGGCATTTCATGAAGAGTCTTTAAATTAATGTAAACTTTTTTTTATTTTTCACTTTTGGAAAGACATGAATCTAAGATTAATCTCTATTGAAAAGATTAATATTTTCAATCCAAACTTTGAAATCCACTTGGACAGCCCAGAGCTTCCAGCTGTTGTTTATGCTATTAGTTAGAAAATCCAAGTGCCATGCTTTTAAAACAAAATTAACAAAAAAAGCTCTATTGAGTTAATTTTGTAGAATTATGTTAATAAGCACAATTTGCACTGTGCAGGTTTACTTTGTGGTTTGTGGTGAGTTTGTAGAGGTTTCGTGAGCAAACCCAAGTGTGGTGACAGCGAAACCTTTACAAAGCACAGACTTTCATGATCTAAGCACAGAATTTCCTTTTGTGGTCATGTGTGACGTGGTTTTTGGATAATAAATGTCTGTAATAAGGTTTCCTTAGGTTGGCTCACAGGGCCTGAGTCTCTGTTTTTAATGGCTGTCTTTGGAGGAGTTTTGGTTACATATATTTTCTTAGAATTTGAGCACTTCTTAGAGACAGCATTTAAGGACCTAGAGGCTGATCCAGGTACACATTGCTCACTCACCACTTCAGACCACAGATGCTGACAATATTCCTCTGTATTACCTTGGCCAGTCATCAGGACATGATTCCATCCAGCAGAAGCATCCAAAAGAGGTGGGTGAAGGGAAATAAACTTCAGGTGATTTGATGGCCCTTTGAATGTGCAGTTAAAAGCAATTTTGAGCTCCTCTAGTTTTTCTTGGTCAATACTAAGAGTCCCTAAAAGGACTGGAAGGAGCTGGCCCTGCTCTGCTCATGTCCCCAGGACATGAGGGACCTGTCCCCCACTGGAAGTGTATGTACAGCAGAAGTTTCCACCTTTAAATTTCATAATTTCCTCCTCCTCAAATCTAAACTGGTGAAAGAAGAAATATCCCCCTTGTGACAGCCTGGATCATCTAAACTGATACTATTGTTGTGGTGGAAGGGAGGGCACAGGAAGGAACCACATTTGCTGTAGAAACTGGTTTCTATTGGTACACAATTAAGAAGCAGATGAAGTACTGACTTAAAAAAGAAAGGAAAAAAAAAAGCTGAAAGAGGAACCAACATGTTGCCAAATGCAAACCTACTGAAAAACCCCAACAAAAAGCCCAACCACCGAAAAAACACGCCTTTTGTAAGGCACTCTTTGTTGCAAATCAGTAAAAGTTGATTCCTGTAATGAATTAAAATATTCCAAAAGCTTAAAGCTTCTATCACAGTTGACCTTTAAGGCATGTAGCAGCAAAGAAGTTAATACACTTTGCACATGTTGCAGAGCAACAGGTGGTAGAAAAACCCATGCGGGCTCCTTGCATTCCTTACTTTTCAAACTGGTGGCCCCTGGTATTCTGGGATTTACACTACCTCCCCCAGGCTCTGACTGACAAGCTAATCGGTGTGCTGGGAAGCCCTGAGCTATTGATTCCACTGTAACAGAACACCTCCCCGTCAATGAAACTGCAATGAAATGCTTCAACAACGAAGAAAGGGAGGCATTAGGCTGTTGAGCAACTGGAAGAAATTTGCTTGTAGGTAGTGCGGCAGAAATGAAAAGGCTCTCGGGGGCACAAGCTTGAAAAGCCAGGTTATTAAAAAAGCCACAAAGCTGGAGTCTGGCTGAGTGGAGAAAAATAGTTATGGCTCAGTTAGGCGTATCTAAAAGGAGGAGGGAGGGGAGCGCAGCTTTCAAAATTGCGTTAATCCCCCATGTACTTAATTTCTTTTCTTTTATGGCAGCTTGTAGTATAGCAACAAGTATTCAAGCAGTTAATAATTTTAAACAGTTTAGCTTTCCGTAGGCAATATATCTTTAGCCTTAATTAAAATTTTATTTTAGTAGGGGGAAAATATTAAAATGACATTCTGATCATCCTCTAAGATGGAAAATATATGATAATATGAATATTTTATTAGACAAACTATTATTAAACAGCTGGTGCAAAATCTTAGCCACTGATTAGTTGGGTTTGTTTGAAATGCAGGTCACTATTTCTTAATAATGGCCCAACAGTCTTCCAATGGCAGTAACAACCACTGGCACAAAGGTCTTAATATCTCATACTGGAATCCTAATTTCCCAGACCTGGATTCCTGCAGTGCCAGTCTGGTGGATGGTTCCCATTTTGGGGTAAAAGCTCATCACCTAAGCACATCTCTAAGTGATGGGTCTGGATTAAGAGATGTTCTGTTTGCTTCCAGAGAGCTGCAGGGATGGGTATGGGGTGGTGAATCAGCCTGGCCATCTTAATTGGGGTGGGAGTCAGAGGGGAGCTGTCAGAGCAGGACTTTGAGGATGGAATTTGCATCTGCCGTTAATTCAGGAGCCTGTTTGCTGACCTTCAGGCACCGCTCACGTCGTATCTATTTACTCAGTCTTTTCCCAAGTGAGCTGTCAGCTTTTCTTTTGGAAAGTTCTCTCCCCCCTGCGTGGGTCGTGGAGCACAATAAAAAATGTGTAGGCCTTGATTGCACACAAGGCAAAATGGCAACTCACTGAGGCAGCTGGATTAATTTTTCAATGACAGTAAAATAGCTGACATTGTATGTAAGGTAAAACAGGCAAAAGTGGCCTTTTAGGAAATTTCCCATCCCATCAATTAGTTACTGTTTAGGTTCAAGAATTTTGCCTTGAACATAAAATGGAGATGGCTTTTCTGCACGCTGGGTTTTTGTCTTTTTTTTTGTTGATGGTGTTTGTACCACCTCTCTGATTCTATGAATATAACTGTATGTAGGGACTATTGTACCATGTTGGAGTGCTCTGATACAGAGGGGGAAGATCAATATATTTCTCATCTTAACCCATGTTTTAATTGTTTGTGTCTCAGGTCTGCTCCTTTGCCCACAGGAGCTGTACTGGAGTGAGTACCCAGCATCTGTGATGGGCAGAGCTGGGGAGAAATGCCCAGCTTGCTCCACAGTCAGAGAGAAAGTATTAAAAGAAAATAGCCTTAAAAACTTAAAATCAAAGAAACACAAATCCTACCCATGCTGACACCAATCAGAATACTGACTTTGATTTCACTTTGGCCAGAACAGAAAAAAAATACAAATCTTTCCTTTGTTAAGTATATTCTATCAGACAAAGAGTGGCACATGCACAAGTAGCAGATCATCCCTAAAACTGACCCATATATTTTTGCCTTAATTCTTTCCTTGTCCTTGGATAAAATTCATCTGAGGTTGATGGACATTCACAGAAAACTTGGATTTGTATCAGCAACATTAATTAATCTGAATCCAGAAGTATGCAGCCCAACACAGAGGAGTTCTGTTTTACATTTGTGCAGTCTGGGCCAAACTCTCATGGACTTTACACTCATCAAAATGAAATGCTCCTGCCATGAAATGTATATGAGCGATACACAGCTCAGCTGAATAGCAGGCCAACAGCTGTAGACCTTGCTAATAAATTCCCTGAATACCATATTATCAATGTTCACCATGTTCTTCTAACCCCAGATACTCCTCCTACTATTCTTATGGATTAATTCATTTTGGTCTGATTAATGCTTAAATTTTAGAGACTTGAGTGGTAGTGTGGAAAAAAAAAGCACGGGAGAACACAGTGTGTCCATTTTAAAATTTTGCAAATTTTTTACTTGATTTTTATTATATAGTGGGAGTGTTGCCTAATAGGAAAAACAATTCTGAATTCTTATTTCACCAGTTAGACCATAGTGTTTTACAAATCACTTCCCATTTAAAATTTTGGTCATGATTTCCTTTCAAGGGTTGGTAAATAATGTTTTTTCCTGTTGTTCCAGAAATTGAAACATTAAAGGCTTTTGTGTTTTTCCAATCTATAAAATAAGTGCTGGTGTAAACTTTAGAATTGGACAACACACATGTCTCAGGTCTAGCTCATACCAGTTACTGATATGGAATCTATTTTCTTTCTGCCTTTTTGCTTATTCGTGAGTGTATTTTACAGATTTTCATGATGAAGCTAGGTAGATGATGGAGGCTTGGAGACAGGGAGTATCTTTATACAAGTCACACAGAGAAATAAAAAAGAAAATAGTTTCTCAGGATGATTAAAGTCAAGAAGTTCAAAAATAACAAAAAGTGGCTGAAACACATTGGGGAAGATAATCAGATCTGTTCATTCCAGGTGATTTTTAATAACCCTGTAATTATTGACTATTATTAGTGAAAATATAAAAGAAACTAATAGTTGGTTAAAAAAAACAGAGGGTAAAAACCTCAGCTATTTAATGCAAATGGGGTTGGTTCCTCCTCAATCAATGGGCTTTTAAGCTTCCTCCAGGCTTGAGATTTGCAGAGAAGTCAGCACTGGCATGGCTTAGAGCAGCTGTTAATGCAACACATGCCTGTCATTTGCTGTTGACAGGCATTAATAAAAACCTAATCTGAGGAAATTATGAAAAACCTACATATTATGCAATCTGGTTTATGTTTTGGCATGTGGCAAGCATTGGTCTGATCCAAAGGAAACCATTGTGTATAAACTTAAGTGCCATTGTTTCCACTTTAAAGGTAATTGCCGTTTAATTTTTTAAATTTTTTTTAAAAAGTGTTTAATTGTCCAATACTCAGACAGGTTTTCTTTTTGGTACAATGGGTGTTGGTTTAAATCTTTCTTTTAACGAAGCAAGAATTCTGAACAGCATTTACTGACTTGTTCAGCAACAGGGAAATTCAACTCTGATACATCCTTTCTGTCCTGACTGTGCTCCTCTTTTTCCCAATTGCTGGCTTCTCTGGCATGCTTTGAGTTATCCCATTCCCTTAGAACTTAAATATTTTAAGAAAACTCTCCCTTTTTCTTTTTTTTCCCTTACAACTATTCTCATTGAGGAACAGTCTTTACAACAACACAAAGAACCTACCACTAGATTAAACTTTGGTTCTCTCCTTTTTTTTTCTGTGAGATTCTTTGGTGTTGATGATGATAAAGTACATTTGGTCATGTGCAATTACTTCTTCTCCTGAATTTATCTGGAGCTGCAGGGAATTCACTGGATTTCCCTGCGTCCCTGCAGGCATGCTAAACCTTATTTACCAGTTTCATCCTGTACAACACAAAACATGTGTTATCTTAAGTCACCAAAGTTCACTTATACTTTTAATTCTGGGTGTGATAAATTCTTTCTTTCTTGCTTGTTTCTCTTTTTCTTTTCTTCCTCTGTCTCTTAGTATTTTTTTTTTTGGGGGGGGGGTGAGTGTTTGCAAACTCTTTGATAAAGTTTTGAAAAAGTTTTTACAATTCTGATACATTTTTGTCATTGCCTGGAGTATGGTACTATTTAAACTCTTTAAAATATCTAAAATATGAATCCATAAGGGAACNATTAAAAAAAAAAAAAAAAAGAGACACAAAGAAAAAAAAAAAAAAGACACAAAGCACAATCAATAATATGAGGGTGAAAAGAAAAAAGGGGTAAAACAATTCCATAGATGTTCAGGCTGGAATGTGAGTGCTAAGAAAAGTCTTTGGACAAATTCAACACAGATTTGGCCTCCAGCTCTGAGCTGGCAATTCCAGTAGAAGACCAGACCTCTACCCTGTGGTAAAGAGGTACAGAATAATGCCTCTTTGAATTAGTTTCAAAACGTTGCTGTGATGCAGACGAATTGCTCCTCAATGCCAGAGTGCAGTGCACCAACATAATAGCATATTGTTAAGTCACACTGCCATTAAAGGATATAGTTATTAATCAAATTAAGTCAAAACACAAAGCAAGTACAAATTAGTATCAGATGACATGTCTCACTGTGAGCAGAGGAGAAGGAATGGAGGGGACCTGCCATTTTAAAAGAAAACAATCTTTCATAAAACTAAAACAGAAGGTGAGGGAATATCCCACTATGCAGTAACTGGCAGCTGGTATGTGCTGTCTGGACAGTATTTGTCTTTAATTCACATGACAGTCCTAAAATTCTGCAGTGTAATCGGTGTCTTTCAGAAGCTTTGGCTAAACTCTGAATAGTGTTTGTTCCTGGATATGTGGAAAGTGTATACCAAGAAAGATAAAAGTACTTGAAATTTAAGGCATTCAATATTTTGTTATTTTGTTCCATCCTACTACAAATTTTGCCAGTGTAATTTTTTAGCTTCAGAAGAAATGTTAATTCTCACTGAAAGATGATTTTGGGCTGGGGGCATTTATTTTACTATTTCCATAAATTTTGTAGAAATGTGTCATTTGTGGGGTGTGAAACTGATCTAAATATTGTGATTTGTGCATGATCTAGATAGCCTTTCCCAAAAAGGAACAAAGCACTGGTTTTGTGCAACTCTGATAACTAATCACACATGAACACATGGATTTACCCATCCTTACATGGACATGTGTGTGGGTGTTCCCAAAAACCACAGTATGTTTCTGCACTCCAAATTCTTCCAAGCACAGTTAAAATTGGTGAGTAGCTTATTGAAAACAGTGATACTTACGGTGCCCAAAGGTAAGGTAACAACATTCAGGAGTGTATAGGATTAGGATTCTGCATTATGATGTTCACCCTTGCAGTAAATTCAGTTTCTTTATGGATCATCAGAAACAGACACAAAAAGGAAGCACAGCCTCCTGCACGGGAGGAAAAGAGGCCTTTTCCTCTTAAATAATGCTGGGGCATTATTTACTTGGCTACCACAGCATAACCTAACTTTAGAATTATTCTAAATTTTGCTAATAGGTTTGCATTTTTGCTATCTGTTGGTTCAGTCTGGCACAGGACTGGTAGGTGGCTTTGTGAGTTACCTGTCAGCCCTGAAGTGTGTTTACCTCATTAACGACTCCTGAGTGTGAAAGTTTGTTTCCCTTCTGCTCTTGCTTCCTGAGTCTATGGTTTCCTCATCATGGTGACATTGCCAAGCGTGGTGCTAACGTGCTTCTTCTGCACAAGAGAATGTCATCACAGGGGATTACAACCTTAAACAAAAGTCACAGCAGCGAGGCACTCAATCTCAGGTGAATTGCTTAAACAGTGAGTGTTTGTATTAGCTCAAATGTTAATATAGGCTGCTCTCTGCCATTATGTATTTGTTATGGGTGACAACACCTGGAGAATGTATCTTTCAGGACTGGGTGAAGAATAAACACGGGTCTGACTCAGTTCCATGCTAATAAATGCACTGAGATGCCACAGAGTTTGTAATTAGTCTACTCACAAGGTAGATCCTGATAGATGAAAGGGGTCTGCAAATAGGGACACAGCAGAAACTTCTGGAGGGATATTTCTACATGATGATAACTATTCCACTGAGCTGAGTAGACTTTGTTGAATCACTAATGAATAACAAATCATCTCCTTCACGGCTTTTTGGTGATAACAAGTTAAAAGGGTGTATGTGTCATGATGAATGGAAACAAAAAAAGAGGATGGTGTTTCAGGGAGATTTCAAATCTTGGAAAGACACAATCCTAATAGGCTAAGATCTAGTAATCTTTGACCACACTGCTTTATGTCCTATAAAAGTCAGGACATCATTTGCTTATACTATGAATAAAAATGAGCAGGACTGGAAAGATATTTCAAGGGTGTTATGTTGATTGCAAAGATTTGGAAATCTGAAGGAACAGAGGGCAGAAGGTTCCTGTCAGATAGATGCAGATTTCAACACATGGGAGAGGCTGCTGTGCTGGTGGCTTTAGAACAGACTGAAACCCAATGTGTGTACTTCAATCTTTGCTCAATAGGAATGGGCTTTAAAAAAAACCCTTAAATTATTTTGCCTGTTTGAGGCTTATATGAGAGAGAAATCCAGCAATTATTATAGGGTGTTAAAAACAAATCAGCCCTCATGTAATAGGGCACAACTCCCCTGAAGCAAGTAGAGCTGCACCTGTTTCAATCAGGGCTTCATCTGGTCTGTTGAAGGTGAGTTTGAGGCCCACCAACACCTTTCAGATGGATCTACCATAAGTCAACAACAGATGATAACAACCTTCAACCTCACCAGCAAACAACCCTCATTCCAGAAGTGTTCAGAGAGCCACATGGGAATACTGGGAAATAAACCTGTTTTGAGAAAGAATGGGCTTTCCACAAGTAGCTGTGATTAGTTCTGAATGTTCATGCTGCCAGTGAGCACAGTAATGCAGCCACCTTTTCCTATTGTATCTATGGAGATATGGGGGAGATACCAGAAAATTATACAAATTAAGGAGAATGAATGTATGGTCACATATTAAGGCGATAATAGATTCAAAGAGCTGTTCCTGACTGTGTCTAGATGAAGCAATTTTGATGATGAACCTTAGTTAAAAACAGTTATCGAGATACAATCAGCTTTACACATTAAATATTTCAACCCCAAAAAGGAAACAAAACAGAATCAAAGCTTCTAATCAGTTTATGATCCAGAGATTTTGCCAACCAAACTTATTGGAAGAAGTAATGTAAACAGAAAGATGCAAGCAAAGTCAGTTAAGTGGAATTTAAGCTGTCAAGCTACACTGTAGAACTCCATTACCATATCTCCTCGCCTTTTTTTAATAGTATTCTCTGAAAAGCACTAGATGTAATAAAGTCAATTTAAAATTTGTTCTACCAATCTTTTGCATCTGTAATTTTCCCATTAAATGTAAATGCCCATGAGGCATGCTATTTGCATTACATTGCATTTACAGTCTTTAAAACAAACTATAAATCCCCTCCTTGTTTCATGTGATTGATGCTGTGTGTATAAATACCACCATAAACCTCAAAGGGGGCTAACAGTGACAGTAAATTAAAGTTTTCAAGTCTGGCAGCATCTCAGCACTTCAGCCCTTGATCTTCAGCAGTGTTGTTAACCCCCACCTCATTGCCCTCCTGAACTCACCTTTTCCCTCCCCCTCTCTTTTTTTTCCCACCCCCCTTTCCTTATACTGTCCTTACTCTGATTTCCTTGGGAAACACCTTTCCATCCATGCAGGTTGAACAGAATCAGGAATATGCTGTTAATTAAAAAGGGGCTGCAGCTGTTTGCCAGATAGAGCCAGGTCTGAACTTTGCTGTCTTGGAGTATCTGAGTTTGAGACCCTCAGGCCATCTTGGCTTTGTGAGCAACAGTCAGCCACAGCTCTCCTGATTGTCTAGCACCATTCCAATAATTAACTGGCTTTCAGGGTGGCTTCTTAAAATTATTTCTTTGATTTTTGGGGTCTTTTTGGTGCTTTTTTCCCCCTTCCCTTTCTTATTTCTGCTGGTCTTTCTCTGTTATGCTTTCAGGCCATATGCAAAAGAAATTGAGAATTAAGAGAAATTTTCACCAAGATGGAGGAATGCATCATATCACTATTCAGTTTTCTGCTTATATAAGTAACCCCACTATTTCTTATCAATTTTGCAATAAATTTGCCTTGATTTGATCCTATTGAATCTTGTCTTTGAAAGATATCAGCTTCTCTGATGCTATCTGCCACTGTTAAGTAGGAGACACAATTTATGCCAAAATTATCCAAAAGACTTCATGGTGGGCCAAACCTGACTTTATCATAGGTAAAATGTACTGCAGGCTAATGCTCACCTACCACCTCTGTGGGTCTAGCCCTCTTTTCTTCATATCAGACCAAGCACTAACACCTCAGCACTCCATACTATAGTGAGCAAAAAAAAAAAAAGATTGCTTTTTTCTTTCAAAGAAAAAATATTTATAAGAGAATACTGATAGCACATAGAACATGTGCTCAAATCTCCAGGGCAGAGGGAATGATGGTTGGTAAGATTTTTAAAGATTATGGTCAAAGTGGAAAGGGGAGGGGGAAAAAAAAACCAGGTAAAATCTGAATGGCAATGAGGCTAGTTACTAATTTTAAGCTGCTAATCCCCACAAGAGATCCTCTGAGCATCCAAGAGCAGGTAGAGTGTTGCAGGTGGGTACTTTGTGGGATTTGCATAAATCTCAGGGGGAGGGAAGGTAGCACTCCTATCACTTTTTTTCTCCTACACTTCCTACTCAAGTGGCTCTTCTACTTAGGAGTGAGATTTCTATCCTGTCTATGGCTTTGTGAGGTGCTCTCTTCTCTAAGCCTCTGTATGCTATAACCTTTAGAAGTCAGTGGTATCCAAGGCCTAACAGGCTTTATGAAGCAGAGAAAATTACAATCAAAATGCTTTTCCTGCAGTGTTTCTGAAGACCACCAGGGTTTGGTAAAAATTAGGAATGTGAATGATCATTTGTAGCACTAAAATGGCTGGGATACATATTGATATAAAGGGAATAGAGATCAACTGGAAGCTGTGTTGATAAATTTGAGACCTGAAACAAAAAAGAGATGCCTTTGGACTGGATTCCCATTAAAACAAATTTAACAACTGCACAGGTATATGTCACTGGTATTTTTCCTGGGGAAAAGTATGATGTGCATGTCTTGGACATGGATAATGGTATTCAACAGTCTGCATCAAACTATGACACAACAGGGGAAAGCTGATGGCTCTTCAGCTTCCTATAAACTGGTTCCCCTTGGATTTTATCTTGGAATTCAGTGTCCAGGTCTGACAAGCACCCAAAGGAAACCACACTATTTCAAGTCTTTGGACATGAAAGAAGTTTGGAGGTGTCCAGATGACATAAAATAAATCCCAGGTTTATTCATGCTTTTGGCTGATATTAACATTTCACTAAACTTTGCCAAGTCTGGATTTATAATAAGCCACCAAGCCAAGGCTGGCTTCCACAGCTTGGTCTTGAGAGCCCTATCTTCTCAATATTGTCTTGGGACTGTTTTCTTTGGGCTGATAATTATCAGCTTGGGGTTTCCCATGTTTTTGCTGTGAAGGAATTCCCTTTAGTAGTATCATGAGTGCAAGAGACTCTGCCCAAGTCTGGGTATGTGTGTGACACCCTGGCCAGTAGCCTGGACACAGAGAGATGTCAGTCTGTGGATAAATTTATATATACTCCTTAAAATGGATGCTAATATGGGAGGGTTTTTTGGATTGAGTTTCCTTCTAAAAGTGTTAGAATACTGGTCAGGTATTAAAAATTGTTAAAAATACCACTGCTTCCATTCTGAAGCATCCCCTTTTAACCCTTCATGAAGGATCCCTGTGTCCCCTCTGCCTGTTTTGCCCTTCCATGTTCCTTCAAGTTACTTGGACACCCTGCTCTTTCAAAGTTGTTACAGCAATTTGATTGCAGTCAGCTGATGCCTTCAGCAGTGGTCTGGGGACATGGTTCCTAATCTTATGAAGAAGTCACTGAATGGGTCTTTCAAACATCCCTTGATTTCCTTATTAGAGGGAGTTCACTCAAAGACAGAAGCTCAATGTGTGTCTTGCAGGTCATGGAAATAACTCAAGACATTCCTTCACCTAGAAATGAATCTCTTGAGAGCTCAGTTTACTGCAATCAGATTCAGATTTACAAAGCAAAATGAATAAAGCCCAATTTTGATACTACTAATATATAAACACTCAAGCATCTATATATTTTAAATACACTTAAATTTCATTAGCAATGATTGTTTAGAGAAACATCATTACATTCCTGGGCTTGGGAGCCTTCTCCAGGGTTGTGAACAATCAAAGATTTATTTGAGCTTTCTGCACACTGGGAAATGAAGACACAGAATCTCATTATCATGTCTATTAAAAGGCAGAATCTGGGGTACATCTAAGAAAAGATGTATTACTTTTTAAACTGCACTGCAAACTGTGAAGTACTACAGGGACTTGAACTATTTAAAAATACTCTGGGCTTATGAGTAAGAAAAAATAGGGTCCCTTTCCCAAACAGTATAAAAATATCACACCATTAAATTCTGATGTTATTACAGTCTTGGAAATATGATTGTATCTACTTTTGCTTGAAGCTGGTTGATCCCTGAGCTTGATGCTGGGGTCGAGGGACCATGGAGGGCTACCAGAGTGAGTTACTTAGGGGACAATGCAGTGGGGGGTATGAACAATGACCAGTTAAATTCTAGTTAACCCCAATTATAAACCTTCACCTTTGTTAATTAGATTAATTCATCAGCAGGCACTGTGCTTACACTGTCTTGGAGGTGTGTGATCCAACATTTTCACCATTTAGTAAAAGTTAAAATCTTTCATGTCACCAGTCTGTTGCACACAAATGGCCATGCAATATATTACTGTAAAGGTAAAACTGGGTTAAGTTTACCTATAAATTAGAAGGTAACATTTATTCTAAGGATCCTTCTTCGAAGTGAAAAATTTGCCTTGCAAGCACTTTCTGTAGTTATTAAAGATCTCCAAGCTATGAATCTGAGAGCTTAATTAAAAGCAACAGAGACATGTCCAAGGAAGGAAAGAAAAGGGCTGAACAGCAGTACAGGCAATTCTCTTAGATTTTCAACCTCTCAGCCTTTCCTTGATCAGTGTCCAAAATTTTGCATGCATTGATGAAGTGTCTTAACACACTGACCTCTGGAGACCTGAGTCCAGCCAAGGCCCCTCTCAAGGCCCCAGGTGATGGTAGATGGGTGGCCTTCCAGAGCTGAAAGGTTGGTTATATCTCTTGGTGCCCTGGTGGTCAGACTTCCATGTGGACTTCCCATCAGAGAAGCAAAGTTTATTTTACTGCAGGTGTGGAAAGCAAAGGGCAGCCTTGAACAGCACCTGTTTGGTCTGTGTTGGCTTGATAAATCTTTTTCACAAATGTGAGAATGACTGACCATTTTTCACGCTAGCAAACACCACACAATTAGTTTGCATAAACAGAGACGAGTTTTGCTCTCAGTCCCACACGTGCAATAAATTTACACTGATCCTAGTAAATACAATGGGGGTAATTTCTAATTTATATTTGTGAGAGGGCTGCATTTTGACTGTGAAATACTTCCAACAGAATGACTCGACATCACTTGCAGCTCTTTGTAAATTCTGTAACATCCCTATGAGGCAGAGATATCTAGAATATATGTAGAATGCTGCATATACAAAATATATATTTCCAATATGCAGTGTGTAAACTGAGGCGGGAGATCTCAGCTCCTGGCAATGCCATTGTTTAACTCCCATTTGAGTGAAAGATCTCTAGTGATAATATTCAAAGAAACCCTCAAGAAAACTGTTTATCAAAATGAGAATATTTTTTAACGATGAGAAATGTTTAAGAACTGGTTACAAAACAGTAAAAAATAAAGGCTTTAAATCATAAAAGTGCTTTGCACTCTTCAGCAATGCCCAGACACTTCCCTGTGTCTGCAAAGCTGGAGCTTCTCTTAACCCTGGTTCTTTTCTAATTGTGTGTGTGAATGTTGGATGGAGGTTTGCATTTTGGGAGAAGATCTTTTCTTGGCTCACCACCTGGGAAGAAGAAAAGAAATTGCTGAGATTTGCTCAAGAAGCAACATTTTGTCTTTGAAAAAAGGGTTTGAAATGTAAAATGTTTTGGTATATGTCTATGAAAATGTGTATTTGCTTAAGAGATTGCTGCAGCACATTTCTGGCAATTTATTTCTCTACATTTTAACAGCTACTTGGTTTGGGATGTCTGGACTAAATTGAAATTAAAGGAAAGAATATCATCCTCACTTCACCTGAGAGGCAGGCAGCAGCCTGGAATAGATGCAGGAAGAACATCTTAAAATTGTTACTCAAGGTAAACAGGAAATGGGTTTAGTCTTAATTAAGAACTATGTGTTTGTAGCTGTTGCAATTGCTCTGTATCAAATATCCAGAACACTGCCCCCTTTTTCATAGGCTAAGTAGTGATATTGTTCTGCCACCCTCTCCTTGAAAACCAAAAGATCTTATGAGGCAAGCAAACAGAAATTCCAGATTATGGAAATTAATTAAAGCACACAATGCTGCCTTTCTCAATGTTCAGGCTCAGCTAATTAGGGATTAGATTATTCAAGAGCAGCAGATCAATTAGGATTGCTTTCTGTTAAAAAAAAAAAAAAAAAAAAAAAACCAACAAAAAAAACCACCTCCAAAAAAACAACCTCAGTGAAATATAGTTACCTGTTGAAAAGTGAAAGAAATTGTGCCCAAGCACAATGCAGGGATCAAGGCACAATACTGCACGTTGACAAAATAAATTATGAAAACAATAATCATGTTTATCCAATCTCTTTGTGCAAAACTGTTATTTTGATTCTAGTGCCAGCTGTCTGAAACTTTAATTTAAGTGCTTGCTTGAGGCAAGACATTTGGGATACTAGTTTAGAATGTTTTATAGCCTAAGCAATATGTTTTACTAACATCAAATCCTATGATGATGATTTTAATGGTAACTATAATATGTTCAAGGGGGTTCCAGAGTGATCTTTGATTTTACCAGAATGCTTGCATGCTTAATGAACCCCGATATTTTTTGGCTTCATTAGCTGCCAACTCCCCAGGAGACTTCTCTGCAGGAGGTGAGTACTTTGTGTTTTAAAGGGAGACATACCAAGTAACACGCTGCACTTTACATTAGTGTCAAATGAATGTGTGTGTAATCTGGGGAAATGCTTAATGAAAGCATTCTCCCCACATTTCAGTAGTACAAAAAGACTGATAAAAAGAAATACTTTTGTAATAGTCTAAACTATCCATTTCAGTGGTTGGTGCCTGTTTACATGCTTAGGAAGAATACATTATCCATTGACTTGTGGTCTGAGATTCTCCTCTCAGGGAGGGTCTTTTTCAACAAGTAGAAAATCAGGGTTTTTTTCTACTTGTTCCAGGGGCAGCAGGATTGACTGCAAGGGAGAATCCCACTGGACTCGATGGATAACCAGGATTCAGTTATTTGTGCTGGAAGTGGGCTCTGGGACACGTCATTGCTCTTGAAACTCTGGCTCTGCTATTGTCCCCACACATCCCACAGCCCTTGTGCCTCAGTTTCTAGCAGCACAACAGGGCTGAGGATGCCTGGAGGGGCCCTGGGACCCCTGTAATCCCTGGGCTCGTTGCCAGCACCGAGTGCTTACTAAAAGATTTGGTGCAAATAAAGGTTTGGAATTGATGCCTGGAGAAGCCGAGGCTGCCCCTGCCCTGGAAGTGTCCAAGGCCAGGTTGGACAGGGTTTGGAGCAGCCTGGGCTACTGGGAGGTGCAATGAGATGATGGCACCCCATGGCAGGATGTGGAATGAGATGATGTTTAAGGTCCCTTCCAACCCAAACCATTCTGTGATTCCATGATTTTATAATTCTTCATATATTCAGAGTTTTTTGAGTCCACTGAAGTAGAGGATGGAAATATTCTCAGTGGGGTTGTCTGCTCTCTACTAAAAAGCAACATCTTGGGTAAAAACCATTGATGTGTAATTCTTAACTAAAGGGATTCCTATCTAAAGAGATTTCCAAATTGAAAGTTTTCTTCAGGCTAAAGGTAGAGGTTCTGTGCTTTCTTTTTCTCTCTCTTTTTTTTTCTTCTAAGTTAATTTATTTTGAATGAAATATACCTTTTTTCAATGAGTTTTTTTGGCACTTTAACACATAGCCTAACCCAGAAGTTAATGGCTTATAGAAATAACAGCTATGAAAGGGATTTTTTCAAGGAAAGAGAAGGACTTAATTTGCTACATGTTAACACTGATTCGTTCATGTTTTATCAGAGCAAAACAACTGTTTGCACTAATGTATATATTATATACAATTATATTACATAGTAATTTTTTCCCTCAACTGATCACATAATTTCACTGATTCGAATATAAAGCTTTTTAATTGAAGTTAATCAGTCCTGTCTTTTTTTTTTTCTTTTAAATGAATATCCAGTTTGAAAAACTGTACTCTTAAATCATTTTAAATGCATAGCAATTCTGGGTAAGTCTTAATAAAAGGAAAGTTTGGGCCTAGATCTCCTGGGTGTAATGCATTACCTGCACGTGTAGCCTTCATGAAGCTATTAAGTTTTAAACTAATACTACATTCCACAACCTACAGCCTCTGGGCCATTTGCAACACTCAGGGATGATTTTTCTGGCCTGTGACTTTCCTCTTCCTCTGTTTTTCCTGATGACTCCTCACAGATCAGCTCAGAGCTATGTGCATTGTTCAATAGAATTAGCAATCAGATCTCTGCTCCCAGCCAGCAGCCCTTTCTCTGTTTAACTGTTCCATTTTCTGACTAGATTTCTAGCACTTTCTTTCTAGTATTACTTTTGAAACCAATTTTTCACTCTAAAAAATATTTGTCTTCTTCATCTTTTACATGTACAATATTTGGTGGGTTATTTACTCATTGTATATTTCTTTTACTGGCAAACATTCTCTAGGAGAAATATTAAAACACAGGATTTACAATGCAGGTTATGTGGCTGCAACAGAATAATCCTAATTTGGAGTAGTTAATGTAATTTCTTTTTTTTTTAATTGATTTATTTTCCCCTTCCTGATTTTGAGCAATGGACCTGAAACATGATCACACAGTTGGATGATTTCATTTGGAGAAAGTTAGGAAAGTGGTTTTGCACTGTTTTATTTATTTATTTTTACTGCTGGTGACAAAAATATGGAACTGAATGAGAGGTTATTTCATTCAACCGATTTATTTTCTCTGATGGAAACTGAATGGTTCTAAGTCATCCTGGACTCCACTAGGTTTGACATCCATTGGACAACGTGGGTCATTTTTATTCCATTAACGTTTGTTTCCATTGCAAAGAATCCTTTTCCTGCTCAAATTTATGTCAGAGATAATAATCTATGTCTTGTCAGTTTTCACTATTAAGGGGCTGAACCGGTTCTGATATTAGTAAACATTTGATGTTCTTGTGGTTACGACAAAGAAAGAGTTTATTCTATTTCCATCTAAGATTAGCAGATGCTATGTGGTTTTGAATATTTACTTTAAATGGATTGACATGGCTTTTACAGCTGTAACTCCCAACTCATGATCTGTGATAAGGAGAAAATCTGTGAGGTCACCAGAAAACCACCACAATCTAGATTTTTTCCACATCTAAGGCAAGGATGCTACATACCAAGAAAAGACAATGGAGATGTGTTTACAGGGGATGTGGTTTAGTGTCAGAATAATGGTTTCACTCAGTGGTCTTAAAGGTCTGGTCCAATATAAATGGTTCTATCATTCTCTATATTTTGGGACAGAGCAAAGAAATTTGTTGTAGCATAGAAAAGCTGTGCATGACAAGAGCTGGCAAAATGAGACAAAAAGCTCTGGTTGGATGTGATGCACTGGAGCTTAGACACAAATATACCAGCTCAGACCAGAAACACCTCTAGCTCTTCTGTGCAAGGATGAAATTTTCCCTCCACCTAGAAAAAAATTAGCAAAGAAGTTCCATCATAATGGAAATCAGGGTATGTGGAGAAAATAATCTGGGAAGTTCCAGACTCAATGCTGCAAGTCAGCAGCATTGTTTGGACAGTCATATTTCACCTTAAAATTATGACTACCATTGAAAGCATCAAAAGCAGCAAAACCCCCTGGAACAACATATTCATTAGTTAGGAAAACTCTACATGTGAACTTCTTGGTGAAGACAAAAGGAAGTGCTGTAATTTTAGAAGATGTCTCTTATTGAAATTACATATTAAATCTGTGGGAGTAAATGACATAGCAAGAACTAATTGAGGTTCTGTAATACACAACAAGAAGAGAAATTCCATTGCATTTTTGCCCAGTGTTCACCATGTGCTGAGCAGGACTTTGAACACTGAATGCTGGCTGGGGATGCCTAATCTGACAGACATGATTAATAACGGTGAAATCCGTATGATATTTCATATTTCTTCTCAAATACTGGATTTAGTGAACATCCAGCATATAGGAAAAGAAGAGCAACAACTTTACAGAAAGTAAGGTGCAGATGTACCTGGAAATCTGAACAGTCCAATGCTGATATGAGTTACAAGACCACCCATGAACACTTGAGGACATGTCCATCAGTATGATACAAGTTCCTCATTACCCAGTAAGATTTTTTCTTTTTGTTCCACTCCTGTAGAATCAGTAACTTTTCTTTTACAGTTTGCTTCACTGAACAATGACAACAAATGTTTGATTATGTTGCAAAAAACATATATCTTAATATGCATTTTATTCTTTTGCTTATGTATTTCTATGGAAAATCCATAACAGATCATAAAGAACACTTTTAAAATAAAAACACATCTTAAAGGCACCCTGTGAGTGCAATTAGAAACATTTCCCATCATACAGCAAAGATAATGTATCCTAAATGCTCTTAATTTCATACATCTGTTATGCTCTGTCATGAATTTTTTTTCCCCTCCCAAGACAATTTTTGAAGATTTCTGCCAATTTAATTCAATTTAAAGCTTTTAATGTCAGCTCAGCAGGTCATGCCACTTTCTCCACATTTGTATTAGGCTTAGGGAAGTCAGAAATATGATGAACACTTTTCATCAGTACCCTGTACTCATGACAAATAGCCATTGCATTTTGCCCCGCTCTTTGTTGAATAAATTGCAATTGTTGTTATTTTTTTGTCTCTTTAATGCATACACAACACATGTGCATGTGCACACATATGCAGTATCATTTTATCTGGTATTTTCTTAGGCCACAAGTCTTTGTACTGTTTTCAACACTGCAAAGTGTCTTCCTAATTTCCCTTCTTTCAAAATAGTTCTGCAACTGTTTTTTGAATGATTATTGAACAATAACTGTACATTAAAAAATAGTTCTGCAACTGTTTTTTGAATGATTATTGAACAATAACTGTACATTAGTTTTTGGCATTGTCTTGTAAATATCTGAATTGATATTATTATCCATTTTTTAAAGAACTATCAATTCTGCTTGCTGAACAATTTTCAAGTTCTGGAGCAAGTTAGATGGCTTAGAGTTATATGTGTCAGAAATCCATAATAACCTGGATATTACTATGTTTTGTTCTGCTTCTATTACAGTGCTACTGTGAAATTTGAACTCATTCATTGTATCTGTATCAGAGTAGTTGCACTGTCACTGAATACCAGGAAGACACCCAAAATGTTTCTTTTTTTACCTTTGTGTGGGAAGAAAGGAAGGCGGGGGCATACATATATGAGAAAAAATGCACTATTTGTAAATATGTGTATATATTACTATCACTCTTTAATTTGAGAGAAGTTGTGTGACTCAAGATTTCACTTGAAAAAGAAATCACCAGTCCTATAGGGTGATATATTTAAAGAGACACTGCACTCTGATAGACCAGCTCCTGGCCATACACAAACTTGAAGAGTCCTTGGATGTTCCAGGCCTGGGAGAAAAATGTTTATTCCAAGGAGGTGGTGAGTCTGGATTCCCTGCTGCTGAGAAACCAGGTTTCCTCAGAGTGGTCACCATTGTCTACTGAGATAAGGGAACTTCTGGTCTGCTCCACTGGAAGCTCTTTGCAGCCTTTGGTGACTGAAATTACACAAACACAAGGAGCTTTCCTTTGCTAAGCCCCTGGCTTGGGATCATCACCCAGCTACAGTGAACCTTCCCCATCATCCTCACTCACCCTACCAGGGCCAAACTGGTGTTATTCACAACATGTTCTCCAAAATCACATTTCTCTCTTGACCATGAGGATAAAGGTTCAGTCTAAATTATCAGTGATTCCTGTGGCCCTACTCCCTCAGCTCTGCTTGACGGTTGCATTCCAAAGAGCTTCCCAAAAGAAGTCTCAAAGTTTCCTGCAAAGGCCAAGACTTGGCTTGTCTTCCATTAGACCAGCTTTTTTGGAGGTAGGACCACCATACACTCCTAAAAAAAGGCTTATCCTCGAGACCAGGTTCACAGACATCACCTATCAGCCTCTCAGCTATGTTTTTGTTTACTTGATTCTCAAAATGAATTTTCAGTTGCAGTTCTGAGGTACTGTACCAGTGGAGAACTGACTTAACACAGGGACTGATTCATGGAGTCACAGTCAGCATCTCAACATTTGCCTTCTACCCCAGGTGGGATGTGAAGTCCTTGTTTCCTCAATGGCAGTTTGAAAAGTTGTGGAGATATTTTATTTATGCATTGACGTTTGAAAAAAAAAAATTACTTTGTTGAAACAGAATTTCCAAGTTTGACTTTTCTGAGATGGCCCCAATAATTTCATTTTGTAACAATAAAATCCTGCACTGCAGTTTTCCAGTTTTTAAAACACCTCTCAGTTACCCCATCTCTATGTCAAAAAAAGCTTAATCCAACAGTAAATAATCACCAGAATTTGAGGCTATATTTCTCCAAAAGGACCCAGAAAAATGGCAAAAATAAATCTGCAGTGTCCCTGAGTTGTGTGACATACCTCAGTGGGAAGTTTATACAGCATTAGTGCTCCAGCTAAATTTAAATGGCTAAATATCCTGACTGGGACAAGCCAGTTTTCAATTAAATACATTAAGGTTTATGTCTAAAAATCTTCTGTGCCCCCCCCTCCCCATCAGCATAGCCTTTTACCCACATGTTTTGATTTTATCAAGATAAGAAATCAAAAAGGGAATTCCAACACAGGTTTTGCTGTAAATTGTTTCACTGTCATCCTTTGTAGTATAAAGAAGCTGAAACACATCAAGATCTGCTAGCAAAGCAGTGAATCTGTTTTCCCCAGGGAATTAAGGGCCAGGGAAATAAAATCAAGGGGAGATTTTACATTCTCAAATACTGGGCAAAAATGCCTGTCTCGGAAACAGTTAATTCCATTACAAGAGCCTGGCCTTGCAGTCTGGGGAGATGGTCCTGTGCCTCATGACTGCACACCAGCTCTAACACTGCTACAATTGATCAGAAAGGCAGATTTAAAATATCGGTCTAAGGCTTTTCTAATTATCTTAAAATAATCATTTCACTGCTTGAAATGAATACAGCCACAAAGCAAACCTTCCAGGCTGCTCACCACACACTAACAGGCACAGACTAATGACCCTGGAGAGCAGGCCAGCCCTTCTGATGCAGCATCCTCTGCTCTCAAAGACTAAAGTGACGTGTCCTCTGCTCTCCACGTGTTCTGCCGACCGGGAATGAAGCCACATCACTTCCAACACAATCCCGAAAATGACACCTGTTCAGCACAGACACCACCCAGGGACTTCCAGAGCCAGTCCCTTGCAGCCATGCAATCAAAGATCAGTTTTCAATGAAATATTACTTACTTGAATCAATGTTGTCTTGATTCTTCGTGAAGGGTGCAGCAGGCATAAAATGTGATATTGATTTCTGAGATGTAGCCTGGTCCTCTCTTCATGAACATTTCAAAAAATGCAAAGTATTTCTTTTCTTTCACACCACAGATCACGTCATCTTTACAAACTGGAGATCAAGGCCCTTTTATGTTGCCTCATATTTATCTCCTGCCCTTTTTTTCCTGTCCTCCTCTCTTCATCTTGCAGTTTTTCTTTCTCCTCCTTGAGTTTTTATTGCCTCTTCGGCTCTCCTCTTAGCTCCTGTTCTAATTTCTGCCTTTTTCCCTGCTCTCCTGAGTGCTTTTAGATTCTGATCTAATTTCTCATGTCTTCTCCCAGTGCTGCTCTCTCTCCTTTCTATCTTTCTGACCCTCACCTGTTCTCCTTTCTGCATCTCTGACTCCAACTCCGCTGTTCCCCTTACGATGCTCCGGCTCTGGATTTTCCTCCTCGTCGTTCCCCACATTGCTCTTGGGCTGTTTTTAGCACTCATTTCAATATAGTTTTCCCTGCTGTATGCACAAATACAATGTCCCAGCCTCTCATAATAATACATCTCTTTTCTAGGTTGCCTCCCATTTCCACGATTAGCATGCATATCTTTTTAATGAAAGCTGCAGAAACTACCAGGAACAAGGCTCCCTAAATATGTAATCTGTTGCTGCCAGCCTCCCATAATAGACAAGGGCTACTTTTTTTTTTCTTTCCAGAAGCCAATATGAATTTAAGCCTATCCCACTGGTTTGGTTTAATTAATTCTGGAGCTAGAGAGGGGTCCAGACCAGAAATCATAAAGCCAAAACTGTCTCTCAGTAGTCTAGGGCATGAAAGAGGGAAGAATTAATATATTTTCCAGTTATATTCTGGAGCAGCAATTTTAGATAGAAAAACTAGAATTTTCTGAATATAGCACTGGCTAGGTGATCAAAATTAATATTTTATCTGTGAAAAGTGCCACAGAGGCTTGAGCAACAGTTAAGACAGGCTGTGTCTGAAACAGCCTCCAATGCCAGCAGTTCTCTGGTGCTCTGCAAGGTCTCAGAGGAAGGCTCATTATATCCTTGATATCCAAACCATGTTACTAAGCAGCTTGCCTGTTTTGGCAAGATTTGAAAACAATTCTTGCTTAGTTTTTGAGAACTGAAAAGATTGCAGTACATAATGACTTGCCTACAAATGTCCTGGCTGATGTGTTGACTGTCATCCCACACGCTTGGGGCTGATTGTATATATGGCAATGATTTGATACCATAATTGGATGAACCCAAAAGCTTAGACTTAGGTCTACACTACAAATAGTTGTGGTTGCAAGCCTGAAATTCTCTTTCAATTACTTCATGTATTATTTACTTAAGACATACTTTGAAAATAGTTACCAGTAAATTAATTCACTAAGGTCAATTTAAAAAAGGGCTTGTATGCCCTGTCAATGTGGGTTTCTTTCAGACTAAAAAATAAGTAAATATGAAAGTACAACATCTGATGGACTATTTAAAAAATATTTTAATACATTTATTTACATACAGGCTCCCTAAAACTAATATTAACCAATCATTCTTGTTTTCATGTTAAAGTTCAATGATTCTATTTATTTCCCATTGGATGACACCAGTTCCATCCATCATGGTCCAAGGAATTCTGACATCTTCATTTTGTACTCTAATTCCTTCTTGGTTCTGAGATCAGAAACCTGTATTTGCTGTCAGGGTAGAGAAAAATAACCTTGTTACCTTAGAGATACTCCAGTCATGGTTAAGACTGTGGACATGAGTCTTCTGTGCAGAGAAGTCATCTGGCAGGCAGAAATCCAGGGTATCCCATTGGAGAATCTGATCCAAAGCCAATCAGAAATGCCATCTAGGGCCCAATTTCTCTCAGCTTGGCTTTGACCCAGGAACATGCCCTTCTTCTGAACAGGAAATCAAGTTTTGGGAACAGATTTTAAAGGATGACGAATTACTCTAGACTCTGTTAATTTACATTTCACACAAATTCTATGGAAATCATTAGAGCCGCTCCTAATCTCAGTAGCAAAACTTCAAATCTCACACAGTTCTCCTGGAGTTATCTTTGTTTAGAGCAATGTGGCCTGACAATTTGGTTTAAGTTTTGTTTGACTGAGTCACAGAAGTATTTAGCCCAAATTAGTACATCCTGCAAGATGAAATGTGAAACCACAGCGCAACACAGACACATTTCTCTTTCAAAGCCATGTTTGGAAGAACTTAAGAACTTTGAACACTTTAAAGCTATCAAGTGGACAGCTTTTGAGTTAGATTTGCCTTAGTACTGACACTGATCTCACAGGAATGCAACAGCCTTTACCACAAATCCTGTGCTAAGGCTTTCCCTCTGTTGTTCCATGATGTCCATGTCTAGTACATTATTTCATGTGATTGCCTAGGTGACAACTCACCCAGCACTGTGTCTCTAAACTGGAAGTTATCTTCAGGAAGTTTTTTGCTGAAAAAATGTCGCTTTTTGGAGAGTCTTCATTGGAAAATATTTTATTTCGCTACAAATGCCTCGAAGGAAGAATTTAAATTCAGTAGAATCTAATACAACATGTCATTTTATATTCCAGCATTCCAGCAGGCAGAGGTAACATAGCTCAGGGAAAGCACACGTTCTTCCGACAAGCTGTTTAGATGAAATTGTGTGTATGTACATTTTATGTATTTTTTCTCTGGTTTGGTCTTTAAAAGATTTTTTTTCCATTTAAAAGCTTTAATTTTTCACAAATGTAACCAGTTATGCCTGGCAAATAGAAGGCTGAATGAAAAATACTGTGAGAGTATTCCTGGCTGTGTTAGGATCAATCAAATTGCTCAGGAAAATATAGTCAGAGCTTTTGTGGTTTGGGCTAATTGGTGGCATTAGTTGTTATTATCAGCTTGATAATAATGTGTATCTTAGACATCTGGAATTATTTCTACACCTTGGTAGGTAGCCTGGGAGATTGGAACCTGGATGTACCTGCAGACCTCTTGAATTTAAGATAATATTGAAAATTAGTCCAGAATTCAGATACAAGGATACCTGCATCAGATGGTTCCTGTGTGTTTATCCAAAATAAATCCTGCATCTGTACTAACTCAAACTAAGAGAAATCTGGACATAGGCCATACATAAATACTTCATAGAGTGTTATGTACACTAATTAATAAACACAAATTTCTAAGAGCTTTCTGAACCTTGAATAAACATTGCTTAAACAAATGGACACAAATTATTAATAGAAACTGTAATCTCCCTCTCTAACTATTATTCCTACTGGGCCCTAACTATTTTGATACCAGAAGATTAAAAGAATAAAACCAAGTTAGCTTTGCCAAACAGGAAAATAAAATATTCCAAAGAACAAAAGAAATAATCTTAAATCTGAGGCCCTGTACAAATCAAAGAATAACGTATCTTGTATTGCCCAAACCTTGTTGTTGAACTTCTAATGGTAAAATCTGTGCCTTCCACTAACTGTTAGGTATTCTTGCATGACTGCAGTGTTGTTTTATGTATGTGAGCCAACCTTGCAATATAAGACGACAAACAAAAAAAGATGGAAAAAATATATAAAATGGTAAAAAAGAAAAAAAAAAAAATTAAAAAAAAGGTCTACTTGCCACCTCAGGCTTTAAAACTCTTCTTACACACTTCAGCACGAAGTCTATTAAAGTGGAATATAGTGGAAATACAATATACAGCAATGAATGTCTCCAAACCAGCAATTTAGCGCTAAAGCTGAGGGCAGTTCTTATGCACCGACTTTTAATACTGAGACGATTTGTGGTCTCACAAAGTTCCTGCCTTGGGCAAGAATTGTGCTGTGCTCTAATAGGCCTAGTTTGTTGACTGTCAGAATAATGGAGAAATTGGTAGCAGAGGGCCTGAGCGCTGTAAACAGCTGAGATAATTAGAAGGTCTGTCAGGAGGAGAGTGAGGCTAAAGCAGTTTACGTTCTGTCACAGGGAGGAAAGTATTCATTCAGGAGGCTGCTGGATAATGTGGGATATGTTGCCTTGTGTCCTTGCTAGCTTGTCTGGAGATGGGGGAAAAACTGCTTCTCGTCGACTTAGTTGGCTTTCTCTACCCTCTTCCCTACTGCAGGCTTGCAAGAGTTTATATTTCTTATTAATAAAATAATACATCTTGCAAGCAAAATGCTGACTTGCTGTTTTTTAAGCCAAGCTGCTGGGTTAATAGGATGCTCAGAGTCAGGCAGGGCAGTGCAGGGGGGCTGTGGAAGCTGCAAGGGTTGAAGGAAAGCATTTGTGAAGAGCAGGCGTGAAAAGAATCCTCTCCACACCCCCCACAAAAAAAAAAAAAAACCAACCAAAAACCAGCTGAGTGTATGGTTATGTCACCACCTTAAAGAGGATGCTCCTGTATAGACAGAGAAGTGCTCCATAAGTTGTTAACATGAGAATTCTGGTGCCTTAGCCAAGAAACTAGACAGTGGGAAGTTCAGCAATCTAGAAATTGCTGTGACTAAGCCTTTTCTAGGCAACAACATGCCTAGGGATGGAGTAAGCCAAAGATTTCGGGGCTGGTTTGTGGTTTTGCTTCTTAGTTTAGAGCCTGACTTCTGGAAAGACAGAGGTTGGCTGTCTTCCACATAAAAAGTCTTAGAGTTCAGAAACTGGTTAGTTAAAAAGATAATCACTTGAAATTGATGGTATTTTAAAAAATACGGAATTAGTATAAGAATATAATATAGTGCAGAGCATTCAGAAGTGAGTAGGGAATGAGGCTCCTGAGGTTGAGATGTTAATGCTTAATAACAAGCAAATATTATTAAGTTTTGTGTTATAGTGAAACGGGGGGAGAGTGGGACAGGCACATGGCCAAGAGACCTTTGTCCTTCTCCTCGCTCTGCCTTTAACGAGTCACACATTAACTTTGCTCTCACATGAGGCTCTGAACCTCACCAAAGAGCCTTGAGGATCCAAAGGTGTCAGATGATTTTCAAGCTGCTGTTTATGGATGCTGCCATGGCTTCCATCTCACGGGGTAGAACTGGAAAAAACAGATTCTTGCACGCTGTTTTAATTTAATGTGGATTTCTCCAAGGATTACCATGTTTTCCTGGGTCTGTGGGAAAGAGAGAGGCAAAAGAGAGGCTAGGAGTGGATATTTTTAAAACTTGGACAGTCCAAAACCACCAAAGCAAGGAACATAAGGGACCTGGATCCACTCAAATAGTGACATCATTCAGACAGCAATATTTGGCATTGTTTCTCCTGCAACATCCACATCCCTCCTACTCCACTGCATTTTAGAGTAAGGGGCAGATAATTCCTTGCCATCAGTTTCTGCCCCTGTTTCCCACAGTCCTTCTGAACACCTGAAGAGCTGCTGCTTTAATAATTCGGTTGTCTTTTTGACAGGACTGGAGGAGTCTTTTTTAAGCTCCTGCAGCACTGTGGAGCAGCAGGCAGCAGACAGTGCATGATTGCATTGGGACTTCAGAGCAAACTCCAGCTCGCTGTCAATGGCTGTGTGCCAGACAGCTCCGCCTGCAGAGAGCAAAGCCTTCCAGAAGGCTGAGCATCCAAAAAGGAGACTGTCAACATCCCCCTGAACAGTGAGTGGGGGAATTGCCACGGAAAAAGGGAGCAAGCTGGAAAATTGAGGTGTATGGGGAGAAGTGGCGTAAAAGGGCTAATTATCTTTCTATTCCCCTCGTGCGCCTTTTAAAGACCACCAAAAATAGCATCCGCTTAAGGATGAGGGTTTTTTTCCCCACCAGTTAAGTTAAATGGACATCCCACCTGTTGTTTGGTGAAGTGAGATCACTCAAGGAAGATGGAGTTGGCCAGAAGCCACCTCCTGACAGCGAGAGGCAGGTCTGAACAACAAAGTTTGGATCAAGATCTGAACTTCTCTCCCATCCAAATGTGTTTGGATCCGGAGGCTGGCTGACACCCATCTCTGCTACATCCACTCTGTGATTATGTGTGAATGGCCCTAGTGCTTCTCACTACACCCCATGTAATCACTTGCATTTGGGCATCATTCTGCAAGAAAATCTGCTGTCACGATGGCAAACGTGTGTGATGCTTTGCCGGATAGAAATTCACCCCTAAACCTCACCAGACATCAGTTTTCACCTGGGAACATGCTAACTGAGCTTTACTGATGACAACTTCCATATTTACAGGTCTCATTATTAAGTCAGCTTGAACTCCAGGTTTACATGGAGGATCCTTTCCCAAACTGATACCAAAACACTGCATGCTTGGCAGCCTGTGTGCATGTGCAGTGGGCCTGATTCTGACTCTTCACATCTGGCTCCTGCCTGTGCAGTCCCATGGACTTCAGTGGGATTGTTCCTGAACAGAGTTTGATGAATACCACATTTTCCTATGTATCACCCACAGATTATCTATAAAAACTGTGATTCGTCAGCAGTGTGGTTTACAGGCATATGTAAGTTATGTGAGGGGAGGTTTACTCTGGGGCCCCCTCTTTCCCAGTAGTCCCATTGCCTCTAATTCCTGCCCCATTTGCTTCCTTTACCCCCAAGTCCCAATGCTTCAGATTCCTCCCTACTTTGGCTTCTGCCCTGCCCTCTTCACCTCTGATTCTGTGTGGTTTGTGAGAAGGTTTGTGGTTAGTGCATCTGGGGATGCATTTTCAAATGTCAATGCTTTTTAAGGAATACTCAATATATGCAAAACAGCAAGCCAACAGATTTTTTTTCCTTCTTTTTTTTTCAATTTTTTTTTTCTTTTTCTGTTTGCTCTCTGAAAAATAGAAGGACAAGAAAATGAAGAGAAGTTTCAGTTTTCGCACCGAAATTGAATCTGCAAAAAACCCCATGCATTACATGAAATATTTCATTTACTTGAAAGTTAATATTGTTTTAAACTTTTAATATATAGGTTTGACTTTGTTCTACAAATATACTTCTAAAACGAAAAAAACCCCCACAAACCAACAAAACAAAAAAAAGAAATTATTTGTTTCAAAATAAAAACTAAAAGATTCTGACTTTCTCTTTCTGTGGTCCCAATAAGTTATTTGAGTTTAACACATATTCTGGGAACATGTTTCTCAGGAAAAAAAAGCCTTTAAAATCTACTCTTGATTAACATGAGGGAAGAAGTGAACCAGAGCCCCTGCATTTGAGGAATCATTTACTCACCCTTAAGGTGGAAAAAATGAACAGAGGTGAAATCCATAATAATTTCTGGCACGGAAACTCTTTTTTCAGGAGTCAGGTACACAGCTGTGATGAACTGCAGATAATGTCATGTATCTCACCCAAAGTCACAGCAAATCTCTGGCAGAACCAGGAATACAAGTGCACTGTGTGTGGTTCCTTGATATCTGTAGTAACCACTCATAAGTGGTTGTTTTATATAATTATGTGCAGCTAGTGTATAACCAAAAGTATAATTTTCACTTTGTATTGTATTTTTTCCAAGTAGTTTTTTTTTTTAAAGTGAGGACTGTGTGTTGTAATCATGGTTGATGCCCTTTGTTGACCTTCAACCAGAAATGAGGTCTTGTTTCTTTGGAAAATTATCCAATAACTTCTGACCTCATATACACTTCAGCTACTGTCAGAAGAAAAAGGCAATAAATAGTGCTATGCAAAGAAAACAAAATGATTATCCTACAACCTAATAAGCAATTACAAAGGGCAAATTACTTTTACCCTCAGTAATTTTCTGCCATTAGATAATTAACATCAGAAGTATTAATGATCATTTTAACAAATTACCATATAATTATAATGTGTTTCTTCATTTAGCCCTACATATTGTACAAATCCTTCTAAGATTTGTCTATTAATTGAAAATACATTATTTATTTGTTTAGCTGAGTAACAACCCACACTGGTAACTAAACCCATTAAAGAAATGCTGTACTGGTTGTAACTAGCTGTCACCCTGTGATCACCAGAACAATTCTTAGTGGATGCAAGTGTCACTGACTATGCTCAAATTAAGGATCAAATGGAAAACTGTAATGGGTCACAATACTCACTGGGGTCACAGACCTAGAAATGTCACGTCTCTGACTCGTGTTAACTTCAGCTGGAATGGAGGCTGAGAGTGGAACAAATGCACTCAGGAGTTTACAGGGCCAGCACAAGCTGGTGGCAATGCTGCTTCTTAGATTAATTAATTTCATAACATTTCCATAATACAGTTTTACTTAGTGTACTTTTCATAATCTAATTTTAGTTGAATTGCTTTGCACAATCTGCTCAAAATGTGTTTACGATTCAGAATTGTTAGAGTCCCCTTCTCATTTTTTGCTTAGCTGCCTTTGTAAAATCTGCCTAAATTGGTGAAATAAATTAGGAGAATGCTGCCAAAACTGGGTTTTGTACTATTCTAACATTCAAACCAATTCAGTTGGGCCAGGTTTTTCAGCACTTCCCATGAATCCTCTCTTAGATGTACATGAACAGAAACATGGCTGGAAAAGTGAGCTTCAGGAGCGTGACAGAAATTTTTCTGTGGGAAGAGGATTTTTGATGTGGGGGCGGGTTTGGGAAGCTGATTCCAAATCACCCATTTCCAATTTGGGAACAGATATGGCCCATGTGACCTAAGCATCTTGTCAAGACAGCTTGAATTTGAAATTGTGAATATGCATGTGGATGAGCTACAGACCCAAAAGGATTCACAGGATGATATCTATGTGAATAGCCTGGAATTCACCCTTGGGCAAAAGGCTGGGAGAAAGCTTGGAAAACTCAGCTCATGTGAGGTACAAGTCCTACAGCTTTCCTATGATTCCCTTGGACAGTGTCAGTGGTATGTACAATGTATACATGCAAAAAAAAATTCATGATCCCCTTCTGACAATTCCTGAAGAAGGAAATTATTTGGAATAAATTATTCATTACAGAACTACTCAGCTTTGGCAACAAATCTGCAGGTTAAGGGAGATGGGAGATATTCTATCTGCAATGGTGTGTTACAGGCATTTTCTATTTTGGAAGCTTTGGCTTTGTGAACGGTTGATGATATCCTGCCTCTTTCTTAATTTCTGTGCCTTTTGGGAGCTCCTCTAAGATTCTTCCTCTTGAGAACCCTGTCCTTTACAGGACTCAGGATCCAGAGGGGCAAAGCAGGGTTATTGCTGTTAAAAAAAAAAAAAAAAAAAAAAAAAAAAGGGTTTCCAAAAAAAAAAAAAGTGTTTCCTAGAAAAGACAGGTTCCAGCTCAGGTTTCCTCACACCTTGATAATCCTTGTACTAATATAGGCCCCAGGTCCCTCATTCCTGCAGTGTGCTCTTCTGTGTGTAGGTAAAAGCAGAGGGAAATGAGCATCCAAGGAGTTTTCAACAGCACCTCTGAAATAATAACAATAAAATATAAATTTCAGGAGTGGTTTTCTTGCTTCTTGGGTAAAAGATTTGAGTTCCTCCCATGCTTACAGTTAATAATAAAGGTGTACAAGGAATGAAGCTCAAGGCTGAACACATCAGCATGAAGGTTGTGGGGTGTAATCCTTGTCCCACTCAGATCTCTGGCCCAACTTCCACTCTCTAGGCAGGGTAGGACAGCACTCCAGATATCACTGGCCATTCATTTTCATAGATATCAAACTTTTCTTTTTTTAATTAAAAAAAAAAAAAAGATTTTTTTTCCTCCTGCCATTTCCAGCTGCCTGAACAGCTATGATGACACCTTCCAAAGTTGCCATTAGTGATATTAGTATTAATCACACGTTGCTTGATACTGTAATTGAATAGTTTTTACGCAGATGATATTAACTGATAAAATATGGCATCCTCATGAGAAAACATTACCTTGAAATATTAGTGTTATAATATGTTAATTTCTATGGAGGATAGGAGCACAGATATATGAGGAGATGTAAATTTCCAGCACTTCTGCTGACAATTTCCATGTCAACATAATTCTTAGGAATTCCTACTCACTATTTTGTGATGACTTATATGATGATATATAACAACTTAAGGGGCTTTAAAATGCAGTATTTTGACTAATGCAGGTTGGTAAATAGCACACAGGACTGTTACCTCCTCTTGATTCTGGGAAAGCTGATGCAAGCCCTTGGTATCGCCAGGAAGTCACCAACCCGAATATTGAATCCCAAAGTGAGGGCTCAGATGGCTCTGGGCACTTTGCAGCTGCATTTGGCAATGAGAGTAAAGGTTTTTATATCAAATTGAGGGTGAAATAGAATAAGAATGAAAAAAAAAAAAAAAAAAAAGGAGAAAACAGTAGGTGGTTTGTCCAGCATGTCTGGCAAAGCTGTCAGAAACTGGATTTTGGCTTGAAATCTCATTGGTAAAACATAGTCCAGTCATTTTATCCCAGCTGTAGACTCCTAGTTCTGATCTATCTGTTTTCTATATGCTTACCCCCAAGAAGAGTTGAACCTGACTGTGTACTTCTTAGGATAAATTAAAGTGAGCTGTGCCAAAGCCCTGAACTGGACAGAAACCATGAGGCCTCGTTAGCAACTCTTATTGCTAGTTTACACAAAGATACCTCATCTTGCCTTGCTGGCTTCTCATTTAATACAACTACTCCCCATGAGTTCCTCAAGAAACAATCTGGAATAACAAGACAGTGAGAGTGAAGAGAGATACCCCAAAGACAGGAGAGATGACAGCAACAGGGGTTCTTGCATCCATAAAGAGGCAGCTAACCTGGCTGCTTGCTCTCTCTTGGGCTAATCTGAATTAATTGGTGCTATTTGTGCCTTTGATACTCAAATGCAGAGCCTGGGGGTGGGAGTTCTCATGAAACAAGTGGCCACTTGGGAGACCCGTCCCAGGTCCAATCATGTCATGGGCTCATTTGTCTCCCACAGTAATTCACTACTCACTTCAGTCACTTTAAATGTAAAACAGCTGCTGCTGCTTAGCCCTCTTTTAAGGTACCTAACCAGCAGCTTTAAACCAATCCTGAATAGGTCCCATCCCATAATAGTCTCCCACACAGTGGTCATTTGGAAACAATTAACCCTTGATTCAAGATCCTCTTAAAGAATCCTTTTTCAGGCTCTTCTCTGCTGTGGCCCATTGCATCCTTGCCTTGCCCCTTGCATGGGAACAGCTTTATCCTTCGGGATTGCTGTGGTTTGTGCAGCAATAACCACCCCTGTGTACCTGCCAGGGTTGCTGCATGGATTTTGGGCCAACCCCATCTGCACTGAAGAAAATTGAAGGTATCACATAAAACAGACTAGTCCTTTATTTAAAAAAAGGGGGAAAAAACATAAAGATATTTGTTTCCTCTCTTCATTTCTCTTCCTGCAGTACCTGGGGGTCTCGTTCACACGTGTTTGGCATGGTTGCTACCCCTCGCCTCGCTCAGTCTCTGGTGATATGATGAACTGGAGATTAATCTGTTTTAAGGGGAAGCATCTGGCTTTGAGCTAATAAAATATCAATTTGTAACAGGGAGGAAAAGGCTCAGCGAGAGGTCTGCATGCTTAGGGCTTTGAGACCCAATTTGATGCGGGAGTTTAATGCCACTTGTGAATTTTAGGCTGTGCTCTGAGCACTTCAAAACCTTTCTCCATGCAGTGGTCTCAGCTTTCTCCAGCAGTCCCCTGTTTTCCCCTTGTTGGGGGTATCTCCCAGCTCTGGATCCTGCAGGGCTGCCCCCTCCCAGGCACCCCCCACCTTTCCCTTTTCCTCATGGCTCTGCGGCCAGATGTGGCGGCCCCTCGCTGGGATGTCAAACTGGCAACACCCTTGATCCAGGCAGACAGACACTCAATAGCCAACTTCTGGAAAACCTCCCCCCGCACTGGCCGGCTCTGACACAAACCAGCTGAAGACATTGCAATGCCAGAAAGTGTTACAGCTGGGCTGCCTGACAGATTGGCAGCACACACGCTGATTTGGGGACTGCATTTGGGGGCCCGCGAAGTACTCACTGTCCAGGCACCGAGCCACTAATCACAGTTTACATTAGGCAATCAGATACTTTTCAACTACTGAATGATCTGCTCTTTCCCCCCCTTTTTTCACCTTACAGGACCCTGTGTGTATACACAGCACCTCGGTGCTCCACATCTGCATCGTGTTTGGAGCCGTATCTAATGCACAGCTACCAACCTCAGCTCAGGCAGCCACAAGGAGCCCAAATCACTGCTGCTCTCCTTCCTCCTACCACTCCCCCAGCCTGACTTTTTTGCCTGTTTCTGTGCTGAATCACTTGATTAATTTAACCTGGGGGTTACTGAGTTATGGAAAAACCCTACAGGACTTCATATGAAGAGAAAGGCTTGGTGTCATTCCGTAGGGGTGTAGAATCCTACGAGTGGCTTTAGATACAATTCCAGAGATCAGATCTTGCCTGAAAACGATAGATTTTAGAGTCATTTTTCTGGCACGCTGCTGGCTTAATCACTTTTATGTTAGAAGTGTTTCATTAGGAATGAATCTATGTCAGCCCCGTGTGCCAATTCTGATCCCTGCCTTGGCCCAGCCCCGATGCTGGAGATATATGTTCCTGTAAGATAAGTGTGCCATGGCTGGATGTCTAATGAATATGGCCTCATTTACAATAAGAAGGACTCAGACCTGGCTGCGACCCAGAGGTTCTATTCCAAAGAAATGCTGACATTTTGGAAAACCTGGGTCCCTGTCAGAATGAATAGCTGGAATTTTTATCTTTTCCAAGCCAAAAAAAAAAAGGTGCTCTGAAAAATGTGCATGGTATTAAAGCATTAAAAACAAGTTAGGTGCCAATTTCAGGACAATATGGACACACAGAACATGAAAATTCATATTTGAATATAAACATATAAGTGAAATTAACATAAATGTTTTGATGTTGGTGGAATGAGATATCATAACTTCTTCTCATCAAGTTTTTTTGCCACAGCTGATTTACTGCTACGGAAATGTTTTTATTTTGATGAAACTATATAGTTCTCAGTGATAATTATTTTGTAAAAAGAAAGAAAACAAACTGCACCAGAGAGCCCCAGACTTTTCCTACTTAAGAGAGGTCTATCACCAATATCTAAATAAGCTCCCAAATCTCTCAAATTTGCTTGTGGAGAGTCAGCTCTTGGGGTTCAAGCAGAGCAAGAAGGTGCTTCAATGGTCTAACAAATGCTAAACTGTGCTTTGCTGGGTTGATATTGCCCTCTTCACTCTTCTTTCACAGACATTGCAACCAATCTTTGCCAATTATGGCTCAATTTCCCTATGTAAAAGGTGCAAACGCTGCTGCTTACTCATCTTTCTGAAGATCTCCTCTTACATAAAGCACTGGTAAGCACCAATTGACTTGATTGCCCAATTCCTGTGTGTAAACACACCCCTGATGTGAAACGGGCACCCACACTGTAGCGCAGGTACACAAATAATAAAAGAACAGGGTTTATTTTGGGCCCAGATTGTAGTTTTATGGTTCCCGGGTAGAGCTGAAGACTGTTTATTTCCTTCCCTGGTGAATTTGGGATGCGACAGCCAACAAACATCCCTGATGACAAAATGGGAGAGGAAAAGGCTGTGGGTGAGGTAAATACAGTGTATAACTGGGGAGGCACTGTGTGCAAGCACACACACTTAGAGTCTGAACTAGAGCAGAGTGGACTTGGGAGATGTTATTACGCATTCAGGCAACTTCAATGTGCCACTAATAAAATTAAGTGTTGGAACATAAATGTTTTAATTTTAGTGCGAATGCTCCAAGCAATACCCCCTCCTGCACCCTTCTCTCCCACCCCCAGCCTAGACTAATCCATTTAGAGACAAATTTACATTTTATTTCTCCAAACCCTATTAGCATTAATATAAAGGTCAGCACTGAAAAGGCAGCTTCAGAAGCTAATGTGCCAGTATGCTGTGCTCTGTGACCAGATGAGGGCACGTGGGTCTCTCACCCACTGAGTCTGACAAGAATTTGTAATTTAAGAGGGCGGTCCTCCTCTCCCAACATTCCCATAGCTCATGAAGATGATCAGGTCACCCTCTGGAAACCAAATGGGACTGCTTTTCCTGATATCAGAAGGGGCAAAGGGGAAGAAATCACTCTGTGAAAAGCCTTCAGTTCCATGGAAAAGGCTATATATTACATATATTGACAATATTTAAAGGCTTTTGGGGAAAACAACATTAATTTTGGAAAAAATTCAGCTTCAACAGCAATGTGCTTTGGGTGTCCCTTACTGGGGATTTTATTAAGGGATTATGTGGGGTGCAAACAGAGTAGTGCTGGTTGGGCTATTTGGCCTCTCAGCCCGTCTTTCCTTCTGAAGGAGTCCAAAATGTCCATCAGGAGTACCTCTGCAGCTGAGTGGTGATGTCAGAGCCTTGAAGAGAAAATTATTCTGGTTTCAGAAGTGCAAAATATCTGTATGAAAACTCTATGAGCTTGATGTGGTTTGAGGTTTGGTTCCAACTGAGAGCCCTGCCCTGGGAAAAAGCTAAATAACCTGGACTAATCCCATTGAATGTGCTGGGCCTTCTTCTGTGTATAAAATTACTTATGTGCTAATTTTTCAGAGGACCCAAGCCAAGGATATTGACCACGCATGTTGGATATCTAATTGACTCATGGCTTTGTGTCTAAATCACGTGAATTTCATCTCAAGTTTCAAACAGATGTTTGGTCAGACTTAAACAGGAATGAAGTTTGCTTCATGTCCTGGATCAAGGTCCTGTAAAATTCCTATTTTTGTATAATCACAAAGCAGATGCCAAGGTAAAGCCGAGTGGTCCAAATTAACGTGATTCCTCCAGGCAAACTACATCATCCATTACTTTTGTTTTTCTCCCCTTACACTTGTGGGGTCTTCTTCCTCCTACTGCTACTACCATTACTACTAATCCGACATTAAAAGCTAAAGATTTCTTTTAAAAAACCCATAAAAATAATAAATCTCAAGCCCCAAATAAACTCTCAAGCCGCTCTAGGCCGAGCTGTCTAATTCAAGGATAAACTGATAGAGCAGGTGGAGATGCCAAATGTCATTAAGTTTGCCAGAGCCCAGCGCTGAGGAACACAAAGGTGAGAAGTATATTCCACAACAAATGACCCCTGACCAGGAGCTCCCTGCTACCAGTCCCCCTCACTTTTAAATTAAACCAGTAAGCCTACTTGAGTGTCTAGCTTGTTTCATTTGATTCCACTCCAGGGGAAATGCAGCCTCTCAATTAAAGCTTTTAGAGTTTCACATGTGAAACCAAGGCATGGGGGCTCCTGGAGCTTGCGTGCAGGACTGAGGCAAAACATTTGAGTTCAGTTTCTTCCTCTGCTACAAGAAATGGTCATATTGTTTCGCCTCATGCCTCAGTTTCCTTTTCTTATAAATGTGCATGCCCAAAAGGCACTTTAAAAAAATCCAGGTGGAAATATGTGCAGTGTGTCTTTTGCTTGTACATTCTGATAGTGTTTCAGCATCTTCTTGAATTCTCAGGGTTGTATTAGTGATCTTCATTTAACTCGCTTTTCAAACAGAAAGCCATAAATAAAGAATCAATAGAAAAGCCCAGATGTGTCTCCATAGGTGAGGGCTGCAGGAATGCCATAGTTTTCATACCATCACACAGGCAGACGTTTGGAAGATTAGGGGCTTCTGAATGCATCGCTGGGGATCAGCACAAAGTTATTTGCAGTTGTTTCTGTAATGGTGTTCTCGGGGAGAAAATTCACAGTATGTCTTGCTGCCTGCCCAACTCCCAGCCAGGCACCCTGGCACCCTGCTGGGGGGTGCTAATGCCCTATGCCATGCCAGAAGACATGTAAATTAATTAAGTGGCTAAACACCTGCTCTGTGTTTGTTTATTTCCTGTAATGGTTTGGATTTTTAATATATTTTTTTAATAATTTAAATCTATTCACGACTTTTTTGATAGGGCCACAAATAGTTTTCATGCATAGCAAATATAAAGCTGGGCATATGTGGGCTCACTTTACATGAGTTGGGATGGAAAGATAAGATAGAGATAAGGGCCCCTAATTCAAACATTCATATTAATTTACACAAAGACCCTGTTTTCAAGGGACAGAAGTGAACATTTAGTAGTATGCATTTAATCCCATAGTCTCCAGGAAGGAATGGTTCTGCCCTTCCTTATCTAACTTCCAGGGTCAGGTGTATGATTTCCTCTCTTCTCATTTTTGGGGGAGAAAAAAATGGGACAGTACAACTTTCATTCTTAGCCTGGTTTCCTACAGGAGTGACTTTTACCTGATCTCCCATTGCCTTCATGATTGGATGGGCATTTCTGCTCCTCTGCCCGTCCACTCTTGGTAATTCTGAATCTGTCAGGAAATTTCAGATGGGTTTAAAAGAGAAAATTTTTTTAAATCCTTCAAATTTGATAAAAAGAGATGGGCACAGATGTGAGGCTCTGATAATGAACCCATTGAAGGAAAGACCCCAATTTGTGGCCAGTACTGATCTACCAGAGAATTCACATCAGAGAACCACTGACAATGCTCTGCTCACGGCAAAGCTTCAGCTGGTATTTCCAACTTCTGGGATGTCAGAATCTCCAAGGACAGCCTTTGATGCCACAGGAAACCAAGTGATTCTACTTCTGTTAGCTACTGGCCTATTTGTTGCATGGATGGAGAGTTTCACTGAGCAAGAAAAAACTGAGGAAACTGATTCCAAAACTAAAAAGTTGTATTTTGTCAACAGATCACAGGAAAACAACTACGTGAACTTCAGTGGTTACTGATTCACAATGTCATTAATAACACAATCAGATCTCCCCATACATCATCACGTAGTGAAGGTTGGAGGATTTTACTCCTTTAAGCCTTATGTTTTAAATCTTTGCTGATGTTCCTGTCAGAGCTGAAAGAGAAGTTTGCATTACTGATGGGTAAACCTCATAAAGCATTAGGTAGGAGTGCTTGGTTTGAATAGGGAGACAGGACTTCCAGTGCTGTGCCAACACAATCAGAACTTCCTTAATTTTTAAAATGTTTAAAATTTTGGACAGCAAACTCAAGAAATACGGATTTGCCTTGGAGATGCCATTTAATTGTTGTTTTCTTTTCGGCAGGCCGTGGGAAAGTACTTATCTTATGGATGTTTTTGTTTCTTTTTTTTTCAAAAGTTAATTGAGCCCAAGCCCCCAGTAGCGAGGTACCTGACTGTTGGTTTTATGGACCACATCTGCACAATATGGGCAGAGCCTTCCAATCCTCTAGACCTGTTCAGCTGTACAGAAGTCAACAGAGCCACAATAAACGTGGAAACTCTGCTGTGAATGTGTCCCCTAACGCCCACTACAGCTCTCAAAGCCTGGCCCAGCTTTACTGAGTGCAAAACTAGGAATGAGCACTTTTTTAGGCACCAGTTTATTAGCTGGCTGTTAAAAACCTGGTTGGGAATTTGGAGAGAGAAATCTGTGGGTTCTTAGAGTGAGAATGTTCAGAGGTGTACTGAGGATTTCTTTTGACAGAGGTTTGAATTGCTCTTCACTGTAATTGAAACACCAAGAAGTGACTTTACATCTAATTTAGATCAGATGCAGAGGGTGCAAGGACTAGCCCTCAGCAGTTTCAGACAAGGTGATTTTTGATTCAGTAAACCCAAACATGTATCTTTTGGTATCATAGTGACCTACACTTTGCAAACATGTGAGTCCCCACAATGACATCTGAACAAGGAAAATGTGGAACTGGAGAAATAAAGAAAACCAGACACCCTGCAGTGAGGAAGACATCAAATTAAAACTCTTTAGAGAAATCTCTCACTTCCTATTTGCTAAATCACTCATTTTGTAAATGTCTTTGCTGTTGGTGCTACCACTTTTAATATGATCAATAGTCTTATTCTCTAGAGTTCCCCCAATTGATGGGTTGAAGATGCCAGGGAGGAGAAAAAGGGGGTGGGATATGGAGTGAGGGGGCTGGGAGGAGGAAACTGTACTTGATCCTTATGGAAGTCAGTTAAAATTAATTGGAAAAAGCTTTTAAAGACCTAAGATGAAGACCAAATGTATCTCAGACCTGCGGCCTCATCCCCGACACTGAATGCGAAGGTCATTGCAAAGCTGTAGATTTATGCGGAAGGCTTGGGTGATGGAAAATGAGACAAAAGCATTTGGATTTTATTATTCCATTTACTCTGACCCTGGGCCATAAAGGGTTTGGAGAGCCTGTTTTATGTATTCAGCTGGTTGCCACACTGACAAGCATTTGGAGCCACTTAAATAAACCACCCCAACCCACAGCTGCAACAACACCATATCAAATACAGGTTAGAGTTGAAATGTAGAGCCAGCAGCACAGCGTCTCCAGCAGGTGCATGTGGAGTGTTTTTTAACCCCCTTGGTTTTGGAATAGTTCCCTTATTTACCTATCAGCTTTGATTTAAAGACCATTTAATCACCAGTATAACTCCAGATGAGAGCATGCACACACACACAGACACTGACACATGCAAGATGCATTCTGCTGCTCCTCCTAATTCCTGGTTTTCAATGGGACTAACACAGAGTTTGAAAACCTCCTGTTTTGGGACCAAAACAGGCATTTTTGTCCTAAGTGCCCCTTTCCCAGGTCGTTCTATACACACACTGAATTTCTCTGATTCCTGGCAGGCACCACTGCTTTGGAGAAACAAGAGACAGGAAAGAGTAATGTATGGAGAGGGGGAGAGGGAAAGAGGATTTTGCTTAGAAAGAGGGGAAAATAGAGCATGTGTTTGGACTGATGACAGCAAAACTAGGTATCCAGGCGTGCTGGGAAAAGGGAAAAGGCAGACAGTCAACTGCACATCCAGTCACTCAGAAATCAGTGGGAAACGTAATATCGAGTTTCTTAATGTGTCTTGCATGCTGAATGTGTAACATGTTGAAACTCTCCTGTGGGCTACAGGATGTCTTGTGCTCATGTGAAGGTGTAGAGTTAAGCTTAAGTAATCCACAGACATTCAGATTTTCTAAAGAATTCTTTTTCACCCTGCCTGCCCCTCTTTTGTTCCAATTTTCCATTAATTTTGTGTGATTGTTCATGCTCTGGCTCACAAATGGCAATATCACCAGTGTGGATGCAAGTTCTTCTGAAAACTGCTACATTTGCTCACACAAGCCAAGTTGCTCATTTATTAGATTTAAAGAAAGCAATTCACCTTTAAATAGGGATCACAACTACTCAGGGCAAAACATTGAGTAGCCAAGAGAGTTTAAAAAAATGGCAAAAGAGTATGTCAAATACATTTGAGTAACAAAGCAATTCCAATCTCCTCTCAATAACCCACTAGCTGAAGAAAGAGGCTAATTTATGTGCTGTGAATTTTGCACTCAGCCTCTTCCTAGAGGCTATTCTTTCAGGAGAGAGTTGAAACACATGATGGCTGAGATGAAATGTTGGAAAAGACTGCACTGCTGTAGTGGGTGTTTTCTAATCTTGGCTAGATGAGCACAAGACAATGGTTTGTAGGACTTTTAATTTCTAAATTCACATTTTCTACAGTTTATTTTCCTCCATAGCATGTTTCCATAGGGATCAAACTGAAATCTCCTAACCAACACCTCTAGTCATGTATTACTAGGAATATTATGACAAAAGCTAGGGTAGCCAGGACATCTTGCAGTCTTTTAATTTATTCTTATTTTGTGTTATTCATATTTAATTTTGAGTGTCAGGCATTGCCTAATCTACATATCAATCTAGAATAAAATAGGAACTGATAATGTTTAACAAAATTCAAGGCCTCTTTTCAAATTAAGTGACTCTCATGAGAGTGAAAGGACAATAATACCAATTCTCGCTTTCATAAAGCAAGAGAATGCAGTCAGCTCCATCTTAACCTTGAAGATAATGTTGCATGACAGACAGCTCTCCTTTGTAGTAGATGCAAACCCAAAGTAGAAATCCCAACCTTTACTGCTCTCCTGCATCAGGAGGGAACGATAATCCGAAATTTGCTTGGTTAAACCAACACGGATCTTCAATGGCCTGAGAGCTGCTTTATTTTGTAGGGCTTGTGGTGTGACCATGAAAGCTGAGGGTGTCCTTGAATGGCTCTCAGATACCTGGACACAGCTGTCCACACCTGAGGTGGAGAGGGAGCACTGACTCTCACCCTGACACAGGCAGAGCAGATGAATTGAGCACTAGAAATGCCCTTTTCTCTGACTGCAGCAGGGTGTGAGCATGATGAGATCAGATGTAGACATCTACCTTATAGACATGTAAAGCTCCAGGAGACAAATCCCAGGCGTGCTCACCTTTATCAGCTCTTTGCCACGGCAAGGGCTGGGTTTGCCTCTCCCTCCCACTCTCTGCCTAGAGCAGGCAACAGTTCTGTCTCTTGATTTCTGAAATGTTCCCATTTAATTAATGTCACTAGGCTCAGTGTAGAAAGATGTGAGTGAAATATAATTGTGTGGGCTAGAAAGAGAGTTGGAGGAGATGAACTGAAGGCTTGTCCTGGCCTTAGACTCACAGCAACTGAACCTGAGCCAAATGTTGTGCAGAGCTGTTATCTGTAACATAATGTGAGTGAACTCCTGATCCAAACTGTTCAGGGGAGCCCAAACCCCAGGGCTCAGCTTTTTATTCAGTAATTATTGATGCAGTCTCAATATTCAGTATTGGAGCAAACTAATTTGCAGGCCTAATCATCCTACATCTGGAAATGGGAAATGAATTAAAAACAATTCCTATTTACTTATACATGATAATTAATCTAACTGGATTAAGAAGACCTGATACTTTAAGTGCTTCACTGAGGATTTTCCTCTGTGTTTTATGAACATTTAATGTCAAAACTGAATGGAAATAAGAGGTTTTCTCCATGTTAAAATTTCCCAAATGTAAGTTGCAAAATGATCTGACAAACAAAAATTTGTAATCTTGAGCAAAAGCCACTCCAAACAGAATCAGTGTTGGATCTGAGGCTTTCTCACTGAAATATTGAAAACTTTCTATTTAAAGCTAATAGCTGCAGCAAAAAAAATTATCCAGTCTTCAATCAGATAATATCTATGTTTCCATGATGCTAGCAAGAGTTGGGAGTAGTTGCTGAGGCTGATAACCTACAGTCAGACCTGTCATACTAGAGAGAGAGAGAGCTCTAAATGTTTCCCTTTTTCTTTGGTTGTTAAAACTTGAAATCTTCCATAAGACACTTACATGGACCAAAGTAAAGAATGAAATGATAACCAAATCTGGATGGTTTCCAGGATCCAGAATTGGTTCCTTTCTGTCTAGCCTAATCCCATTTAGGCTACACTGATAGGGAAAGTGCTGGTATATAACAAAACTGGCAGTCCCAGCCATGTCCCTTCAGCCAAATACTGCAGTTTCACTGTGGTATCTCTAATGGTCACAGAAGCAGGTGAGAAAGATGGGAGGAATGAGCTGAGTCCAGCAATTCCCATATTGTTGTGTGGAAAACTGGGGTCATTTGGCTCACAGTCACTGCTGCTTGTCCAGGGTTACATGAGTCAGAAAGCAAGCCAACATAAGAACATAATATCACAGAATATATTGGCCTGCTTAATTCAAAAGAAAAAAATATAATAACCACATGTATAGAGATTCCTGCTGATCAGTAACTTTCACTGAAATTGGGACAGTTGCATTTTAATTGACTTTTTCCCTTACAGCGTTGCATTGGGAAATCAGCTCTGATACACTTGTAGCAAGGTGGAAAACAGTTGAACTCTTGTCAGATTTCTGTAGAGATCAGATGGTATTTATTTGCTGTGGTGCTCTCTTGGGCTAGATTCAAACTCAGGTTCTGCAGATTACAAGGAAAACCTTTGGAGCCTCAGATGGATTTTATGCTGACTAAATTTAGAAATATTAGCAATTAAACCTGAAGCTGGGTTCCTTTTTCTTGGCATTCCTATGAAATGTTGCATTAAGGAGAGAACAGGGTAAAAATAAGAGCTGGTGGACTAAGGAGGAGGATAAAAGATTCATGAATATTTCTGCTAATAAAAAGTGCTGAGCTTGGCCTATTTGATTCATGGGGTCACATTATGCATTATTTTTGAGTATTCAGATGACCTCCAGGAATTTGTAAAGCTTTCATAAAAGTAGAGAATTTCTTGATATTTTAGCCCCAAGTATGCTTTTAAAGAGCACCAATCTCATACAGACACAGCTTAATTCCAGTTCTAGAGAAAATATTGTTGCTTCCAGTATTAAAATGATAGGCTATTTTAACAGAGCAGATCAATTTTTTTTTTCTCTTTTTTTTAGAAGGAAGCACAAAGACTTAATTTGTTTTGAGGATGTTTACTGTTTATTATCACAATAAATTAAAAATTGGTTGTAGGCATCTTAGGAGGAGGCAGAAGTGATCCATAGGAACTGGATAAGCAGTCACATCACTGACTTGATCAACACCCACAGCCAAAATAGTTTGGAATGCCCCATCACTTGTATATCATTTCAGCCAAGTTTCCATGAATCTTTCACAATAACAAAAACATTTGTAGAAAATCAGAAGCTGTTTTAAAGCTGATTTTTTTTGAAAATAAAAAAGGAATAAATAGTCACAATTATTACTGTGAAAAAGAAAGGCAAGGAGGAGGAAATCCCAGCCTGGTTGCCTGTCATATAACTTTGTAAAATACTTTTGCTGGTTTTAGGTCCTCCAGCCAAATGCAAGCCCTGAACAAAACCCAGCCCTGTTGAGCAAACTGCTTCCTAGCTGCAAGCATGGCGACCATTCCTGCAAACAAAGAGAGAGGAAAATATGTAAATTTAAACAAATTCACAATTCTTTTTTCCTCAGAAAAAAAGCTTTCATGTTATTTGAAATAGCCAGACTGCTAGAGTAATGTTCTTACATATAAATGGAAATCCTTTTTGATATTTACACTACTGATTTCTGCACTTTCTTTAATCTCTGCTTTCAAATTAATAGACAATAACATCAGATTCCTTCCTTGGCTCACTCAGCACTTGTGCATATTTACCCAAGTGTCTAGAGTGGAGATTGTACACATATCTCTAATCCACCTGCCTATGTTAGTTAAAAGCCCAGATAAAATCAGCAGCACTTAAATCTTAACCTTTTAAGTCTGAAATGTTTTTAAAGTCTGGGCTCATGGCAACTCCACTGAAGACGGGGTGGGGGGAGAGGTGGAAGTTGAATGTAAAACATTTCACAGCTAAAACTATTGTTTCTTTCCAGTGAAAACTAAGCTCAGGAGTCCCACAAGAGTGTTACTCTGAGAACATTAGTAATGCTGACCAGCTCATAAAGTTTGCAGCAGTGTTGAGTGCTCCAAGCCTCCTACAGTCAACTTCATTTTCTGTCTCGTCAATACACAGCTCCCGAAAACCTCAGCAAGCAAAAGAGAAACTCAAGGAGTGCGAGCTGTGATATCTGGCACTCTCCTTCCCCATCTTTGCCTTTTGTTTCAGTGTTTGGCTCTGGACCCTTCAGAGGCCACTGAGTGATTTAACACCTGGATGGCCCCGGGACAGCAAAGATACTCTAACAGTGTGTTGTGCCCCCTTCTTCCTTAAATAGTTTCAAGTCTCTTGTTGGCTTCCCTCAGGAGCTGGGCCTGAGTGAACAGATGCACCTATTCCTTAGGGAATGAATAGTTTGTTTATGTAGAAGAGATGAATGGGGCAGTAAGGGCGTCTAGGTCAGTTATTTAGCATGAAAAAAGCCATCAGGATCACCCTGCGGTATTGCCCTAGGAAGTTTGGAGCAGCTGAGTACAAAGGTGTACACACATCCTCCTCCAGCACCCCTCAGGGAGCACTTTAATTAGGAAGGAGGGCAAATTACTTGGGATGCTGTGTGTGGAGGTATGGAGACAGGCTGTCCCAGCCCCATCTCCTGGGGGGACAGAGCAGGGGATGGCACTGCAGGCTGTGGGTGTTCTCTGGGCATCCCTTCAATCTGTTCCACTTCTCCCCGTGTCACACATCCCTTACATCTGGGCCCAAGCACTAAGGACCTTTTTTCTTTGTTTACCCCCAAGCTAACACTAGGGGAAAGGGCTAGCTGGGAACATGGATGGGGAAAGTATGTGTGCATCTTTCTTTTTGCCCATCTCTTTTTCTCTCAATCTACCCTCAACAAGGGTGCCTATAGAATATAGCATAATGCTGCATTGTTGGGTTGGGGATTTAATTTCACTCCATCACAAGCTACCATCGGAGCCCCTGTCATTGCAATTTGTCACACTTTTTTGTGTGCTATATCTCACTGAAGTCACATCTCCTCCTCAGCCCGTTGCATAATCTCCTAGTCTGGAACAAAGCTCTCCAACATAATGAAAGAGGTGAAATCAGGGAAGAGAAAGTCAATGGTTACTGTTATCACTATAGAACTTGCTCCCACTGGCTCTGCAGGTTCAGTCACACCACGCAAAACAGAGTAAGAAGGACATGCTGTGTGTGTGTGTCTTTTTTTTTTGAAGCCTGTTTATTGAACCTACAGGCAGCACCATTGGCTGCTGAGAGATGTAATCCCATTCCCTCCCGCAGACCACCAGCCATAAAGAGGCTGCAGGATGTCCCACTGGCCCACCAGGGAGTTGAGAGCCTCCAAAATAGATATCACAGGGAAAGAAGTGAAGAAATCAGTTTGCTTTAAAGGAGGGGATTGACTCACGTCTCAGGCTAAACCCACAATAATGTTGTACTTAGGGAAAAGACCCTAAAAAGCCAGAAAGAAGACAGAATGGTGTGCTTGAAAGGAAAAAATGAACATCTGCCAAAATAAGCAGAATTTTGTTTTCTATAGGAGGGTGGTCAAGGACTCTGTTATGTGTTGAAGGCTGAATTTTGAAATCTAAGCTGACTGCTTTAAGCTTGTGGGGAATGACACGGTGGCTTGCAAGGCTGGCCATGTGCTCAGGGCTGCACACCTTGCTGCACTGCTCCAACAAGGACCTCAGTGTCCTCCCTGCATTGCTCCTGGGGATCTATAATGATGTCCTCATGTTCTCACTCAATTAAAACATTAGAAACTTGAATGAATTTAAGATTCACTTACTGTGACCTCACCATAAATGGCACATTGATCCTGAAAAGGGAACTTTTATTCTTGGGGAAAGGGTCTTTGTGAAGTCCTCCGTGCTATTCTTGTTGCTGCCCTGTGGAAGGGAAGGGAGCAGCCTGAGACAGATAACTGGTTCACACAACAATATTCTTTTTGTTCTTCCTCACTGGTGTTGCCACTGTGCCTGCTCAGAACTGGTGTAAAATCCAGTCATTCTGGACTCCAAATGTGAAATATCTGGGATAACACTTTGCCAGGCTGGAGTTCACAGGCAAAATCCAATGATTTGCAGTTGCAGCTTTCAAGACCTGGCAATAGAGTTATTCTGAAAATGTATTTTGAGGGCTCCATAAGAAATGTAAATAATGTTCCCTATGAGGAATTTAAATTTTTTCAAGAAGGTCAAAAGAAAAGAAAAATCTGAAATGTGAAATATTTATGGCCTTGTTTGAGTTCTTATATTCTAATTTCTGTTATTTTTTTTTTTTTAATGGAAAAATTGCATTTTGGCTGAAACTTCGGCCCCAGTTTTTGATCAGTACCGAACACTGTCCTTTCATGTTAAATAAAGAGAAAGTATAAAGTATTCACAAGACATGTATCAATTTGACATCAGTGTAACATTTCTTAAGTGGCTCATTCAGGAGTGAAGCCCATGACTAACAGGCAAATGGCAGCGAGATACAAGGAGAGATGGTTTTACAAAGGAGAGCAATAAGAAAGGAAAATGTTACACTGTTTGCACCGTGTGTTTTATAAGGAAGATCAGGGTAACAATGAGTCACTATGGAAAGGATTTATTGGGCTATGGAGCTAAAAGTCTGTAAAGATTAAAATTCTGATGGGGTTTGGATGGGGAATTGTTTCTGAGGTTAGTTTTATCCTGCACACTGTCCAAGTTATTAATCCCCTTGTGTTCCCTAAGCTGGGTAACTGGTGTCGATATGCTCCCCGGGCCAATTTCAGGCACGCCGGCCACAGGCTGGTGTAATATTTCTCCAGGCGAATCTCTGGGTGGTCTTGTCTTGTCTTGTGAAGAGTGAGAAGCAGATAGCAGGAGACTTTCAAGATTGCTGTTGCAGGCATCAGTCTTTGAGTGGAAAATAATCCACCTGGAAGGACGCTGCCTTGGCAAGGAGGGGCGGCCAGCCCTCTGATTGGGAGATAAGTTACACGCTGAAATGTTTGCGGGCAAGGTGCAATTTGTCAGGCCGAGGCGAGGCTGGCGATCCAGGCTCTCTGGTGTCTGTTAGCATCTGCCACTCGCATCCACTTGCAGCTTCCCAGGAGCTGCTGAGCCCTGGCAAGCAGCACACTTCACTGCCTCAAAAGCAGGTGACTGGCGTCAGCCTGCAGCTAACCCCTGTGACAACCCCCAGGGATGTGATGACTAGCTGCAGAAGGTGTCTAGTGTCCAGCTTTCCTCAGGGGTGGCCGCAGGATGTCTTGCAGCCTAAAACACAAAGGGAGTGAAACTGGGACAACCCCAAATGAAAATAAAGCAGGCAGGGGAAGCCTGTTGTGATAGTCCCATCTCCAGGGTTGATATCAAGCACTTTTTCCTCATGTTGCAGATGCTGAGATGCTCTTGGAGCGGATATTTTAGTTTGGGCTGTGTGCTCCTACAGGCAGCAGGGAGGAGAGCTGCCTCGGTGTTTTGCGTGGGGCTGTGAAGAGGCCAGGGGAGCCCCTTCGTGCTAATCCCATGGTGTCTCTGAACTCCCAAGGAGACTGATCTTAGATCTGGCCCCTAAAGACAGATGCTTCAAGTCAGATTCACCATGGCTGGAAGTTTTTCCAAGGATGTTCCCCCCTGGTGCTTTGTAAACCAGGAGAGAATATCGTGTTTCACGGAGAAGAGCATGATATTATCACTAGGCATTAGTTTTAACGAAGAGGAATTTGGTGAATTTGTCACTCCCCTGCATAGTTCTTCTGTTTTTGCTTTTGTTGTAGCAGTTTACACAGTGTAAGGAGATAGGATGGAACTGAAATCCCCTTTTTATTTTTGTTGTTAAAGACCTTTTTTACAAGGGAAGGGCTCAAGATGTTCATAGCTCAAGCTTGATTTGGATAAAGCAGCACACTGTCTGAAGTTGTCCAAATTGCCTCTGCTTCTGTTAGGACAGTGAGTCAGGAGATTTATAACATGTCTATTTCTCATTCCATCTGGAACTATCACTGGAAGATTGTTGTGTGTGGGTCTGGCATAGTCAGCTCTGATACCATCTGGAGCAAAATGCACCTGAGTGGGAAACAATTTTACTGAACTTTTCAGAACACTGAACTACAACACTGGAGACTGAGACCTAAGGATTCTCAAGAACAATCTTGTATTTGCCCCAATAAAGGCAGTCCTGGACTTCCAGGATGCAGGCACAGAGGAGACATATTGACTATCCTAGAATTCAAAGGACAGGGAAAACTTTATCAAGTTTTGCATAAGAATGAATATGTGCCTGAATTCCTTTATTTTCTTTCCTTAGGCAAGTGTCAATTGCACAAAAATGCAAGAATGGATCTTCCACACAAGAGCTGCTTTTCTTAATTCTTGTTATGCATGTGCATTAACCTCAATTTACAGATCTAAATTAGGCAGTCTGACAAATGTGGTGCCATTAGCTACAGCCCTTCAAAGACTACTTGTAAATTGGAATATTAGATGTTATTTTACCAAGACCATCTCCAATAATCCCATACTCTACTAAAATCCCTCCCTGGCAAAGATTCTCCAGTAGCTTAGAGCCAAACACCATCTTTTTTGTACTGCCTGGGTAGTATTCATTAACAAGAAGTAATGGAAAAAATCTGGGCCTTTACTACAAAATGATCTCTAACAATTTGAAAAATCACGTCAAAGAGAAAGTTTGAAGTCTGATTTAACAGCATCTTGTAGTGGATGTTGCATAGCTTTAAAAACAAGTTGCTGTCTCTGTGTAACAGCATCATTCTGCCTTCTGGATGGGCAAATGAAAATGGTTTGAGCTGAGCTTTTTGTATGGGATTCACTTCAGAAAACCAGAAAAATAAAGGGTGGCAGAAAACTTCACTGCTGATCAGCAGATCTTCACAATTCCATAATCTGTTCCTGTTTCTAGATGTTTTATGTAGTAATAGTGATGAGGATTTTTTTGATGTTTTGCTCGGGAGCTCGGTCAGGTCCTAATGGCACTAAATTCCTATCAGGATTTTAGGACACAGATTCCTCCCCTGCAAAAAACAGCTGATATGACCTAGGCAAATCACTTCTGATCAGGTTTTCAGTAGTTCTTCAGCAAGTCCTTATAAGTGCTTAAGCAGGTTAAGTGCCCAAATCCTATTAATTTAGTTTTGAAAAGCTGGCCTTTAGTCTCTCTAGCACATATTTTCATAGGTATTTATGATCCCAGCTACCTCTGAGGACTTGCCCCTCTGTGCCTTCAGGAAAAGATGGATAATAACACAACCCTACCTACCAGGGATGTTGGCAGGACATGTACATTAAAGATGACACAGAAATAATTTAGGCTGGTTGATCTCACAGCTGTATTTACATGGCCTAATTCTCTTCACATGAACTCTTCAGAAATAAATGGAAATGTAGTGGTCATAAAACTGGTGTCACCAGAGAATGAATCTTATGATGTGATATGATGATGAGAGGAGAAATGGGTGCAGAACCTGAGGGCCCTTTTATTCAGAGAGGGCTTTTTTCTGTTGGGCAAGTGTTGAAGGGAGGAATCCCCTCTTCCTTCTGTTTTGCCATAACTGTGGAGACACATGAAGGCTGGATTTTGTAGAAACACTTCTAAAGCCACTATGTAAACCAGTTTAAATACCAAATTGAATCTGGTATTCCTCTTACCTATCCCTCTGTTCTTGAGGCAAAATGAGCACAAGCACTTTGGTTGCGAAAGGTGGGAATTTGCACTCCAGGAAAAAGCTGAACATTAGTGACATTCAGCCTGTATGGAAGCATATATTTTATAGGAAACCACATTGGTTATGCTTGAGAAATCTTTCTAGGACAGCCATTGCCCTGAGACTTATGCATCTGCATAAAGTCTGCTACATTAGAAACTGAACAGAATGGCCCGTCTCTCCCACGGTCTTAAGTTAACACTTTCCCTTTTGTCTGGGGCACCCTTTTCTAAACTTGAAATCCAATTGGCCAACAATTAAAGCCAATTAGCACGTGAGGAAAATAAACGGCAGAGCCCACTTCTATGTGTTTCCCGGGCTGTTAGAAAGCCCAGTTAGCTCAAGGCATTAGCATAGTTCAGGATCGGGCGAGGCACACAGCACAGAGTAGTTGGCTTAAAGTATTAGACGCCTGCGATAGCGCCCTGGCTGAGCGGCGCTGTTATTCTGGGCTCACAGCTGCCAAACATTCTTGACAGTAGATGAGGCAGATGTCCAAGGACAATCAAAGAGAGAAGAAAGTTTAAGCCAACGTTTGCCTATCTCATATTCTCTACTTGATCCTCTCCTCAAAGACAAGGCACAGCTGTTGCACTTCAAGGTCTATATGGCTGAACCCAGCAACTCCTCCCTTTCTCCCTCCTGGCCTGCCTGAGCTTTCTGTGTGCTGGACTTTGGCAACCTACCAGACCTCATTAACTCCTAACAGGACAATTCATGACATTAAATGGGTTTTATTTAATCTTTTTGTATGTCTGTGAGTATCTGAGAACAATTCTGCCGCATACTAATTGCATGAAAACGCGGTGGATTATAATTATGTGCACACTGCCCACCAGTCTACACAGGATCACCCTGGGCCACAAGAACAAGCACTGTAACATTAACAAGGTGATTTGTTATAGCTGTGATGGCAAAGGTGATACAAAAACAGCAGACAAAGGTGTTTCACAGACAAAGGCATCAAGAAGCTCGGTCATTTTGCTCTCACTGATGAATAAAAATACAAGAACCGTTGTGATAATGAACACAGTGAATGATGGCAGGTGTATTAGTAAAAACAGAAGTGTCATATCTATTGCTTCCAGTCCACCACAACAATTTATCCCACTCAGACCCTGCTCTCTGCAGCCCTCATTTCTGCCTGATATGTTGATTTGGGCAGGGAGCGAGTTGTTGGCCGGGTTTTGTGATGATCAGGTGTATTCCTACATTTGTTTCTTTTTTTCCCTGAGTTCCACAGCAGTTACTACCTCACATGATGTGGGATACACGTCTGATGTGGCCCTATCAGATGGGGATACCTCCAGTTCAATTCCATAGTATCCATGTGACAAAGGAAGTGTGAGTAGCATTAAAATGCCTCCTTAAGGGAATAGATGGCATTTTAGGACCCCAAAACTGGATCTCATTGGCCTAGAGGAATAGACTAGGACATGGCAAACTAAGGTTCTGCCACTAGTTTACTCTGTAGCCTTTAGCAAATCGTTTATTTCACGGTTTATTCTGAGCCAATACATGGGAATAATAACATCTAGAACCATTTAAAAAACACTGTGAGACTGTTAGAGGAAAGGAATTGGCTAACTTCAAAGTACTATTATTATTAACTGAATACAGATCTGTGGAAAAGATGTAGCTGGCCAGTTTAATTCAAATATCCAGCTGAAGTTTCTGGTCCAAAAATATGGGGAGTTTGGTTTAGATTTTCCAAATGTTAGATTAAGTAATGCAAGTTTCTCAAAAAATATAACTTCATGTTTTCAGTTTTCAAAAATTGTTTGCATGTGGAATTTTTTTTTTTTTTTTTTTGCAACAGGCAGGGTTGCAATCCTGAACAAATAGAGGCAGAGACTTTGCTCCCCAAAACAAAACTGGAGTGAGTTTGAAGGAGCAGTCCTACAATACATTTTTATGTCCATAGTGGAGGGGTTCTTCCTCAAATTTAGTAAAGAATCACAAGCCTGAGCATCCAGCAGTTGTAGAAAATGTGGTTTTAACCTATTATTCTTTCTACCCAGTAGTATTGGTGCCTTCTGCCCTTCAGCCACTGGTTTGTTCATTTGCCCTGCTGCTCTTGCTCTCGGCATCGTGAGCTGCACCATCAGGAGCCACAGCAGACACTGAGGCCACCACATGCTTGGAACTTAGCAGTGCTTTCTGATAGGAGAAATGTGTCCTTTCCATGGCTGAGAGGGTTGAAAACGACTCTGCTCCACCAGCAACCTCCCATGGACAGAGCCAGAGCAGCCTGGGCATATTCTTGAAGCACCACAGCTTGGGAGCTGACACATTTGCTTAGACCATGACCATATTCCCATGCCTCATCTGGCAGGCAGCAACTGGTTAAATTGTGGCAAAGGGATCACTTTCAATTCTGTGACTATATCCATAACATAATCTGGGATTTCAAAGGAGCCTTGGGCAATCAGCTTCTCCCACTGCTCTACTGTGGGCTTTGCATGTCTCCATCCCTTGGGGTCTCTGTTATAATTCCTAGAATAAAATAATGTCAAAAACTATTTTGAATGTCTCCTAAATGTAATAAAAATCTATCCCTGAAGACTCATCAGTGACTGGTGTCTGTGTGCCAAATTTAATTTTCAGTGTAGGGAGGAGAGGAATGAAAACAAACAACCCCTTAAACAATGACATTGGGATCTGAATGTGCTGTGCCTCCCAAACCATCCAAAATCAAACACAAAAGGATGCAAAGCATTCCCAAATGCCTTCCCTTTGCTTCTCTTCTCACAGCAACTCCAGTGGACTAAAGCCTTTGACTGAGAACAAACTTATGACCACAGCAGCGATTTGGCTGCTCTTTCTCACTCCAGCAGCCCTTCTTCTCCATCTCTCTCCAATGCCTGTTTGCAGCAGCTTGGATTTATTTTTTAGCTATTTCAAGTCCATCAGGAACTTAAGGGATGAATTTGAGGAGGCCTGTGTGAAGAAGGACCTTGTTTGGCAGGGTTTTAGGGGCCAGGCTGTGGTTTGCTCTGTGCTGCTGTGCTGTGGGAGAAACCATGTCAGATATCAGTGCCACCTTCCTCAGAGGCAGCTGGGGTTGTTGCATACTCAGGATCCCAGGAAAAAAGTGAAAAAAGCACCAGGAAACCTCATGAAATAAGAGCAGCAAAAGCAGCACTGCAATAAAACTGATGCATGTGCTACCAGCAGGCTGGGAGTATTAGGGTGCAACATTTTTGCCCAACTTTGAGCTGGCTGAGGGAGGGCCAGCTTCACAGCTACTGCCACTCTTTGCTCAAGGCTAAGAGGAATTTGGCAGCTGAAGCCCCATCCTCTCACATTCATTAAAAACCCCATTTATTCTGTGTGATTTAGTGCTGTGAGACACATTAGGAAGCAGGAGCTAACTAGTACTTGAAAAGTTGCTTAGGTCTATGCTGCTAAAGATATTTAGGCACCTAAGCTGCTTCAGAGAGATTTTTCAAAAATGCCAGGATGATTCATTTCTATTAATTTCAATAAGAGGCAGTTAAATGGTGCATTTATTTGTCACTGCCTAACTGCTTAAAAATTGGATGGTGCTGACTCTGAAGATTTAGGAGCCCTGGCTCTTCACCAGAGCCAAAATTCCATGAAGCAACCATCATTTTCCCTGTCCAAAACTCCCTGTATTTTGGGGGCCATTTGATGTGTCTGTCCAGGTCTACAGTCTTTTACTGCTGTTTCCACTTTAAAGGCGGCTGTATTTTAGTGCCTGGGGAAGGATTTGCTGTATACACATGGCCAGACCATGCTTAAGGCTTTTTAAATATTAAAGAAATGGAGAAGCTGAAGTTGCCCTGCAGCTTTGTGTCCACCATCCCTCAGCCCAGGTGTGAATCCCCATGAGTCCCCACAGTAAGGGTGGCCTGATGAAGTGCTGATTTTGATGGCATATGTTTTAAGAAGTAAAAATTAAATGCTGAGACTTTTTATGCTCAGACAGAGAACTTGGGCTTGTCTGATGTATTTTCTTGTGGTTTTTTTGGGCTGCACTTTCAAGGCATGAGCAAGTGCCTAGAATGCAGGGATGGCTTTGGAAAGGGCAGAGCTCCCCACACACTGTGGTAAACTGGAACGGAGCAGGAGGAATCTCAGCTGCTGGCTTGGCTGGGAAACACCAGCTGAGGGTTGCAATTCTGTCTCTAGATAGTGTCCCAGGGCTGGGAGCCAGCAGCCTGGGGTGGGGAGCTGCTAAGTTGTGGCACTCTTGTCCTGTGAGGGCACGACATGAAATTGATGCTTTCTGCACCCGAGAGGAGGAAAACACAGTGGCAGTCACTGTGGGAGGGCAGACATCCCAGTCCACCGGCAGAGAGGCTGTCTCAGGTGTCTCTCCTCTCTCCAGAGACAGCAGGGAAGGCAGCCAGGGTGGCTCAGATCTACATTTGGTTGCACGGAGTCGGTCAAGCAGAGCAAAACACAAGGAAAATCTTTCTCCAGGTCCCCAGCTGGGTTTGCCCTGACACTACCCCACCTTGTTTGAGGAAGGCAAGAGTCTGGTTACTACGAGCACTTTTTGTTCATTAAACCTGAGCTGCAAGAACTAATTTGCCTTTTGGGCAAGGTTGCTGAATACAAAGCTGTGCCTTGTCCCGCTCGCAGGACGTGTCAGTGCGGGCGCTCGCCCAGCACATCAGGCACTGCAGCACTTCCAGCACCTCAGAGGTGGCAAAGACTGATGTGCAAAGGTAACCAGTCTGCTTACCTTGACTGGTGTGCAAAGCAAGATCCTGATTTTCCTGGCCCACTGTCAGAGCTTTGGTTTGGATCACAGCAGCGCTTCATTTGTGCTCCCTCACCTGAATTTCGTTGGTGCCAAGGCAGGTACCAATGAAGCACAGAGTGTTTTATCATGACAGTCCTGATGCTCCTTTCAGTGGGAAAGCCTTGGGATGACCCTTCCCAAGGAAGCAAAGCAGCCCACACTGCTGCCTCCATAAGGGCTGGCACCTTCCAAGGGGGTCAGACCCTGGCAGTTAAAGCCACTTTTGCTGGGGAGGCCACTCTCAGGCAGATCTGGCTTTCAAACCCAGATGGCAACAACTTTGAGACTGAAATCTCTTGCTGCCCCACAGAGAAAGAGCAAAGGGAAGTTTACAAAAGGCCCATATGTGTCTGAGTCATTTTAAGCAGCTCAGGTACCGACACACCTCTTCCTTATCCAGAAACCTCCTCAGGGAAAGAAGGAGAGACATATGTTTGGCCTCTGCAACAAGCTCTTATCTTGGCAGGAGAAAGCTATTGATGTTCATGTTTCACATTTCTGGCGCCCAAAACAGGTTCTGATGTTTAAAATGAGGCAGCGGTGGAACCTGTTTTAAATATGTAACAGTCTCGGAAAGGAGCAGTCTAATCACTTCATTATCCAACACAGCAGAAAATGGTTTCAAACCCAAACTTGGGAGAGGGGGGCTTAGGGAAACCTTCCCCAACAAGACATTGCCAGCATTAACCCTGGTATTTATTGCTCATTTTAACTATGGTGCACAGCAAGCATTTTCTCAGCCTCGCATAGCAAGAATATATAATTCATATGCTTAATATTTAGTCTCAGCTCTCCTTGCATATGTTACAGAGCTGGAGACTGTTTGTGTGTTTGCTATATATCAGTTGACACCTCTGTAAAATCTTTATATTGAATGCCTTTGGCAACTATATGCCAAATAATAGCATTACCATTTGTAATTTTCTTAGCTGCAGCTTTCCTGTAAGCTTTGCTCTATGCATGACAAGTAGGAAGGATTTAAAGAGCTTTATTGGTTCTCAAGTCTTCCTAATGACCTTTCCACGCTTTTGTAAGTCAAAATAACTTTTTTTTTCCTTGTCTCCTTGTGCATTTTCAAGTAAAACAGCAAGAGCTCTTAAGTAAATAAGTAAGAAAAGCAGGTAACCAGTGTCTCTGCCCCAGCTTTAACTCTCTGTTCCTCCTCTCTTACTTCACAATCAGAATCCCCTGGTGTCACTCAGAGATTCTGTTGACTCTTGTCTTGCAGATGCTTTTCTTCCCTCACTCTCATCTTCAGATCTGCTCATTATATTAGCTATGCTGGAAAAAGAAATAGAAAAGACCCCGTGAAAGATCGGGGCCCAGCGGTGCTAAGCACTGTACAAATAACACAAAGGCTGTCCTTGCCTCGGGACTCGCCGTGCAGGATTTAGACAATATGCCACCAGGGAATAAATCAATAAATGGAAAGGAGAGGAGATATGTTTATACCTGTTAATGATTATGTGGAGTTTCAAGAGCCATATTATTTTCTTCTTTTATAAATTTTGCTTGTTTTCACCGAAAATGTCTCGATGTTTCCCTGAATTGTCAGCTTTCGGTGTGTCTTCTCCATTATGGGCTGTGAACTTCTCAGACCTGGGACTGTGTGCTGTTCTTGTTTAGTTAGCACCAGGTACATTTACAGGGCTGTGTATTTGCTTAATAAAAATAAATAACCAGCAGAAGTTCCAAGCTCAGAATTACTCCAGACACAGCATTTTCCTTATTGCTTTGTCTTGTGGAAAACAAAGTACATTTTATCCTACGTTTATCATGTAGCTTATGTGGTAGTTTTCATTTTGATGTATGGCACACTTTCTAATGTGTCTCCCCTCATGTCTCTTTATTACTAAAGTGTTTCGGTGGAAAAGTATATTACAAACAAATAAATAACTTTCAACTACTGTCACTAGTCTAGCAAGAGAGCCACAGGCACAGGCTAGTTGGGTCCATTCATTACAAGGCCTTATTCATGACTTTATGGATATCTTTTTCTTTTTATTTTAATGAATGCTTCTCACAGCTTTGTCCTAGCAAATATTCCTTTCCAGCTCTTATTTTCATCTGTCCTTCCAAAGAGATATTCAACCCAGTTCAAGACACCTCAGAAACAAAAGCAAAATCCTGGCTGATTTCCCCACAAATAAAATGTTGGGTCTTGTTGAGGGTAGGGGAAAGGAGAAGGAGCAAAGAAGGAGTGAATGGGAACTGGGCTGATGGCTTGAATCTCTTGTTTTATCAGGGAGGGATGGGAACAGTGACCACTGCTGTTGCAATGAGCCCTTTTTTATCCCCATGATATTTTCCACTCTGGACAGTGGAAGTGCTGCCTGTGTGAACCTTGTTTTCTAGGGCTCTGAGAGCACACCACCCATCAGCCATGGTGCAGGGTGGCACCTTGGCCCAGGCTCAGCCTGTACTGAGCTACTGCTACAGAAACCCAGATTCATCCTCAGGTTTGAAACAAGCTGAGAACCAAGAGTTTAGAAATCAAGGAATTGTGGACCATAGTTTGTTGGGGTGGGCAGCTGGACTGACAACCTTGACTGGTGTTATTTGCAGGCTGGTTGGGGCATGACAACGAGCTGGCCATTGGTAGCCAGGGCTTAAACCGAATGAAAATGAGTTTAAATGCATGAAACTCTCTTTGTCCAGTTAGGGATGAAAGACAAAATCATGGCTCAAACATAGCACCTGCAAACCTTCATTAGTAGCACAAATCTGTTCTTGGTAACACAACAAAGGAGCAGGGGCAGGAGGGTGCAGGTTGCACACACAAGCAGGCTCTGTACTCAGCAGGGACAGGATCTAACCCCACCCCTGCTCTCCACCATCACCTTCCTGCTCTGAAGCCATGAATGTGCCTGAGGTTGTTTTACATGGTCCAGGTTGTACATGCAAAACTCCACGACAAGCCTATTAAAAGTGTGTTAAATTTCAATGCTCCTGTTTAGGCTCCTTCATCAAGATGTGGGTACTAATTTATGGCAGCTGCTGGGTCACAAACCTGTGGATGAATTGAAGAAGAGAAGGAGCCAGGCAAAGGAAAACTGGGAGTATGGCATGGGAATTCCTTTGAACAGGTCTGAAGCCTAGGAATATCTGTTTTAGTTTTAAGCACTTTCTATGAAAATACAGTTAGCAAATAATTCTTTTAGCTCCATCCTCTCTGCTCCCTGCCCAAGCCCAATTGTGTGAAAAAGCAGCTTTACCATAAACAGATTTTACTATATCAGAGTCAAATTTTACTACATCATTATAGGAGTGTTCCACTGGGTAATATGACTGGCTGCCCTATCAGAAGACCAGTGCTAATGCCATAGTGAAAACATGCCATCACACTTCCCCAATAAAAACTTTTATTGTATCCCAGCGCACATTAAAAACAACACTAACTGCATTAATACATTGTAATTTACTTTTGTATTATGGAGCAAATGACAAACCTGGTGCTAATGAGGTCATATTTTCCATTACCCCAATGCAAGCTCTTGGTTGATCCAGTCCTTGGAGATTTCCACGTGGAACTTGGGACCATTTGTGTGTGCACATGTATGCACAGACACACGCAGTGTGCACGTGCTGGTAAGGGATGCTTCCGTTGTCAAATGGGGTGGTAGAATATGATTTTATTTTAAACTACTGCTTTTGAAACAAACACTTAATTTTAATTGCTCTGACATTTGCATTTTGTTCACAAGGCAGTCTTTAACCAAATAAAAAAAAAAAATTACAAGCGATCCCATCACCGATGGTGCCTTTTACTTGTGAAGCCTCTTTCACACTGTGGTGAACAGAAATGCAATTCTTCTGTGCTGCAGAAGATGAGGCTGAACAGATTCTTTAGGGATTGCTTATATTTCAAGTGCAATTATTTAGGAAGCTGTAAGCTTTCCGTTTTATTTTGTCATGAGCAGAATGTTAGAAGAAAACTCATTTCTCAGGAGATATGGATGATTCTTTATTTCTAAACTTCCTGTGGTGTTTTCTTAATGATGCTATTAAATGATTAAGCTTTTCTTTTATAAATTAAATCACCAAAATGAAATCATTAAGGCTCTCTCAGTTTTATTAAGCATAGTTATTTGCCATCATGTGTAAATTCACTTAAGTAATCATCTACACTATCTGCTTTAAAATTGTGTTGGCAGCACCATGGGGAAAGTCAGTTCAGCATGGTGGATGGAGACATTCTCCATTTCAGAGGGCTCAAAATACACTGATGAGAGAGAAGAATGTGTTTATATGAGGAAGGCAAAGCAATGCCAAGGGTTTAGTGAATGACAGATCCCAATTCCTGGCACTGCAGCCAGTCTCTGGTAGGCACCTTCCTCTGGGGCTGATGCTATGCAAATAGTAACGTGGGGCTGCACACAGGTGTAGCCTCCTCCCTTCCAGGGGACACAGAACTGGGGGCTCCATAGAGTCACATTAGTTAGCAAATTACTTTGTCTTCATTTTCCCTCCAGTATCTTCTCTTCCCTTCTCTCTGTTTCTCTCTGCTCTCTGCTATTTGTTCTTGCCACGTCTTGGTCTCTGCTGATGAATTAGTCTGTTGCTCAGGGAGAAAATTGATCTTCACTCTTACAGAAGTTGCAAGACAAGTTATGCTTAGTTCAGGCTGTGGTATTTTGCTAGCCTGTGCTAGGATGAGAAATTGTTGGTACTGAGTATATAGACTTGAACTGCAGCTGCAGAAACTGAAACAGACACTCTCGCTGGTATTTACATTTAAAGCCTTCCCTTTAGCTCTTAAAACCACTGCTCATTTTTAATGATGTTTTACCAGGGAGGTCTTCTTTCTGGAAAGATTAAAAGGAGAAAGGATAGGAGATACTTCCAGAGGAGGGGGGGAAACTGTATTTTCGTTACCTTGCACTGCAACATGCGGATGTTGTCAGGACAGAAGGGATGAGGCAGACCCATGGGAAAAGCACCCCAAGTACTCTTCCATGTGCCTAGGACTGCTAGGAATTATCCACAGGGAAGCAGCTGAGGGAGGTGGAGTTTGCTCTGCTGCAATGGGACAACTGGAGAGGCTTAGAGCTGTCAGAGGCCAGACTCCTGCCCTGGCTCCACAAAGAGCAGGCTTTGCTTTTGGCTGTCCCTGCTCTGGTCACTGGAGAGGGAGGAGACAACAGGGAGGTTCAGCACTCCAGGTTGGCACATGCTCAGAGGTCCACAGGGACAGTGTCCCTCTAGGGCAATCACACCTCTTTCAGCTGTGGCAAATGCTGGGGATTTTTTTTTTTTTTTATTTTTTTTTTAACCTACCGAAATTGTGAAATATAAAAATAGAGAGTAATGATTTTCCTCCTCATGTTACTTTCAAACTTTATTAGTAAGTATGCCCAAAATCCATTCTGCATGTGGTCACTTTATCAGCTTCCTGACAAATAAATAAGAAAAAAACNAAAATATATAAAAATATATATTTATATTTTATAAAAATAGAGAGTAATGATTTTCCTCCTCATGTTACTTTCAAACTTTATTAGTAAGTATGCCCAAAATCCATTCTGCATGTGGTCACTTTATCAGCTTCCTGACAAATAAATAAGAAAAAAACTTCTATTTACTTAAAATATTTTCAGAAACTACATGTAAGTGACTCCATGGAAGCATTCCTGAGGTGATCATATCCATTTACTGACATTTTCAACCTCATAATTATAATAAAAAAAATCCCTCTGAACAAAAAAGTATGTCTTTAAATCAATGAGTGCAATTTCTGTGTCCTCAGATTAATTTTTCTGTGGTTCTTCTCTTGATCATTACTTTGACAAACCTGAGAGACATTTGCAGAACAGTTTATATGGAGAAACTTGATTATTTTTTGCTATTACTGTTAACTCCTTTTGTTATTCCTGATGAGGAATTTTTGGCTCTAATATGCTTCATCAGCTTAAGATTCTTTACATGACTTTTGCCTCTTTTTCTTCAGAAAGTTGCTCATTTACTCTGATTTCTCAGGAAGCCAAACATTCAGAAGTAAATAAATAGTTCTCAGTTGATGGTAATGTTAATAAACAAAACGTAATTTACATTATAAAATCTATTTATGTATACATATTTATTATATACTTATAAATAAATACTTAGATGTTGTTAACACATATCTGTTAGAACTTTAAAATAGTCTGAAATATATGAAGTGCTTTCAAATTTGATGTGGAAAGTTATTAAAACAAATGAAAGCTAGTAGTAAATCTGGGACAACATTATTGCAAACCTGATGCAGATATCTCTGTTTTTTGCAGAGAAGCCTTTCTGTCAGAGTAGTTTTGGCTGAATTTTCAATGAAAGAATTTAAACTACAAGAACAGTAAATTTTTTGACTTGACAGAAAACATTGTTATGTAGACAAATAACTGACATGCCAGTAAATAAATGGAGCACATTTTCCAAACATCAATAGATGCCTGGGCAAAAGATATTTTAACAGGAACAGATTTTTTTTGTGTGTGTGCAGTGGCTTCTGTATAGTGTTTGGAAAATGTACCCATATGTCTACTCACAAATAATGTTCACCTGTAAGGAAATGCACACCAGGTTTATGGATGCTATTGAGTATTCCCAGTCCTACCACTGTGAATAATGATGCTTACATGCTCTCAAACATGAAAAATGCTCATCTGAATGCACTGAACTAGCCTGACATACAGATTGTTGACATTATTTTTTAAAGAAGTATTCACATGTGGAGTTGATGGCATTATCCCAGCAAGTGCCAGTGGAAGGAAGAGTTTTGGGAACTTAGCAGAAAACCAGTTGTCAAGGTTGGCTAAACCTGGGAGTCTGCTTCAAAGCACCCAGGGGAGAGCAGCAAGGCTGAAGATTTGGATTCCCCAGGGTGGGCAATTGCTCACTGCCTGTGAGACAGGCTGCAGGGCCTTAGGCAAATAACTTTGCTGCCTGTTGCCTCTTTTACCCCGTTTGTAAGAGCTGACTGGGTATAATTATGTATCTGTTGCTTTAGAAGATAAATTAGTTCATATTTGCAAAGCAGGTGGAGAGAGGAAAAAAAAGATGAGCAAGTTACCTCTGGTCTTTTCACTCCTCTTTTTACCAACTGCCCCTTGAAATTGCTTTCCTTTGCTAGGAGGAGATTAAGAAATGCAAGCTGCTGTTCCTTCCTGACATGCAGTGTTCCTCTGAGCATTAAAATGCCCTGACCTTTTTGGCAAGGTGGGCTGGTGCGAGCCAGAGCAATGTAGGGGAGGCAGTGGGAAAGTTCTGCACTAGCAACAACAGGTAGCAATTTGGCTTGCTGTGCCTGCATCCGAATTTTGTCTGTGGATTTGAGCCCTGGATCGCCGTGTTGCTAGGCGGATACTATTTTCAAACGTTTAAGGAAAGCTTTTGAGTGTAATGTGCACTTCTCTCCTTCAACATTTAAAGACTGCAGCAGTGGGAGAGGCATGCGGCATATCTGTAAAAGCCTGAAAGCTGATGAAATCTCAGTTAGATCTGTTATCTCCCAATGCTTTAAAGGTCTTCAGCTGGGAGATTAAAGAACAAGGTTACTGTGACAATTTGTTTACACGCAGGGAGAGATTAAGATCTCGTTGAAAAGGAATAAAAATAACATCATCTTGAGCTGTCACAGCATGAAACCCATTGTAATCAACACTGGTCTGATTTCAGGGATAATTTAAGACCAATTTATTATCTTAATTAAAAATAAGAGGAAGGGAGAATTCAGTGTTTCAGAAGGCAGTTGGACTGCTAAATGCCTCTGGAGTATCTACATTTTACACAGTCAGAAACTTTAAAGGTGTTCTGAAAGGGAAGCCAAAACCAGAGGATATAAGCATTTCAGCCTATCTTAATAAACATTGGATTAATCATGCAGTTAACCACAGAAAAACAACTCCAAAATTCCCAAGCACACTAAAAAAATGAACACAGAAGGCGTCTCTTTGCAAAGTCTGTTCTGATCCTGTGTGAAGCAGGTGAAAATGAAATAAACACATACATAGAACCCCCTTTGATTGTGTTTCATGCATATATTTTAGCTGCTTAGTTACAGTAATAAGATCACGCTGAATATTCCTCATAACTGCTGTTCTGGAAATTTAAAATCCATAAATTCCTGGTATCCAAATAAATGCACAAGCAATTCAGAGTTCAGAGAAGGGCTTGCTGTGTTTCACAGGCATTTGATATCAGCCGCTATTCAAAAAGGAAAAAATGCCATTTCTACTTTCTGATTTGTGTGAAATAGAAAAATCCTTAGCTCTCCAAATACAATGGAGGGGAGGGGAAAAAAAAAAAAAAAGAAAACTAAATGGATTTGCCTGGAATGTTTTTGTGGTGCTTTTGCTTTAAATTTGTTTTTCATGATCATTCGCCCTTGGAAGCTGATGATACAAGTTGCTATATGCTCACCCAGCTGGTGGAAGATCAGGTGACTCAAATGGCAGAGCTCCTGGCAGAAATAACAAATTTTAAAGGCAACTAGGGAAAAGGAAATTTACCACAAATGTATCTCTTACATGGAATTTGAATCAAATCTGACAAACAGTGTTTGCAGATATCTCCCTCGGAGAATAAGGTGAGATGGGCCAGATAAATTAGTCACTGTAATTTTCCCAGGTCTCCTGTCCCCTCAGGTCTAACCCACTGGACAATCCTTGGAGGTTTTGTGAACCACTGCAAGAATCTGAACAGACTCAGACTTGGGTCAAGTAGAAAGTTGAATCCAGGATCACCACAGCCAGAAAAATGGGTCTGCTGGTGAATTCTCACCTCAATACAAAATAAGAAGGACTTGAGGTGGTTTTGGTGGGAATCTGCTGGATCCCAGTGCACCAAGGCTGGCAGGCTGTGCTGTCTGCTTCCAAAGAGGAAGACTTTAGAGCCAACTGCTGGTCCAGTGTTTCATTACCCAGAGCTAAAAGTTCTACCTAGGGAATGACTCAGATGCCAAAATAGGGGTCTCCACTGCCATCTAAAATCCCTTATGATACTTCACCAAATCTAGAGACTCATCTCAAGAGGAACAAGCCTCCCACAGGTCCCTTAGGATATTTGCCAGCCTGCCTTGGATGTCCGTGGGTCCCTAAATTGACAGGAAATACCTGAGATTACCCCAACCTGAATTCTTCTTGCTATACTTCACTTTCTAGCCTAGCCAGCAGGGCTCTGGAGGGCAGATTTTTTCCATCTTTCATCCTTTAAATTTCTGGACAGTTAAAACAACTGTGTTCATTTGGTCTCTTTCCACAGGTCAGAGCTCTGTTCTCCCTCTAAACCTGTCCTCATCCAGAGCTGCATGGGTGGAGTCTGGAAGGAAGAGCTCCCACTTATATGTGCTAAAGTCACTTTTGCTTTGTCCACAGCATCACAACAGTGTTCCCCTCTCTTTAGCTTGGGATCTGCTCAACTCCTCACAAACTTTAATGAGGAATCACCACTTTCCTTGGCTCACTCTGTATTCCCGTACTTTATTTCTACTGAGACCCAGACTCTGAAATTGCCCACAGGGACTGGCACACTGTTCACCCCCACCTCCAATTTACAAATAAGTCTTTTAATTTCTCTCCTTCTTTCCAGTGAGCTTGCTGCCCTCCCCAGCCCCATGTGCTCTGAACAGTTAAAACACAAATTCTTTATTTCACCGACTTTAACGAACACGGTCCGAGGACAGAGCCCAGGGGACCCTGATCAGTATCACTTTTCATTTTGACCCCTGATACATTACCTCTGCAACCCCCATGCTTCAGATATGCTTTTCTACATGATCCTTTCATCCACTTGCCCCTCTTGGAGAGTAATTTTCCTGGAGATTTGGGGTGTGGTGGAAAGGCACAGATTTCAAAGCCCCATGTCACTTTACCCCAGCAGAGGATCTGACTGTTTATTTCCCCTCTCCCATTGAATTCCTTTGTGCTGGTGCCCTGTGTATAAAGGCAATATGAATAACCCTGAGCCATGAGGAGGGGGAGGTTTCTGTGACTCACACTACCATGCTTTTTTCTTCCCCCTTTGGTGCTGTATTTCCTAGTGCATGTCCTCACTCCTGGCTCTCACCACAAAAGGCAGCAACAATCAACCAAACCTCCGAGTGAGTAATCTGCTCACAAAGAGCCTTTTGAGCTCACAAAGTAGTTGCAGGAGGAAACGTCCCACTGGGGAACCAGGTGGACAGCAAACATTCGCTTTCCATTACAAATGAGTTCAAGGGAAATGGAGTCACCCCAGCATGGGATGCCAAATCCGTATCCAAAGCTACTTCCCACCATCCACGCTAAACATGCTTCCCTTTCTTTCGCTCCCCATCTCCCCTCCTTGTTTACAAACACGTTTACAAGTACTTGATAGGTGACCTTATTTACTTAGTAACCTGTGGATTCATTTATCTTGAAATTAGCAGGTAATGAACTGGAAACCCTCAACAACCCTCCCACTAATTAACATGATAATAAGATTGTTTTGCTACAGAGGTACAATTAGCATGTATGAGCTAGAGGGGGAGAAAGATCAATAAAATGTCTGAAGGGTACTAGGAACCAGTCTCAAGAAGAGAACAAAAGAAAAGAGCTTTATGGGGTTACAACAGCAGCACCGACTTACAGACCTGGTGCTTTAAAGATATCCAGGGCAGAGGTCTTCTTGCCACTAGATTGCCTGCAAGTAGGCTGGGAGGAGCTACCTGTATCCCATCCTGCTCGCCATTCAGAGTAGATTAAGGGTGTATCAGGAGTATTCCAGTCAAAAGGTTAAAATTTGTGGAGGGAAAAAATATAAAGTTTGGGAAAAGTCCAAAACATATATATGGCATGTGTGCATAAAACGAGGCAGGTGTTTTGTGGTGAAAGGGGATGATGTGGAGTCATTTAGTGCCCGTAATCATGAAAAAGGACTCCAGCACGTTGTGTTGAGAAACCCCTCTTTGGCATTCAATTGACTTTAAGGAGATTACTTGGGTAAGTAATGCTTAAACATAAATCTTTGCAGGATCATGCCTTTACACAGGGAACTGAATTGGAAATGGTGAGAAAAAAATTGCAAAACAGTTGTAATGGGCTCTCTTGGCTAAGTCAGATCAGTTTGAGTGAAGGGAGTTAGGGAGAACTCACGTGAGAGGGTGATGTGCAGTTAGAGAGCCAACTTTGCCAGCCAGGGATGTCTGTCTCCTAAAATCCCTGATTAGGGGAGAGAAAGGTGCACCAAAGCAGGGATGTTCCTTTCCAAATCAAGGAATATGAAGGAAATGGCAGGATTTTTCCTTTCCTATATTCATAATTGCTTGTCTGCTAATATATTTCCATCTACATGGACTGGATCCATGGCTGTGCTGAGGAGAGAGATGCACATCTGAGAGGTAGGATATGGATAGAGGCAAACATGGCACAGGATTTAACAGGCTAATGGGGAAGAAAGAGTTTGGGCCCACAGTCTTGTTAGCCTCTCTATATCCTGTGAGTAAATCTGTGTGTGAGAAAATCCATACTTATATATTGAAAATAAAGTATAAACTAAATATTGAAAATAAAGTACAAACCAGCCTTCCAGCACTTGGTGCACTGTCTGATGTCAAGCTGAAGAGCCAGCAACCTGTTCTACAGCCCTTTTATGCAGATATTTCTGGATAAACAAAGGACTCTCTTTCTGCTTGAAGGAGCTTGATTTAAAGCTCTTCAGGTCTTAGTTAAACTTAATTTTTTTTTTGTTTGTAAGTTCCCATAGATATTGGCTCCTCTACACAAAGCCATATTTTGCCCCAGATGACTTGGGAAATGAGATCATTCACAGTTGCTTGACGTAAATGGGAGGTGCTGAAGGCTCAAATCTGCCCCCAAGCTCTTTCCCTCACATCTGGCTTAACCCCACATCTGTCCTCCCCATCTGCACCGACGCCTTCTGTCACCTCCCAAACCTTACATTGCACAGCACATTTCAGCACAGAAACTGCAGAGGAATTTGGGCTAGTCCTGTGTCTGGAATAGAAGTCTTCAGGTACCACTGACAACTCCTGTGAATATTTTACCATGCGTGTGATATTTGAGTGAATGTTATTCATCAGACATTTGAGCTCACTGAATATTGTCTCATGGCATTCTTTGGAGTGCGAAAGAGGAAGGAAAACTATTAATTACTTTTGATTGACATTTTCCATTTGTGTGTGTGTGTGTAGGGGGGGGTTGTTGTGCATTTTTTTCATAGAACCTCAGGTTTGAATTGGGTAAACTGACACCTTGCAATCTGATCTGACAGCCTTGCTTTGTGTGGGAGTTTGTACGACTCCAAAATTTCAGCTGTGAGACTTTCTGCGTGAGCAGTCATTTTATTAGAAGTTTTGACACCTCTCCTAGCAGGGATCAGTGCCCGCTGTGTGAATGGAAACACCAAAAAGAGCATTGTGTGATGCAGAGTGGGAAGGGAATAAAAGAACTTCTGTACCCAATAGCTGAAATTAGCTCAGATAAAGATCTTTGAGGACCTTCAAAGTAATAATAGTGAGACATTAGGGCCATCCCACTGTAATTATTGTCATGGATTTGTATTATAGTTTAAAAATCACAGATGCCCACACAGTTTTGTTGGATTTTGTTTCTCTCTTTGAGTCTGCCTGTTTTCTGTGATTTTGGGTTTAACTGTTTGTTTTGTTTTTTTTTTTTCCTGTAAGAGGACAGCAGCATCTTTGGTTTGTTCCAACTTTTGTGGATTGAAATTTGCAACTGATTTGTCAGTGCCTGGCTCTGAAACTCTTGTCTGTACCTGAATGTAGTACAGCAGCTGCTTAAAGTGGCCCAGAGCTCACTGGTTCTATGGATTGTGTCCACTTCTGTTGCAACTGATGGGACAGATGAAAGAAGAACTGAAAATACGCTGTTGACTACAGGATTTTGCATTTCTGAAATAAAGAAACAACTTCACAAGTGTCCTGCATCCATGTGGGGTGCAGCTGGGCAAAGGGAGTTGCTCAAGTGAAAAACACATCAAGCAGAGACTGATTGAAGTAAACAATGTGAAATGCAGGGATGTGGTTCAGGAGAAGTGTAAAGAGGCTGCACCTCAAGAGGCTGATGCAGCCCTGGGAGTAATGCACAGACAGCCCCTGCAAACCCTCTCTACTGTTTTTACTTTGTCCTCCTTAGCCAAAAGATTGTTTTTGTGTTTGCCTAAACATGATCTTGTGTGGGAAAGTCATGAGAATTAGTTACATCTGAAATTTCCTGTATTTCTATCGTGTCCCTGCCATACCCTTTCCATTAACTGGGGGCTTTTTGGACAAATTTTGAACAGAGGAAATGCAAAACAAACCATGATTCATTGTGGAAACTAGGCTGAGGGTTTTGTGGGGAGAAAGCAGGCTGATTTTTTTCCTGCTCCCACTCACCTGCCCTCAGCTAGGTTGATAAATACCTGTGAAGCATTTGCTAGAAAAGTTCCTAGGAGTTCATTGTAATGAGCAATCCTTCTGGCCTAGATTTGTATCTTCCTTGAGAATAGGTGTAATTTTAGATCTGCTTTGCAAGCTCTTTTTTTTCTTTTCCCCCTTTTCTTTCCAATACTCCTCAGTACAATAGGAATCTTGTCCCATGGTGTGAAGCCCCTGCAGAGTTATAAAATTGTGTCACCTTCCCTGCCTCCCTTATAAGTTACTCTAAGTGACACTATTAAAAAGAAAAACCACAGGATCTCCTGGGATCAAAACAATGTCCTGTTGTTATCTTAACACAACTCCGTTTGGCTTTTTTGGCTTTTACCTTTCATTTCCTACAGCTCTGTGCAAGCAGAGCTTGCCTTGCATTGTGCTCCATTCCATGCATGCATTTTCTCAGAGAAGATGCTTTTATTTCTGAAGGATATGCTGGGTGGCCAGAGGTTTCAGATTTCTTCAGCAGGGATTCATCTCTTCCAGGAAGGGGGAGGATGGAGTGAACAGGCCAGCGGAGAAACTTTCATCTCTGTGCAAGAAGGGAGGAGAGACTTAGATGCTCATCACTTCCTCAGACGAAGATTTAAGCTCAAGTATTAGCTAATAAACTCCCTATCCCATAGGAGTTGAGACAGGGGGTGTGGGGGAGGGAATGGACTGAACACGTGTGAGTTTCCCACTCTGAGCAGGAGTTTTGGTGGCCTGGAAAATGTAATGTGCTTTCCCTTGCAGATGCTCTGGAGTGTGACTCACAAGCCTTTGCAGCTCGGACAGCTTTGCAGAATGAGCTACCAGCAACCTCTTTGTCCTTCAGGTTACATCACTGAATAAGCTCAAGGTAACTCATTCCTCAGAGCAGCCAGCCATTGTCAGTGAGTTGCTGCAATGGGTGTTTTCACACTTGTTTCCCATCTGTTAACAACAACAGAAGTTACCTATGCACACTCAGGTGTAAAACCCCAGCTCCAGAAAACATCTACATGTTACACACCCCGAAGACTATTTTCATGTGTGATGTGTCAAGTCACATTTTCTATGTTACACATTCCTGTAATCTGATTTTATCTGTAACTCGAAGATCCTGCTATTATATGTTATTATAACTTGGGGATGAAACTCTTCCTAATACTACCTTGCACTTATTGTTTTTGACCCAAAAGCCAACAAAGTGCCTGACAAATGCTAAATGGTTTTACCAGAGACCCTGGAGGTCATTAATTGTAGTTATATTCATTTTACACACATGCTAAGTGAGGGTTTCAGTAGTTTGTACTAGAGCATGTGGTGACTTGCTGGAGTCAAGTGGAGTGAAGTAGAGATAAGCCTCAAAGTTTTCTGTTAATCTGCAAAATTTCCCTATGAAGAGTCTAGTGTGAGCCATTCAGCTCATGTACCTGGGGACTGGCCATGGAGCAAAGAACTAATTTTCTTGGGAAAAGAAATTTTATTTTTTCCCAATTTTCTTATGAGAGACATGCAATTACATAGCCAAGAGTCTGTCAGCACCCTAGAGCTGCACTATCCCGTGGCAGAAAGCTGCCCAGCATTCCCACCAAGGCCCTTCATCCCACCCTTCAGTGCATGTCCAGCACTGCTCTTCTTGTGAGGCATCCACTGAGCTGGTGCAGGAGCAGCTGCAAAACTTAGGTGCAAAAAGGGTCTTTGACATGAGAAGGAGGAAGCAGGCTCAGCACTATTTGCACTCTGGGTGTTGAGCTGTGGGTTTTAGATGTGGAAGGAGAAGAGGAGTAGAACCAGAGCATCCCCCATTTTCATGGAATCACAGAGTGAGTTTGGTTTGGAAGGGACTCGAAAGATCATCTGGGTCCAACCCATCTGCCAGGGATGGTGCATCCACAGCTTCTCTGGGAAACCTGTTCCAGTGTCTCACCACTCCCGGAGTAAAAAAATTCCTAACATCCAATCTGTCTTCATTCAGCTTAAAATCATTCCCACTGTCCTATCCCAGTCTGTCTGCATACAAAGTCACTTTCCCTCTCTTTTTTTTCATTTTAACTACTGGTAGGCCAGAGTGAGATCTGCCCAGAGCCTCCTCATCTCCATGCTCAACAACTCCAGCTTTTTGTCTGACGTGTTGTCCAGATACTGGGAAAGACAGCAACCTGAAGAAGCAGTTTGTTGCAGGCAGTCTCATCTCTTCTTGTTACAGACAGTTTTATCCTCTTAATTTTCAGTGGTCACTGGAAATTGTTACTGTCCTGTGCAGTTCCTGGCTGGACACCACCACATCAGACCAGCCTTTGCAGCAGCCAAGGCAGAGAGGGGAGCACAGTCTGGCCCCTGCTTTGCACACAAAGACTTATCTTGCTGTGTGTCTCTATCCTTGTTCCTTTTACCTTTCTGTGACATTTCTGAATGTTTTGAGGTTGCTTTTTTTATTTTTTATTGTTTATTTTAATTAAACATGACTAAACAATGATTCTCTGAGTGGGAATCATTCTTCCTAATAACCACAGTGTGCATGCTAACTATACTAAAAATAAATCTTGTCTCTGACTAGTTAAAAATTGCAGTGATTTGTTGATGCTTTTTACCTGTCACTAGTAAGATATAAATATAAATAAGTAGAATTACATTTAAAATATCCATCACTTCACATATGGAGAGTGGCAATGAGTGGGCTGTAATAATAAAATATACTTTATAAGTGTCATAATCATTCAGACACCAGGAACTCATAAGCCACAGATCTGACGTTCAGATGATGAATTGTGATTTTGTTTTAAAAGCCAGACATGTCAACTCCATGTGCATATTGGGAATTGTAGTTCAAGTGACCTCTGCTAAAACACTGACCTTAACAATGACTTTGTTTTACATTTCCCAGAAACTTTTTAAGTAGGTGTGATACTTTCCAAATGCGGTTGTTGCACTAATGCTTATATAAAGTCATTTAAAATATATTTGACACCTTTGTTGGGCTCATATATTATATGGCACAGAAAATGAGATTCAGTGAATGGCTTGAAATTAATTCTATTTTGGGGATTTGGTAACATCGTAACCCCCTTGAGGTTCACCTGTGTGACATATGATATCACTGATAAGATGATATTCTTCTAAAACTCTACAGCTCATCCATTCTTGCATGCAATAAATAAATACATTAGATATACATACGGATGAGTGTTTGTATTGGTGCATATGAAAGTGGATTAGAAAACACTCCAGGGAGATTCCATGGACTGCAGGGATCTTGTAGCTGATGGAGGAAGGTTGATTCAGTGGACTTCAGAGACCTGGATTCTGCTCCCCTCTCTGCTGCAAGTTCCTCCTGTGTGACCTTGGACATGCTGTTTAAACCCAAATCCTAAAAGTATTTAGTCTCCTGATTCCTGACGAGATGCTTGATTCATGCTGATTTCAGCAGGAATTTAAGATCTGAAAAGGAACTGAGCACTAAAATCCCTTGAAAGATCAGGGTTAAGTTTCTCAGGGGCTTAACCAAGATGGAGATCCTGCTATTTCACAGGGAGTTTGCTTGGGTGAGAGCATAAAGGATCATAAGGCAGCGCGATCCTGGTAGCTGTACAAATGTGTGAAGTGCTGTTTCTGATTCCCTGTGAATAGCTGCATGCACTATATAGATGTAATTATAGTCATATCAAATGAAAACACAATTAAGTTCCAGAATTGGAGCTGATTGGCATAACAAAGCTGAGATTTACTGCTTCCTTCACCAGACCAGCGCAGGTTCTAACACAAATCATGCCTCTTAGCCTTCAATTTGATAAACTTTCAGCTATTTTGACATGTAGAGCCAACTGCAGCCTACTCCATCCTGACAAAAAGAGCCTAACAAATGGATTTTCAGTCACCCACTGAACAGAGCTAGATGACAGATCTACATGAAATCCTTTTTGGAGAGAAGGCAGCCTTTTAACTTGATTGATGAAATTATATCTAAATCTAGTAGATTTGGGACTTCAAAGGCATTTTTGCCTACTTAGGGCATCCCAGATGAAGGGAGTATGCTATTTGTACCAAACTCCCATGCTCAAGTGGTTTGCAAATTGACCCCTTTGTAATAGGTTAAAGGTTCCGCGCAAGATAACGGTGGTTCATTTTGATTAATTATGTCAGGGAATTAATGTATGATTACTAACTTTTAGCAGACCCTGCTCTTTCTGACCTCGAGCTGCTTGTTTGTGTGGCTGGTTGTAATTTTCGACCAATGGGTTACGAGAGGTCACTGTGTGGTCAGCATATTTTAAACAAAGAAAAGGGAGGTGGGGAAGGGGGAGCAGGGAAACAGCAATCTCAGATCAGAGTGGGTGGACTACAGTTTACTGGCCTGACAGGGGAGATTTGTTGAGTGTTTTAACAGTAGATTTTTATACATTTACCCTTTCCAATAAAATATTCTTCTGAAGAACTAAGAGAGCGGCCTGGAAAGATGTTGGGAGGATAATTTAACAGTTGAACGTTAAGCCCATAATTGCACTTCATACTGGTTTCAATAGTAGAGAACCTTGTTAAAAAATAAATTGGTCAGTGTTGTGTTTAGCACTTGGATTGGCTGGGAGTGAGGCTGAAAGCTTCTGATTAAGCCAATGCCTGGGAAATGCTGCTTACAAATTTCTTAACCAATCACCAAGGAGATAGCAAAGGTTGATAAAAGAAGGGTTTGTGGGGATTTAACAGCTTCTCTGGGAAAAAACCCTTGGCTGAGTATGTGAAGCCATCTGAGAGCTTCTAAAGACTAGAAGGGAAATACATGAGACCCAATCCTGTACAAATCTCAGCCTGCTGAATCAACTGTATTCACTGTGTTCAGTATGGTATTGAATGGAATTGCTCATGCTGAAAGAGAAGACTGTGCCTAGGTCTTCACAGGACATTAGCTATACTATGAAAATCATGGGTAGATGAAGGTTGTAGGAGCTTTAAATTCCTCCAGTCCTTGCACAAATGTGTGGTCTGATTCTGGCAGAGATCTGCAGGATAGAAGCAGGTGCTTTCAAAGCAACTAAAGCAGGACTTGAGTTTGAGAGTTGCTGCATGCTAAGAGCCATTGAAACCCGGGATGTTTATCACTTGTGAAAATCAAGTAATTCTGCAGGGCCTAAATATACATAGAATTAAGCAAGCAACAGCAAATATTAAAACAAAATTGCTATTATCTTACCTGGGCCTCACCCCTCTGTTAAAAATGGGCCCAAAACTCCTGTGTTGTTTATAGGAGCACCGAGAGGGTTTTCATTCCTGTTGGCACCGTGCTTTATGGTCCTTAGATGAAAGGCACTACTGATGCTTAAAGAATGATTATTATTGTAATACTTATTCTAAGAACAATAGGCACATTTGTTTTATTTTCCACCAAGCCCCTTCAAACACCAGGGTGTCCAATTAAGAAGAAGGGCTGGGACTTTGATGAAACTTTTCCAGTTTGTTTTGGAAACTCCAGTTTTTCTGTACTTTTGGTTGTACCTCTTTTTCTACATGGGGTTTTGTATTTGGCTTTGGATCTCCTTAATTTTGTTATTCCTTGCAAAAAATGTGCTCTTGCCAAACTATCTTTTGAATTTTAAGTGAGAACACAATAAACAAGTTTTGTAAGAGGAGAAACACATATTATCTGAATAAAAATGTGTGGTGTTAGCTGGGCCAGGAAAGTACACTTCGAGCTAAAAAGATGTGAAATGTTCAGGGGGGAAGAATTTGAAAGAAAAAAAAGATTTGGGAAAGGTAAGGACAGTGAATATGATGATAAGACTGTGTACAGATTTAGAGATAGGAGTGGTGTCAAAGGAAGAGAGAAACTAAAGAAAAGAAAAAAAAGACACATTTGAAGTTTATGTATATTTACACATAAACCCGTGTGTCTGTTATGGTTTGCTAAAATTGACTGGGTCTTCTGAAAATCACCCCATACAAAAAGGAAGACAAGCAGTAGGACTCAAGATTTGTTTTACAGGCAGTGGGAAAACAAATCTCAGACAGGAGTTGAAGGCTGAGCTGTTATAACCAGTTGGCAGAGGACTGATCATTGCTGATTGCCCTGCTGCTTTTTGCAGCCAACCTAGTCTAAGCATAATTTAAGCTAGTGACTATTGCCACTTAGCCAAGAGAGGAAAGGCTTATGCCAGGCTGACAATTCCTTAATCCAGTGTCCTGTTCACAGAGGGAGCAAGGAACTGACACTTTAGGCATCCTGACCCTACTCCATGAGTGACAACCAGAAATTCAGTTTCCTGGTCCCTGCTTTGACTATTAGTTGCAATTGCCTCTTGAGTTCTTAATTTAATGGAAAGTCTCACAGCTGCTGTCAGAGCATGGATGTCACTATTATTTATTTATTTAGTCATTTTACAGTAGTGTTGGGGATCTCAGGCAGGTCATTGTACACACATTTAATAAACGACAATCCTGCCTGAAATTATTTACAATCAAAACTGTTGATTCAAGTACTTGTACATATGTGCTCTTCCAGGAATCACAAAAGCACATGTTAATTTGCTGTCATACACAGATGAAAACCTGTGTTCTGTGTCCAGAATTAGGTCCTGAGCTGTAAACATAACAAGCTGTGGGAAAATAAAGTAGCAGAAGTAAGGATTTTGGGATGTACTAGCAGTGTTGGAACACTTTCAGCCTGGTTTTATAAGAAAATGAGATTTATCCAATCTTGTTTTCTGTCAATCTACCAATAATAACACTTAAACTTGGACAATGTTAAGCACCCTTGGCAGAAGGGTGGGCAGCTCTGGATTAAGCAGAGGTCTGTGGGCAGAAGCACAAAGCCTGCAGTTTATCCAGTTCCCAAAATGCCTCCAGTGCTGGAGCTTTCATGGTACTCAGCTGCTCACAGTGGAGCACTGGGGTAAAACAACACAGGCACAACCATGCTTTTAGCCACATGAGCACCTACCCTGCAGAAAGGTCAAATATCAGGTTTTAGAAATTCCACTTCCCAGGGAACCACTGGCATATTTGTTCCTGAGCATAAGGGAATGAGCCCTTTGAAAGTGAAGGGAATTTGGTGCTCTTTCCTATGGAGAAAGGCTCATACCCTGTTACACAGCCTGTGGGAACAGAAAATATTTGTTTCCTTTGCTAATAGGGGAAAACAAAGCAAATTAGAAGCAATAATCTTTGGGTCTGGCAGAGAATATGCCAGGTATTAGTTGCTTTTTACATGTTTGCACATCAGAGACTTGCATTTTCCTGCTCCTGTGTGTGCCTGGGGTTTTGGTGCTTGTACATGCTCTGATTAAAGACCAATTCTGAACCATGCTCTTTAATTTAATGATCTTAATAAGCACATGGGGGGATTGTCTTTACTGTAAAGACACAAACAATGCTACATGCTTCAACATGAAACATAATTAGGGTGTGCAGTAAAATAACGGGGCGAGGGGGAAGGGGACATTTTTTAAAAAATGAGCACAGAGGTGACTTCCAACAAAACTTCAAAACCAGCTTGGCTAACAATGAACATAGCCCCATTCTTTTTAATCATCAACAAAATCTATCACACATGTTCTTTCAAGTAAAGTTTATTAGAAAGAAATTGCTACTAGAGAACCACATGTGAGCTCTGACTTGGCAAGGTCAGGCCAGGGCAATAAACCCTTGAACTTTACAAATATGCAAAGCTGACATAAATAACAAATTAAACCCAGCCAGGTGTAGAGCTGCAGTGAGCTGCTTGCCAGAAAGATTCAAACTCTGGCCAGCGTGACCTCTGTTAGCTTGTGTGGAAAGCAGGGGCTTATCTCCTCGGCTTGCTGTCCATTAGGGTTCATACCTGTGGGCTCAGGTCACCTTCTTCTCATTAGCTTAGAAAAATTATATCACTTCATTAGAGGTGTTTGTTCAGCTTCTGAGTGTCCCCAGGTATTTGGATGTGTTGCTGGGTGAGTGCTGATTTGGTCAGAGCTGCACACTCTGGGTGTTTTGGGTCCTCTTTTAGGGATAAGTCCAGGATCAGCTAGCAAGAGGGAGTGTGGAGATTCCTCTGCTGCAGGATTCAGTGAGGTAGCATAGGGAGACTAGGACTGGGGACTTTGTTCACTATATGGGGTGAAAAATGCCTGGTTAGAAGATGTTTGGCCAATAATAAACATAAATGAACCCCAAGCTGGATGGCTGGCCCTGTGAGCCCCCTGAGAGTGGCTGCTCACAGAATCACACATCACCCGAGAGCTATTTTGGATGGAGCTCTGAGTGGTGCTTCAGAAAAAGGAGCCGATCCTTGCACCAATTTTAGACATATCTGTTGTAAATTCTCTGTGTAATCAGGACTTCATTAGAGGTGTAATTGTCACTGCAATCAATCACTGCATCATTCTGAGCATCACTGACAGATTTCCAGAGGCATTCAGCTGCAGATATGCCATCTCAGTGGGATTTTCAAATGTCTCTTAAGCGCATTAAGCACCTAACTCCCACTGAATGCTCAAGGGGTTTTTAAAATCCCACTGTGTGTCTCTCTGTATCTTGCCCTTAAACAAGTGCTTAATTTTAAGTGCAGGTAGTTTCATTGATGTGTGTAGCTTTACTCGTGTGGTTAAACATGTGCTTAAATGTGCAGTTAAGCCATGGCCATAATGGGTGGGGGAGGAACTTGGTGAAAACATACAGTGCTTTAAATATAAATGTTTCACTATCACACCTTAATTTTTGGATACTGGTTTGAGGCAGAAGCAGTGGAAAAAAAAGTCTCTTCAGACTTGAAAATTGAGGAAATTTGTTCTGACAATTGCAAAAAGGGAATAATATGGCACACTGGGGCATGATGTTCTACAGAATCCCTTTACATGTGTAACCAGACTTTACAATCTTTGCCGTGAGAATTGCTTTGAATTTTTTTTTTTCAAATGCAAAGCCAGACCTCTTATAAAAACACTCACCCTGAGAGGCAATACTCTGTAGTGACTACTGAGCTGTCGTGTCCTCTTGAGCAACAGGTTTCACCTCTCTGTGCTTCTCTTTTCCCTCCCACTGTCTTTACTATTTATATTATAAGAACTCTGGGGCAAGGACAGTCTCTGTGTTTGCATAGCTCTCTCCATAATGGTGTTGTCTGTCTGCTGGGATCACCCAGTGCTGTCGTTAGTAAAAAATCTAGTGACTACCTTGCACAATAAAAAAACCCCTGTAGGAATAGGAAATTGGAAAAAAAGCCCAGAGTCTTGCTCTTAGTTATTCAGGTTTTAGTTTTGTCTCTGAGTCACAGGTTATGGCTCTTCAACACGTGAGGTTTATATAGACTTGCTAAAGAGATCTGCCCTGATAAATGGGTCGGATGCTTTTTATAGAGTTCTCCACTGGGTCCACTCCATCATAATGAAGCTTCAACACAGGCCTCCACAGAGCTCCAGGAGAGAAATCTGGGAAGGAGAAAGTGAAGGGAGATTGGGTGAGTTTACACTATGTGTTAAGTGGAAGAGCTGCAAAGAGGTTGGGAGACTTGTCATGACATGCAATTAAAGGCTCCTCTGGGAGTGTCTGTATAAACTCTGCATGTAGCAGAAAGAAAACAGACAGCTGACAGTTGTACTGTGGAGTCTTAGAAGAATATACAGTGTTCACTGCTGACACTCAAAGGCAATTTTGCTGAGTTCTGTGAAGTCTAAACACTTTTACTTAGAGTTAGGGACAATTTCTGTCAAAGAGCTGGAATTTGTACTCTGGCTGTTATGAGTTAGCTTCCAAGAACCTCTCTTGAACTGAACCTGACACACACTTTATTTGTTTTAGTTATGTTTCCATTTGATGAAGGCTCTTGCTGGTGCTCTTTTGCCTTTGCTATTGATGGTGGCTGGAGCATGTGACAGGTATCCCCATCGCCTGAGGTCCTGTTTGGAGCACATCCTGGGATCCTTGGGTCAGGCTTTTTGTTCTCTGTCTGCAGGATTTTCTAGCAGGGGTGTGTGTGCATGTGTGACACATCCAGAAGTGCAAAAGGCAAGACACAGGGAAAGGACAATTTCTGCAGAGCTTTGAGCACCGAGGAACAAATAAATCTGGGAAGGACCCTGTCTTTATGTGCCTTGAGACATGTGTTGATGATTGAGGCTGCTGGTTGGGAGAGGAAGGATAAAAGGAAACCTCTGATCTACCATATCCTTTAACCCCCTTTTTTTTTCTCAGCTGAGAAACCTGAGTGAGGATCTGCATTGTTTTGAGCTGTGATTACTTAGAAGGAAATCTCTCCAGGCTTGCAGTGGAACTTGTGGTCAAAATGGAAAGCAGATTGGCACAGCCATGGAGGCAGAGGCCCACACCTCCATCAGGCTCACTCAAAGCAAGAGCTTTATGCTTCTCTTAGGACCTGGCTGAGGTCCCCAAGTAACAGGTTGTGGGCTGATTTGGTCAAACCCTGCATTTCCCATAACACTCACAGGGTCAGTGTTGTGATTTCTACTTACTCCATGAACATCTCCATTCTGTGTTGGGGAGGCTGCAGTTTTTCTTCTTCCTGTTGTCACCACAACAAAAGGGAGGAAGTCACTGGGCCAAGAAGTAGAGGGAGACATCACCCTTGCTTTATTTTCTTTTAATATTCCACGTGGTCCCTAATAAAAAAGAGGGAAGACGTAGAGAACCTGAGCATTATGCAAATCATCAGAGACATTGTCACAAACTGGTATGGCTATTTATTTTTGGGATGGGATGTCTTTACTTGGTAAAGAACTTAGAAGTCCTATAGGAGGAACTCAAGTAGATTTTTATTTCTTTCTAGATGTAAGGGAATGGCAAATGAGAAGCAAACAACTTGAAATTCACCAGAGAATTTGGAGTGCAAATTTAATTTATATGAGAAGACTGTGCTGGTGGGAAATACAGAAAACTCTAAGTTTTGATGGTTGGACCAGGCTCAGAGCCTAAAGGCATGTATCACTGAAGGGTATTAAATATTTAAAAGAAGGTTTATTTAGAGTCCTCAAAACTGACAGGATCTTAAATACAAGATCATATGGCAAGAAAGCTCAACATCATTCTTGTCAGGGTGAATTAACTGTGGTGTATAGCCCTGTATAAATAAGCAGCTATGGAAACCCCCAGCTTAATTTAAAGTCCTGAAAAACCAAATTATGTCCATTCTGAAAAAAAAAAAAAAAAAGAATAAGATCAGGGTAGGAAGAAAGAGGACAAACTCAAGCTTTCTGAGAAAATTTATCACCACGTATTTCTCAGGGACCTCCTCAATTATTTTAGAATAATACAGAAAAAAAAAATGTTTCCAGGGTCCATTGGTTATTGCCCAGTACAACTGGCACTGGTTGGAATGAATTACACTTACAGTGCATTTCATGATACATTTTTTCACTTAAATCTTTCCCTTCTAGGTGTTTCTTCAAACTTTTGGGGAAGTGCTCCTCCTCAGGGGAGGAAGTTGCTATTGTTATTGTAAAGAGATTCAGCTGGGCTGTACCTGAGAGACTCATTGAGAGTATTCATCTGTGTCTCTATTTATTTAATCCTTCTCACTACTGCAGCCCCTCCTGCCTCAAAAAATAGGGAGAAAAAAATATAGTCTTGCTTAGACTGCTGAAATTTGTGACCTAACAAAAAAATAGTTTGGCCCAGTAAATGATGATGAATTCCAGTGTGTTGGTCATGCTGATGGAGAGGATGTGGGACTCCCCTACAGAAATGGAAAGGTGCCTTGGCCAAGGGCTGGGGTGGTACACACACTGTGCTACAGCAATGTGCACCTCCTTCTACCTTATTTGTGCACCAAAACATGCCTTGGGAACATTTTAACCATGCCAGAATTTCTCCTTCCTTAGCTCTAGCAGAGAGCTGCCAACATGGTATTTGTACTGCTGTGGGAGCCTTTCTGCAGAAGGTCAGTGGGGGAGTGTAATCAGTTTAGAACTGGATGTTGTAACTTACTTGAATGAAAGATTTTTTTCTAAAGGTGACATTAAGATGAAATATTTAAGATAAACCAGAAGATTTGAGTGGAAATTCACAATGTCCCTCTGAAACAGTCCATGCTGATTTACTGATCTTCCACTTTCAATTTATGAGCTGAGACCAGAGTATACCACTGGAGGATGAGAATAGAGTAGTCATATTAGAGCCAGCTCATATATCCTACGGACAGACTTTGGAAGAATTAGAAAGTATAATAAAGTGCTTGTCCCTTTAAGACACTGCTTGGATCCTTGCCAATTTAGATCCCAGAGCATTAGATATTTTAAAAGCCCTTAAAACTGTCTCTTTTCTTTTTCCTTGGTTTTTTTTTTTTTTTTTTTTTTTTTTTTTTTTTTTTTTTTTTTTTTTTTTTTTTTTTTTTTTTTTTTTTTTTTTTTTTTTTTTTTTTTTTTTTTCCTTTTCCTTGTTGTCTGAGGTTTTCACCTTTTAACAATGCAGAAACAATGGTAGGAGCATCCTTTGCTTTACAGCTTTCTCCTCCTTATTTCTCACAGCTTATTGAGAGTGGAATTCTGTTCCCTATCACATTATTTTAAACATGAAATAACTCTTTAGAAGGCAGAGCGTGCATGTGACGTGTACAAGAGAGAGAAAACACACGTTGCTTTAAAAAGGCAAATCCTTGGTTTTACATAGGAGCAGTAACACTGGGATACACAAGGGCATCCAGGTACTTTTCAAGCATATAAATACTGCCAGGGCACTGCAGTGACCTTTGGTCTCTGACATTTTCAGCTAATGGTCACCGTATGTGGCTAAAAAAGCTGACCCTGGGATTGCTGGGGGACCTGCCTGGAGGTTTGGATATCTCCTTGGAGAGCAGCCACCTCATCAGTGAGCTCAGCAGCCCGTGGGTCAAACAAAAGTCCCAGTCTGGGCTCTGCTGCAGCTCCCAGTGAGGTTCTGTGCACCTATGCAGCACCCTATCCTCCCAAGGGGGCTTCAAAGGGGTCACAATCATTCTGCAAGTATTTCTGAAGTGAGTTTTGCTCAAAAATAACCACTCTGCTAATGGTTAGAGTGATTAGACTAGTGAAAATCCTAAATAAGGACTTTTTTTTGAAGATGCTGTCTCAAGAAGGTTTTTGGAGAGCTCTCCTTGGGCTCTGAAATATAGTTTGATGCAAGACAAAAGGAATTTGGGTAAAGAGGAAAGGTGGTCTGGGACAAGAATAAACAAAAAGTGAAATAATAGGCCATCCATCTGGGTCCATTTCCTGAACAATACAGAGTAGAGGAAAGACCCAGGGATCTTTGTGCCATAGCACATGAATGGAAAATTCTGATTCATTCCCCTTTTTGCTATTCCTTCAGATCTGATTTTTCTTCCAGTAGGGACCCAGGTAAAGACCCCCTCCAGTTTTAGGCAGCAATTTCATCTCATGCAATGGGGAGATTAAGCCTGCTGAAAGACCTCTTTAAAGGAGGATTCAAAATTCCCTTCTCTCTTCATGGAGATTATAAGATAATGCATCTGGAACAACATTAGCTCATCCAGGTCTGTGGTTTTATTCTTGATAATCAAATCCCAGAAATCTCATTCTCCATCTTCCTGAACATATTTTTTGGGTAAGGGTAGGCTTCAGCTACCAGACATGGCTGTGGTCATATATTGTGAGATCTCCTAAACATGAACAGAAAATTTCCGTCCTCTAAGTCATATCTAAACATTCTTCTTTCTCTTGTGCTGTATTTTCTTTCTGCAGCTGAGAGAGTTATGGTAGTTCAGGCCAAGAGAACATGTTTATTTCTCCTTTGGTAGTGTTTACTCAGCAGACTCCCAAACTTGGGTTCAGGCTGCATTTGCTTTCAAATGGGAATTTCTTTATGGCCTCAGCCTTATTCTATATAGTACAGTTGTGTCAAGAGCTAGAATTAAGTCACTGCCTGGCTGGATTAAGTTTTAATGGTACAAAGAAGAGTCTGTAGATGTCTTGTTAGGAGACAGCTGGCCAAATGGACATAGACTTCCTTCTGAGTCTCAGCAACATCTGCATTCTTAAACAACAAGAGTATTTCTTACAAAACAGAGTGGGTTTCCTGTTAAGTTTAGCCCAGAAGTGAGATAATTATAGGGGAAAAAAAAGCTGAAACACATCTTAGGAGCTTTTAGGAGCTAGCTTATGACACTTTGTTTGGCCTTTTGAGGCAGCTATTAGTCATTTATCCCCTTTCAACTGCAGAGCACTGGAGTGCAACATCTGTGCTCTGCTTCACCTTCCTCAGGACCATGCAGCAGAGATGGAGAAGATCTTCCCACCAGCATCAATCTCCTGTCTCAGGCATCTGACTCTCTCTGTCTCACAAAGTTTTGCATTTTGTCAGTGAGAACATTACTTTTTTAGTGACTTATGCAAAAGCAATTTTCTTATAATGTTAATTGTAACATTATAAAAACATACATTATACATTAATTCTAGTCTTACAACTTCTCTAATTATTAATCATACATCTAATAAACAAATCCATAAAGGGCACTAGTTTCAATTACACTGATATAAATTATGAAGAGACATAAGATTTGTGCTGTATTGTGGATCAGTGATGATGCTTTGATTTCTAACCTTATCTGAAAATCTGTCAATAACATTTTTATAAAGCAGGTGATGTTAACCTAAGAACCTTCAACATCAGTCAATCCTGTAGAAGACATTCTCAATGTAGCTTTCATGTTGTCCAAACAGCCACAAACATATTTATTCTTGAAAGAATTCTAAGGGAAAAAGACTATTATTTTAAATTTAAATTTAAAATAATAATTAATAAAAATAAATTAAAATAAATTAATAAAATAATTAAAATAAAAATAAATTTAATTAATCTTTTTTTCTTTTTGCAAAACGACTGAATTTTATTCATATTTGAGAATTATAAAGTAAAAGAATAGTGTTTTCCTCAGTAAATCAGCAAAATTTCAAAGTTTTATTTTTAGCTTTATGAAGTATTTATTTTCTCATTTCATATTTGGCTCAGAATGACCATTTAACAAATTGATCTCCAGAAGTTGCCTGGATTCACTCTGGTGTTAGAAAAATTTCAGCTTCTTCCTTTGTCCAACTTTTTTTTCCATCAAATTTGCACATATCCATGAGATGATAAGCAGACTGGGAAGGGACCTGAAGAAATTGCCCTGCATTTTAGCCCTCAATTATACAAGGTGATCTTAAGAAAACAAGAAGTCAAGTCCTGAAAGGTCTCTGAATAGCAATGGAAAATAATTCATGCCAGATTGTTCCTGGTTAGTAGCAAGGAGAGACTGTTATAAGTTGATTAACACAGAGAGCTGATGGATATTCTACATGCCTAAAGAGTAGTTTCTTTGGTTTTACAAATTGATAAAAACAGGTGAGTTAGAAGCCTAAATGACAGTGAAAGTCAATGAAGAATAACACACTTGGATCAGGAAGCATTGGAAAATGCCCCAGTGGGGCAGTGAATCCTGACTTTGTAGCATCAACCAAGCAAATAAAAAGGTCTTCAAAGTTATGAAGTCTGTTATCTTTCAAAGGGTGAGATGAGAGAAATCAAAATGGCTTCATGGCAATTCATCTGGTAGTCTGATGGTCTAAATTACTGCTTTATAAACTGCAGCAAGATGTGTGTCAGGGCCTTTGCCACCTCAGAGCTACAGAGCATGGAAAGATACCATAGTAAGTCATCATAATAATATTTTTCATTCATAAGGATTTCCAGGAAGTCTACAGATGTAATATAGTGAAAAAGGGAAGGTGTCTGGTCAGACCTATCTGCCTTTGCAAATAAAGTCTAGCACTGAAATTACTTCATTTAAAAGCAACTACCAGTTTAGGTTAGATTTCTATCAGAAAGTGAAGAAGTTACTTCTGCCCTTGGTGAAAGCACATGGTTGGTGTTTGGGAGGCTGTACCAGTTCAGGCACCTGCAAAACTGAGTCATTTTGCAAATTGGTGCATATTCATAGCAGCACAAATATTTTTAAATGGAATCTGGGAAGGAAATGCTTTTTTTCTTCATCATTTACTTCTTGCCACAAGGCATCATACAGGCTATACAGCTTCAGGCAGTTCTGGACTAACAGCATCACCTTGCAGCTCAGGTAGTGAGCAGAATAGTGATCTCCAAATATTCCTTGAGAGAAGCATTTGCAGACAGCTGTAGGCTGTCAATTGATCATATAGGCTGTTGGCAAATATTTATGGTTAACAAAGGCATGGACAGGATGCCGGATTGATTCACAAATGCTTTTTGGCACAGAAAAAATTACCCAAATACTCAGTGAGTCATATTTGAAGGGAATAATTAGAACAGTTCTTAGGCAGTCTGAAAACCACATCTTCTCAATCAAAGTGTCTTTGGAAGGGAGATAAGGTGTTCAGTTTTACCTACACAAACACAAGCCTTATGTTATTGGAAAAAACCCCATAACATGAAAAACCCCTGAAGCATAATTTCATAGAGTCATAAATGTTTTAGATGTGAAGGGACCTTAAAGCTCATCTAGGTATAACTGCCCTCTCTTGGGCAGAAACACTTTCTACTGGACCAGGGTATTCCAAGCCCAATCCAACCTGGCCTTGGACACTTTCAGGGATGGAATTTAAAAGATTCAAGCAGGCCAGGTGAATTTGAATTTGGCCAAAATGAGGCCTGCACAGTATTTCTCTAGAGGTTCTCAAGTAGGACACAAGATCCTGAAGAATGAATTAATGCAAGGGTATTTGCTCTTTTCCTCTCTCGTGTGTGAGGTTACTCCTTGTCGCCACAGCTCCTGCTCTGCCAGCTCATTCCTGCCTCAGGGGAAGAACATTATTTAATAAATCTGTTTTGGGTTTTAAATAGGAGGTTTTGCATTGAAATAGATATCTGAGCCAACCCAGAAGAATTTGTGAGATGTGACAAGAGCAGAGCGGCAGTGGTAGACCAGAACTGCTGCCCTCAAAAAACGGGAGACATATTACAACTGAAAGGAAACCTCATTCCCTGCATTTGTGTGTTTTAATATCTAACATTCATGTATTATAACTAGTTGGTGATGGACTCTAAACCCCTGCCAACTTTGGGATTCTGTTCACTATTTTAATCATAATTTAGGTGTGAGGGTTAGGATTAACAGCAGGCAAACATCAACCACGGCTGCTGGATCTCAGCGAGCCTATCAAAAGTGGGGAGTGGGTTAGCTAAGAGAGTAGTCATTGGGGAAAAATGAAACTCAGATGTGTTGAAAATGTAAAAGAAAATTGCAAGCAGCACGGGGAAGGAAGCTGATTGGGAAAAATAGGGAACCTTTGCAGATCTTGATAGGGAAGGTGAAATTCAGTGAAAAAAGCAATGGTGAGAAGGAATAGGAGACAACCAGAAAATAATGGTACATCAAAAGGATGCTTATGCCCTACACAAAGGGAAAGAACCATATCACCCATGAAACAGGAAAAGAATTCATATCACCTTCTTTTGGCTTTGGTGACTTGAACTGTGGCAGTGGAGTAAAACTCAGGGATACAGGGGAAGGTTATAATGTTGCGTGGGTTTGTCCAGAAGATGGCTAATCAGGGTAACAGGAGGAATGTAAGGAGGGCTGTGTGTTATTTGTTAGAGAAAAGGAGTTATTGCTGCTTTGCCAGGTGGGTTGAGGCAGAAATCTCATACCTCTGAAAGTAATACCAGATCCCAAGGGCTGGCTACATGGAAATCTCCTCTATCCACAGTGTTCATTAGGCCATTTGCCTCTATAAAGATCAGACAAATTTATGTTGAGCTAGGTCACATGAGGCCAAAACCTCACCTGCTTCAGGCTTTCAGGACTGTACTTTAATGACAATTTAGGATCTAATGGAAGGCCAGGAAAAGGGTCATTTTATATCTGGAATATACTAGTATCTAACGCCAAAATGATGTAATATATCTGATTGCACATTATGTATAAATCAGGACAGCTCTTTAGTAGAAGGACCATATGTTTTCCACGCCAATGGAGATTTACACAGATTCCTGGGACTACCTGCCTGGGTTAAGGCACTGTGCCTCTCTTTCTCCCTTCCCAAAAAGCTTGGCCACAGCAGTACAGCCAAACTGGCCTTTAAAATAACAAGACACAATAGCAAGAAGGAGAAAAACAAGCCCCAAAGCCAGCAAGTGTGTAGTCAGGTTTGCTGCCATAAAGCCCAGTGCTGGCATTCTTTGGGAGCGTGGGGAGGGGGGAGTTGCTGCATTCCCCTGGAATGCGGCGAATGGCTTGTAAATTAGAGTCCCTAATGAAACCGTGCTGGTGTCCAACTGCAGCAATCATCTGGTTAAAATCAGGCAGTAATTCCACTAATTTTACTGCCCTTCTCCCAGCCCTCAACGCCTCATTTAGGAAAAAAATGTTTATGTTCCCCTCAAAACACCTGCATTTTAACTTGGGTCCCCAAAGCAATTATTTTTATTTTATTTTATTTTTAAGACTTTCTGTTGTGAAATGCAGCATCCCTCCCTTTTCTGAGCCGAAGCACATGACTGCCCTGGGATTCCCAATCTTCAGGCATGTTTAACTAGCACTATTTTTCTTGCACACTTCACAAGCTTTGCCATCCTATATATTTTCTACCCACAGCTGCTGTCCAGAAGTGTTTAGGATATATTTTTTTCCCCCGTCTCAGTAAATGATGAAATAAAACTACGTAGAGCTGTTTGCATTGTGACTAAGGAAGTTAAGGTTGATGGAGGTGATAGTGACTGACACTTATCCAATTTCAGGCTTTCCAAAACGTCTGTGGTTCTTATCATGATTTAGTCTCTACTAGAGCTTGTAGACATTAAACAACAAGAATGAGCACTATTCTCACTCAGGAAGAGAAACATTATATAGTGGATGCTGGAACACTACCACGATGTGCTGTAAGATCTTGCCATCTGCTATTCCATTAGGGTGAGTTATTCATTTTGTCTCCTTGGTTTCATGTTCATTTAAAGCTTTGATAGATTATGACTAAAGATTTCCTTCAAAAGTTGTAAGCAGATATCCCCAGCCTATGATGATACCATTTTTTGAAGCACAGACATCCCAGACAAGGGAAATAGGCTTCCCATAAACAGTCAAATGTTTCTTCCCTTCTCTCCAGTCCACACAATTCTGAAATACTTAGCCTGTCAGCAAATTTTTTGAGAAAACAGATACATTTTTCCATTCCCCAGTCACCTGCAAATATCTCCATCCAGTTTGCTGAATTCTTTCATTCCTTTCCATCAGGGCAAAGCCTCAGCAGGCCAAGGTGTGCCAGTGCTGGGTACAGATCCTGGTAGATCAGGCAAGTAAAACTAGGTGCAGCATCAAAATCCCTCCCTATTTAACTTCAGAAAACAAAGAACCAGGGCTATGTAAAATATTGTAGCTATCCATATGACTGTTACTTCTGTAGTTATAATTGGGTGGATTGGGATTTTTCCATGCTAAGCCAATTCCATGGGGAGCACTAATTTGTTGAAGCTGAAAATTAAGCTTTCCTAGCTAGCAAGGAAAGTGCTGGCCGTGATTTCTGAAGAAGCAGATCTGGGAAAGGTGTAGCTTGAAGCCTTCATCTCAGGAGAGAGGAAGCATCTCTGAACCCCTACTTTCTTTCCCTCACACCAGTGTAGCATTCTCACTGTTAGTAAACCTGGAGTCAAGCACGCCTAAAGAAGGGAAAGAGTGGTTGGTTTTGGTTTCTGCACCACTTGGGAAATGGCAGAACCTTTGATTCTCTCACAGTAGAGACAACAGATAAAAATCTTTGCCCTTACAACACCAGAAAGCAATTTTCTTCCTTCTGCTGCTGCTGGTTTGATAAACAAGTTATACTGGACAGATGGCAAAATATTTAAGTGGGAAGACAGTGTGCTGATTAAGGGCTGATGGACATCCAGCATCCTACAGACAGAGAGGCTCTGCCACCTCTTAGGATTTCTCTTTGAGCTTAAGGGTAAGAACAGAGGCTCATGTGAAGCCCACAATGAGACAAGGGAAAAGGAGCAAACTCAACTTCTGGTCGCACCTAGTCACAAGAGGAGATTAAGGAAAAAGAAAGATCTATTCACAGAACCCAGAAACACTGTGGGGGGAGGCAGTAGTTCAGGCAAAGCAGCAAAACCAGGCCCATGCTTAATCTCAAACTTCAAAGAAGAAAATTCCTCAGAGCTAATAGGTCCCAAACCAAAATATGGTCAGGTATGGAACATGTGGTCACCACAGCATCCTGGAGGCTGAGAGAGGTGCTTACAAAAGCAACTGGGAATCTCCCTCTTTTTTTTTTTTTTTTTTTTTTTTTTTTTTTTTTTCCCTTTCTTTTTATTTCCCCTTCCCCCAATATTTTCTCCTTGCCTGCCTCCTTTAAGCCTTTGTTTTGGGCTAACTGTACCTGAATTCCCTTGGACTTGATGGTGCAGGCCTACAACGGAGCAGAATACACAAATGCAATCCCAATAATGAACAGGAATGAAGAAAATATCATATTGAGCCCTGCATCACATCCAGTTTTAATTAAAAGTATCACAAGCAGATTTATGTCCGGCATAACTTCTCCTGCTGTTTCCAGGTTGTATTTATCTTCTAATTGAATTGTTTTTCAGTGCCGTTTATGAAAGCTGCCTCCCAACCAGGGATAACACTGCATTTTAACACTTTATCTGAATTTACTTTCAAGGAGATTTCTGCTTTTTGAATTTTTACTCAATTTGACATCTTTCTGAGAGCTGGCAGAAGCAATATGTAGCTCGATGCTTTAAAATGTGCAATTGTTGGAAGGTAGGGAAAGAACCTTTCTTCAGCTGACTCTTATTATGAACTCACTGCTGGGACTGAGATTCCAAATCAGCAAATAGCATCCCATTAAGGTCAAAGAGCCTGTTGAAGAGTGTGAGGCTGTATGAGAAAAAGAGAAAGTAGGGGACCTTCCCCTCTAAGATGTTGGAGAAAACCTTTTTGAAAGTCTAATATTTGAATTTGTTTGGGAATACAGTTCTTTTTTAGATTTGGATGAACTTAAAGCTTCAAACTTCCAGCATTGCTTCCAATGTTTAGCCAAAATGTACCAGAAGTGATAATGGTTCCCTTTTACCACTGAGAGATTAATAATCTCCTAATTTCTGTGTTTTCCTTTCTTTCTGTCTTCAGGGATCTCTGGAAGCTAAACAAGAAAAAAGGTATTTTACTGTGAGCTTTTCTGCAGTTTGACAGGTGGGAAATAGGGAAAGAAACTGCTTTTCATAAGAAAACAGCAGAGCTAAAATTAAAAGTAGGACTTGGTTCTTAACAACTCTAAATTACTAGACAATTTGAAACCCACATTTCACTGCTTGACTTTTCGCTTGGAGAAGTCAAACCAGAACTCCGAACACATCCATTCTCAAACCTTGGGAGATTTCACATCCTGATCTGAGCTTTCCAACATGCTCCCATTTCTGATTAATGCATACCAAACCTACTCTGTTATAAAGTCAAATCAATGCCAAATGTGGTGGTGATTTTTTGATAGGGAATAAGCAACATCCACCAATATATTTAACACAGGTCAGTAGACAGCCTACAGTCATGACAGTCTTGAACTAGTGACCTAGAAATGAAAGACTCCTTAATCCCTTTACCAAATCCTAAACCACTCAATTCCTGCCCCACCTCAGCAGCCAAGGTCTTTTATAGATGTGCTGGAGGGTAATATGCAAGCCAGCAGAGTGTAAATTAAAGAGGAAAAAACCGCTCTACTTGCAATAACATCGTAATTGTGGAATTTGAGAGAATAAGGGACTCAGGAGAGGTCTTCAGTCAGCTTGTCTCAAATTCAGTGCAAATTTATTCTGAGAATATTTTGGCACCTGCAAGCAGCCCAAAACTTTTATAAGCATCATAGCAAGGGAAAAGTGATGCAAGTGAAAGACTGTAGATAGACTCAGAAAAAGGTCTTGATTGTTCATCTGACCTGTTGGCTTCCTCTGTTGCTACATGAGCTTACTTTTATGACTGTCTAACTCCACTGATTCCCATGACGACATTAGGAAGTCTCACTGGCATACAACTGGAGGGTTTAATCTGCAGGGATGAGACTCATGCCTTAGAAATGAAGAACAGAAGCCACAGACATCCATCTCATAAATCCTGTGTTGTTTAATCTGGTTTCTTCATCTTTGTTTTGGGATTGCCATAGGAAGAGGTTCTCTCTTGTGTTTTCTTACTCCTTCTCACAGGTCCTGACAAGGGGAACCATGAGAAAAGTATACATTTCGGAAGCTGTTTCCAGTAACATAACAGAAACTTAAAAAAGGAGTGGGTTTGAATTCTAATTGAATTCAAAGCTACACAGCACAGACCAACAACAGCAAACTCTGTGCCTGTACAGTTGGAATTTTGCTGCCAAATGTGGTTAAACAGTTTTTCACTTTTCCCCAAAACATGAACATTGTCTAAGTAGAAAAGTATTTCCATTTGTAGAAGGGACTTTTTTTCATTTTGTACATCTGCAGGCATAAAAGGACCATAATAGACCACAAATTAGATCCGGGAACTGAAATAAGCTCAGCTTGTAACTGAGACCACAGGTCTGTAAAAAAACCTATAGCATCATTTTTGGATGAGCTCTTTTTTTTTCTTGTTTGTTTGCGTTATTTTTTTTTTTTTTTATGGCAAAGCAAATGAAAACTCATTTTATATTCAAATATGACACCATCTGTTCCCTGAGTTAGAAAAACTGGGTGAACTGATCCAATATACATTGTGCTAGAAGGAGGGGAACAAATGCAGAAATATCTATTTCTCTCATCTCCTGTTTTGTGTCCCACTGTTCCATGACTTGACCACAAAGGACTTGCAGATGGCACATGAGGGTTTTTTTTTTTCCTTCTCTTTTTGATCTGGTCCCCCCATTCTTCTGGGTTAGAATTTTCCCTTTCTGAGTGTGATCTGCTGTCTGTCTCCTCTTCCCCTGCCTCTGTTTTTGCTCTTCCCCTGAGGTGAAAGAGAGCAGATCATGTAGGACCTATTGCCATAGTCCTGTGGCAGACTTAGTCTGAGAGAGGTGATGCTGTTGGGCTTGAAGGAGAGGTGGTTTGTCATAGAGACACATCTCACTGCTATTTGTGTCCATTTCTCCCACTCTTCACATGTAATGTAGGAGCTGCCTCCAGGAATGGCTTGGACCAGCACAGTGACCAGCTGCTGAAAGTCCCCCCATGTCTTCTGGATCAGTCCTATGAAAAGCCATTTTATGTTTAACTCTTTATTTGTAACCATGAAAAGAATAAAGCAGATCCCTTGCAATCACCTGAAACACTGGACAACAGCAGGTGGTAACTAAATAAAAGGAGGAAAGGGACAACTAAAAAACTTCCATGTGTGGAAATCCCTGGGAATGTGGAAAATACTCTGTGTAGCTTTAAAACTCATCAGTTGAAACAGCATGAAGAAAACTTCCTGCAAAAACCTCTACCCCCTACTCCCTTCTACAATGAACCAGAAAAAGAAGAGTCCCTAAGCTAACCCAAGCCTGACAATGGCTGGTTGTGAGGCATATGTTAAACAATTTTGGGTTAACATGGGCAAAGGAAATCAGCTATGAAACTGTATTAAGGAAACATGAGACCACTGTAATCTACATAAAAATAAATTTGGGTATATTCCCAACACACAATCACACTGTGGAATTGCAGGAAGTGGGCTAATGGGAGGGAAACTTTGCTTTCCCTAAAGAAAAACTGCTTGGGATTATTATTTTTTTTTGGTGGAAATAAAGCTACTTTCATATTCCTCTCATATTGCTGTCCTGTGTTTGGAGTTGAGTGAATAGTTTGGATTAAATTATTTCCTCCATGAAATGAACCTTCTGTTATTATTGCTCAAAGACTGTTGATAACATGCTGGGGTTTCCTGTGCTTACTGTTAATTTCTAATTGTTCAACAGCTTGAAATTATATATCTGTATTCCTCTAAGGATTGATCAGGGTTTGGGTTGATTGTTTGATACCCTTATGGCATTGAAGCTCTATCAGTTATTGTGACAGGCTCCTTCACTTTTCACCTTTTCCACAGCCCCATCTGGAAGAGGTGTGCCATTGGAGATCCCAGAAACAGAGCAAATCCAAAAATAATTCCTGTTGGGGTGGGCTCTGGAGAAGGTGATGTAAGGAGAAAGGCTGTGTGAATTTTTTCCTTTGCTCCCTGGAGTAGGGAACAACTCCTCTGAGCAGGGACCATCACCCAAGGGGACCTTTTGTCCCTCTCCAGAGCTGTCCTGTAGCTGGAAGGCAGCAGGCTGCTACAACACAGGCTTCCCAGTTTGCAGGAAACAGGTTTGGTTTTTGTTATCCTTTTGGCTTTACTCCCATTTGAACAGCAACCAACATTTTATAAAACTTGGAGCAAGGCAAGGCCTCTTGTGTTTCTGCCCAGGAAATCCTTGGGGCTGATGGGGTGATCATGCTGGGTGCCACCACTGCTGGCATCGTGGGACAATGCCATGGGACACTGTGGGGGCCACCTGGCCACTTGGGGTCCTTGCCTGGACCACCCCTTGCCCCAGCCATGTAGTTCAGATATCCTGGCTGACTGGCTAATTCATCATCATTTTTGGCCCTGACAAAATTCCCATTAGGGAAAAAAGGAGGTCAGTAGGTTCAATAGCTTGGTGGCACATAAGGTGCTCAAGAAAATTGAGGTTTTGCTAGTTTTGCTGCTAAAATTAAAGTTGTTTGAGCAGTTCCAGAGTGCTTTTTTAGGTATACCTCTGGTCCCACCTACTCTGGATTCAGGCAGGGCTCTTATGGTATCCCATCTTGAAGAAGGGAAATCTTCTCAAAAAACATATTCCCACTGCAGCTGTGCAAAAGCAGACATGAGCCCAGGGTTGTCCCTGTCACCCTTCTGTGAGCAGTTATTTCACACAAGAAAAAGAGGGAGCAGAGGCAAATAATAATTTCATCAAGAAATGTGTCTAATACTTTTCCTCCATGAGTCACTGAAGCTGCCAGCTGGGTGTTTGCTGAAGGAAGAGAAAAACAAAATACAGAGCAGGACAAGGAAGGACAAAACTTTCTTGGCTAAAAGCAAATCCAAACTTTTCATGTTGTAAATTTGGAGGAAGGAATGCAGTCCCCTCCTTCCTTCCCCACCACTCGCACACACAAAACAACCTGAAGCTTGTAGTTAAGAAAATAAACTGCAGAGAAAGCCCCTGAAGGGCCTTGGCAGCAAACTGTTCCCACTAAATTGGGAATCTGCACACTCATAGTCTGAAATAAATTAAGATGCTGGGGGGTGGAGGGGAGGAAGAAAGGAAGGGAGGGGGAGAAGACAGGGGAAAATCAACAGCTCTGGGGTGAAACACAGGTTGATGCTGCCTCATCATTTTTAAACCTAAAATAAAACAAGCAAATTTTCCTTAACTGCAGGTCAAAATAAAAGCGGGGAAAAAAAAATCTTCCCTCATCTGTTCACGGTAATTACTAACAGAACTCAGCCCCTGCCAGCTGCAGAGTTCATGGATAAATGGAGGGACACATTATTCTCTCTCTCTGGGATCAAAAACTCCAACTTTGTATCTCAATTTGCCTGTGGTATGTCTTTCATACACTCCTGCAAAGTCATTTCACTGGGCTGTTCAGTCCGGACTTTTTCATCAGACAAAAATTGTGATGTTTGCAGGCTTTCAAGTTTATTTTAAGTTTGCTTCTGAATGAGAAACATGACTCCTGCAATTTCCCAAACTTTTATTATGTCATTATAGCATATTTATTATTGGATCTATCCACTTTCCTTGTTAGCAGCCAGTCCCAGCAGGGTGGGTTCATGCTCTAACCCACAGGCACTGGCTGCTCTGGATGCAGCAGGGTGTGGAACTCCTCTGGAGGTACCAAACCATGTGAATATTTGGAAAGGATGAGATGATATTCACCAGAATACCTCAGCTATTTACTCTGTGATCCCAATGCAAACTAGTAGATTTTTCTGCATAAATCGCTTGTGCCATGGTGTGGGACAAGTGGTTCATGAGCTGTTGAAGTGACAATGATGATAGACCTTGCTGAGCACAGTGTACATCGACAAAGGGCCTAGGGATCATATCCTATTCCTGATATTTGCCATTGGCTGTCTCTCAAGGATCCTTTTTTTAGGGTCCTTTGCCAAGCACGGACAAATAGAACAGCCTCGAGGTTTCTTGAAGGTGTCACAAATAAATTAATTGGGTGAAATAGTTTGCTTCAAAGCTGCTGTGATTCAAAAGTTGATTGCACCGAAGAATTCACACCATCACAGTGCTGAACATATCCATGGTTCAAAAAGTCTTTCCCTCACAGATAGCAATAGGTAATTAAGAGTCACAAACTGTGCATGTCTGTGTTTGCAAGCAGTGTTTCAGGCAAGGCAGTGATGGTGTGTGTTTGTGCTGTTTGTGAAGTTAAAGGATCACCCATGTTCTTTGCGGGCTGTTTAGCAAGACCCAGAGACACGTGATTTCATCATGATTGGGTGGTAAAACAGATGATTTGCAGTACTTTTTGGACCTCTCTGATGTGTAAGTATGGAGAGCTTTTCTGCTGTAAAAGTAGAGGAGAGCGATTAATGAGAATTATGAGAATTTTTAAGAAAACTATTACAGCATTTTTCAGAGTAAGAAAAAGAAGGAGTAAGCACAGGAGCAGAGATCAGATCTAATATCTGTCTCACACTTGCTAAGTGCCCTTGGTCAGAGCCCCATGTGTTGGTTTCCTTACCATAAACCAGACAGGGTTATCTTCTTTCACTACCTTTCAGGACACTGGGAGGTTTAATTCATGCCTCCTTGCAAAACACTTTGACATCCTGGGGCTGAAATGCAAAGCCTTTTTACGATTCAGGGTTTTATTCATTTTAGTGTAAAGGTGTTTTTTTTTTTGTGACACATGTTAAAGACATGGCACTGTGGCTGGAAAGTGAACTCTCTCTGTCCCAGGAAGTCAGTCTGATGGACTGCAGCATTTCATTGATGCATTTTAATGTATACCTTTTATACCTTTGCCACTCTGAAGTGGAAAACTGACATTATCTGGTCCGATCTCCTGCTTTCTTACTGGCTGATTACACAACAGAAGAGGCTAGGCCTGGGGCAGATCTATTTTCTACACCTATTATGCTGTTGCACAGTTGAAGTTCAGTTGTTAGCTGCTTTTAAAAACGACAAATGTGCTCTAATTTTAGAGCATCATAGCAATCATTGTTTTTATTTCAGTAGAGAGGAAAAGTGGAGGAAAAAAACAGCTTGGGACTTAATAAACACCTTAGCCTGCAGCCTTCGACTTTATTCATGAGGTTTTTTATCTTCTCTTCCACTCTCCATGCACTCACTGCATCTTCTTTACTGCACAGTCTTAAATTACCATTGCAAAGGTTATATGTTTATTTACAAAGAGCTGGCTATGAATGGTGATCCTAAAGGCGAGGAGGGTGTCTCATGGCAATAAACATCTCTTGCTCTCTTAAACACCAAGGCCAAATGAATAAGGTGATGTTTAGTGCCTCAGACATATTATGGTTTATGGCTTCATTAACTACCTGACCTGTATTGTGTGCAAATTTCATCAAAGTGAGATGCATATTTATTCCCTGAGGTGGGCTGGCTGATAATGTTCTTATTCTTAAAGGAACAGCACAAGTAATTACTTACAATTAGTGTTGTGAAAGTAAGGGAATTTTGTGAGGTGAGGTAATTTCCCATACCTGAAATTTCACTTAAGAGAAAGAAGACAGTTCAATGAATATTTATACTTGGGTGAAATTGAAAATACACGTATATGTCTTTTCTTGACTCTTTGCAGCATAAGGGATAATTTTAGCTGTCTAAGAAATAAAAAAAAAAAAAAAAAAAAAAAAAAAAAAAAAAAAAAAAAAAAAGAAAAGTAAAACAAACAATCCTTTTTGAACAAATTTTTTTTGGAGTGCATGTAGTTCCCTTTGCCAGAGCTGAATCAGGCCTTTAGGATCAACTGAATGTGAAACCTAAAGTGTACAAATTTCTTGCCCCATCCCATGCTCTCTCCTTTGCTTTTTTGCTCCATACAGTCTTAGTTTATCCTAGGAGCTGTATTTAATTTCCCTACAGGGTGCTGGGGATTATTATTGTCAATGTGGGTTTTTAAAATTATAGTTGTACACACAGATCCTCACCAAACTGTGGTTACACTGAAAACCTGAATTTCAGTCTACCATCTGACTGGAGGCCAGTTTTCCAGGAGCACAAAGTACATCTTGGGGTGATTTTATGCAGAGACGTTGGGATGAGGGTTTCCCTGTTATGAGAGGGATTATTACTCATGAATTAACTGCAGCCAATGCAAAGGGGTCAGTGGGGCTCAGAAGTGAGTGCCCTGCTTTCTCTGCACGTGTGGAAGATACCCCATGGCCACAGTAGTGCTTGTTTGTAGGGTTAATAAAAACACAGCTTTATATTCATCTGTCTTCACTGTAATAGAGATGTTGCCTAAAGCCTTGAAGGATGCTTCTGGTGTTTGCAATGCCCAGCTTTGACTTTGCTGGTGGGTCAAAGGTAGCTGAAATACATATGGCCCCCTGGCATCTTAACTGTATGTGGCCTTTCCACTCCAGAATCAGTCAAAACAACATGTGCTGTCTGTCCAGTAACATGATCACAGCTCTCAGCCATCATTTCCATCAGGCCTGAGCCTACTCCTCTCCTTGTTCCAGGTGCTTACATTTCTAATTCTATCAGACCAGGGAAAAAGAAACACTGGAAACAGCCATGCCCAGAGGACAAGTTGGGGCTGACTGACTGCAGGAGACAGCTCTGTGGAGTCCTGCTGAAAGGACTTCTTGAGAGTGGCATTTAGAGTTTAACCATAAGTATATGATGTATTTTGCCATGTGCACCGACTTAACCAGAGAATGTCATGCAGCTAATTCTGAGCAATTGGATGTCTGTGGTCTAACCACCAGCAATAGCTGAGCACATGATGAATGGCCTATGGTCAAAGTACATATCCTGAACACGGGGAAGCACAGCTTAAGCTGTTGCTCCTCTGTGGTAGCGTTGTTCTGTGGCACAAGGAAGTTTCCTTGTTCTGCAAATGTTTGCTTTCCAGCTACTGTGAAAAGAAAACTTCAGCACTTAATTCGAGGGGGGAGAAAAATTATCTTTCTCAAGTGCACTGAGATTTCCCAGATGGCAACTTGAGCTTCAGCCTAGGACAGGATAGTGAGCCCAACAATCCACGAGGCCCTCTCAGCAAAGCAGCTCATCCACCTTTCAGATGGAAGGGACCCACCTCTCCTGCAACAGGGTCAGAACTGGCTTTTTAGCAAAGGCAGCATCGAAATTCCTGTGGGCATTCACTGCAAGCCAGCTGAGGCTCCAGTGACTGCTGGATGTTTGGCATTCTTCATATTTGACGTTCCCTGACAGTCTTCCAGGGGTCTAGCACAGTGTGTGCTTGGCCCCATGTGTCCATTTGGTCTCTTGCTAGTTTCTTCTTGGGAATGAGCTCTGGATCTCACGCAGGAGATTTTTGATTTGGCCGTTAGTTCTAAACACCATTTGCTTCTGATAGTAATGGCCAGACTATCTTCATTCCTCACAGGAGTTGAAATATGATTGCTAGGCAATGAGCATGCCATAGGGGAAAACAAAGCAAAAGAAGGAAGCCTGCACATTGAAATTTTCCTTGGATATCTTGGAATCAAAAGCAACAGCAAGCCACCTTGCCTCTGCCATCTATCTGTCTTCAGTCACTACTGCTTCACCACTCCTTTCTTTCTGGCAAAGGACTTCAACAGATTATAGTCCTGGTCTTGGGAGACAAAATACTTGCCCCAATCCTGCTGATACATATGGAACCAGCTTTTCACAATTTTATCATGCATCTGAGAAACTTTCTCTATTTTTGCTGCTGCTACCTTAATTCTATCTGAATCCAGATATTTTTGGTGCAATTTCCTAAAATTAATGACATTGAATAAAAAAATCCTAAACAATTAACTAGATCAGATGTAATATCTATAATAGAAATAGAAATAATTCAGAATTTTCTCTTATTGGCTGGAATTAATGTTTTTTTTCCCATTTTGTTAACAAATAAAAAGAAATACAACAACAAAGACAGAGCCATGCAGAGAATAAAAAAGTTCCTTGTTTAGACAGAAAGTTATGGATTTTTCTCACAGTTAACATAGCCAGACTGGGGAAATTTGCTTTATTTTTTTTCTACTGTCAACAGATTCAAAAAGTAACTAAATTATGAAGCTAAGGGAAATTTTTTTTTTGAGGACTCAGAACAGATTTTGAAATTCAGTGTGCTGTGCCTTAGTGTAGCTTCTCCCAGCACAGGTGAACAGTGGCACCAGTGTTGCAGATACTAAATAACCCCCAATACTCACTCTTTTAGCATTCACACATGTATAAAAGGCAAAAGCAAAAAGAGGGGAAAAAAACCCACCCCCCGAAAACCAAACAAAAAAAAAAAAAAAAAAGGGAAGGATAAACAGCAAAGGAAGGAATGAGAAGAGTGATATGCCTCAGTAAAAGATAAAGGTTTACAAAGGCAAGGACAAAATTAGACAGACAGTGTAGAAAGCCAATGAAAGAAAAAACATGTGATCATCAAAACTGTAATGTCAGCACTGACCTGGCCAAGTAAGTAGAGAACAACAGCTTGTGAGTGTTTGAGAAGTCCCAAACCTGTTAAACTTCTTCCTTGAAAAGTGCACTTTCTGACTTTCAAGTTATTCAACCTTTCACCTGTTAGGCTTCTGCCCTCAACCTTGACTCCTGCTATTTGTGTAGTGTCTTAGTAACTGAGGTTAGAAATCTAAAAGAGGGTAAGTAAACGTGGAGGAAGAAAACTCCAGAAGTCTGCAAAAATTTGGAAACTTGACTTACATGCAGCTTTTATTTTCCCATAAGTGTTATTTAATCTCTAGGAAAAAAGATTTGTCATTCCTTAGCAGCTTTGTTCAATCTAATTTAATGGTTTTTCAGTTAATAAAAATGGTCTAGGCATGAGATTTGGGCAAAATAAATAAATCAGACCTTGGGGACTGTGTTGCAAAAAGTAACAGAGAAAAAAGCAGGAAACGAGTTTGAAACCATGTAATGGTGAGAAATTTCACTGATGGCAAGATTCTGATTTCCAAAGACTGACTTTTGATGTGGGGCGAGCTCTCAGGATCTGGATCTCAGCTGTTTTAAATCATGGAGGGGAATCTGTTGCACTCTGCCCACTGACTTGGGGACAATCCTCAAACTTGTGCCTTCCACCACCACATTGTCTGAAGGAGCAGATCTGTAGAATCAGGCCATGCTCACAAATGACATTTTCCCCCACAATTTACTGTCATTTTCCCTTGGGTCATGCCACAGGGGGTCACCCAGGACAAATGTACCTGTTTTTCACGGGTTCCCCACAGGCTCATACCTATTCAGAGATGTGCACACAGCAGCAAAAGGACTTAGAAGTATTTCTGAACCTAAATAATGTATCTGTGGTGGAGGCAAACAAGGTTTGTCAGCAGAGGAGGTTTGTCAGCATATTCTCTCCCAATGAACAGTGCTCCTTCCCTGAGATGCCAAATTGTTCAAAAAGAGGGTTGATGAAACTGGTACACTGCTCTACTTCAATACTTTCTAAAAATTCTTTCATTGCCTGGAACAAACTGTTCTTTTGTTTGCAATGTAAGATAAGTCAAGGAAAATTAATGGGAAAAAAATTACAGAATTAGAAGAAAAATTAAATCCTTTTCTCCTTAGTGAATGTGTGGAATTTTGGTATCTAAAAATATTGGCTATTTAACATTTAGTCTTGACTTGAGATAGGAAAGCTTTTTAAAAATGTCATATTTACACAAGGAATGGAAAAAACATTTCCTGTCTTGATCTAAATTGTGAGTTATGTGTACGGAAATGTTGTGGGTACTTTTGTGGATTCTCTCTCCATTAGGGCTTGTATACAGTTTTGAAATTACATCATGGGCTGGACCCAGCACACACTAAACCAGTCCCAGGAAAACAAATGCTATTGGACCATCTGAAGATTTCATCAAGTGATAAAATGCCCCTGGAGGGACAATGAGTCTTGAGAAAATTCATTTCTACTAAGATTTCAAAGTCAGACTACCAGAAAATAACCTCCAGTCCACTGAACTCTGAGATTTTAATTCTCTTTCTGATGTTTATGCATGCAAATTAGTTTTGACCACGCTGAGACCAAATATTCTCTTAGTCTACTTACTGTATTCCCCATGATGCCTGTTTTATTTCTTTATTTACAATTAATGGTGAAGATTTGAAGTATAAATCATTTGCTGACCTAGTAGATGATGATGGGATTCTTATTAGATGGTTTACAGATGAGCATAGGCACCTATCTGGACAAAATAGGGTCATCTCAAGGATAACCATCCGGGCTTGTACATCAAGAGAGTTCAGATAAAGCTAAATGTACTTGTGGAGACACCCACATTAAGTGTAACTTTGTAGCAGAGAGAAGAAATTTGTTGCTGAATTTTGCACAAGTCGGAAAGTGTTGCAGAAAACAGATTTTTTCTGTGTCCCAAGGAGCAATAATGAGAGCTGCTGGTTGATGCAGATGTGCTCTTTTATTGCAAGGTCACTGCAGGATAGACCAAAAGGCTGGATATTGCTGAGGGAAAACACTGTGAATGACCAGCAGCCCAGGAGGTCAGAACTGGGGCATACAGCCATCTCTCTGTAACCAGGAGATTGCATGAAAAGCTTTTGAATAAGAGCCTTCTTTCCTGCCAGACTCTTGGACTTTGCCTTGACTAGGATCCGAAGGCATTGTTTGAACATGCTAGCTCACACTTTTTGATTAAAAGCTTTGAGGTGAAGCCTTAGTTTCATTTAAAGTTAATGGCAAAATTCTCACTGACTTTTCTGGAACCAGGATGCAATGTCTTTGCGTGAACAAACCCATGTTTCTTGCTTGTCCACACTAGATAGGCTGTTAAATCAAGACTGTGATTTTATAGAATGTGTTGCCCAGCTACACTGATGCGTATTTTTAAATTTTAAACTCCTTTCTTTTTCCAAGGCATGTAGGTCACATCCATCCTTGAACCTGCTACCCTAATAAACATGTATGTCAATTGAGAAAAAAAAACTTTAAAAATCAATAAAATAGGCAAACCCTCTGTCACATGTATGAAGTCTTGCTCTTCTGTCTTAGAATGATTGGGACAGATTTAGAGTAACTGATGGCTTGTTGTTATCAAGCCCTGTCATTGATATCCAGTAAGCCATTAAAACCAGTTCAGGGAGTGGGGTAAATGGCAGATTTTACCCTAAAGAACTGGGAAACTGTAATGACATCCACCTAAACAAGGACACCAAAGACAAATAAGGGTTTTTACTTCAGAAAGTACCATCCAAAATAAAACCATATTCATCACTCAGTCAGGAGGCAATCAAACGTGTAGTGGAGAATGTTTGATATTTGCTGACACACGTACATCCAGCTGAAATCCTACAGGAAAGAGACCTGGATAATGATCTGTGTGATATTTTAACATTTCTAAACTATGAAAGTGATCACCTTGCACAAATATGTACTTCTAAAAGAACAGCTGCAGACAAAATAATGGTATGTATTTAAGGTGAAAAGCAGAAAATGAGGCTGAGCAAAACCCTAAACTGCACTGGGGGTGGGGAGGTTCTCCTTCCCTCTCTAGCCTTCCCTCTGGGCTAGAACCCAGTTTTGACAAAGGAAAACTAATAGTCTATATATTTTCAATGCTAACAAAGGAAGACCCATGTTATTTCATGTGATGTCACCATCAAATTATTGGGTGGAAGTGAGCAAAAGGCCAGCTGGGAAGGCAGCCATTGCCAAGGTGCTGTGGAAACACAGCCCCATGCATCCTGTTAGCCAGGGGTAAAAGTCATCCCCTGCAGTTACTGTTTAACAGTGTCCGGAGAGGGAATGTGAACCACACAGGGAAATCCCCACTTCAAATCAAAGCCTGGTGTAAGGCCAAAAATGTCTCTGCCATTTTATAAAGGTGAAGGGAATCAAACAAAAATAAACATCATCTCAGGAGTGTTCTGCATCCCTCCGCCTGCGGTCTCCAGATGCTCGTGGGCCTGAGTCAGACATGCCAGGGTGGATATGCTGGAAAACCCAAGCAATGTCTCAGTGGAGCTGGAAGGTGTCTGGATTTGGTTTTTGTGATTCCTGCAGCTCATTTAGAATGAGAGTCCCTCTGAGATAGACAGTGTGACACAGACCAGAACTGAAGGTTTCTGCGCAGATGAGCTCTGCAGGTCTGCAGTGGATCATCTGGCAGGAAGAGAGGTTGGATGTGCAGGCAAAAAATTGAACCCCACATGGGGCTTGAGAGGAAGGAGAAGGGGCTTTTCCCTGAGGACTGAGAAACACTGACAACTCCCACCTCTGGACAAAGCTGCCCTGTCTGACAGGACCTGGTCTGTCTGGTGAAGCTTGGCAAAACTTTCCTTGGAAACCCCCTTTTCTTTCCTCCCACTTTTTTTCTATTTAACAGGAGTATTTTTTGAAATGAAGGATGCTCATGTTAGCATCTCCCTTCAGACAAAGGAAGACCCTTTCCTGCCATCAGGACCAGGCTCTGCATTTCCCGAGGCTGTCCAGGGAGTGCCTCTCAGCTCCTCCATCCCTTCCCCCTTCACTTTTTGTTGCCATTCCCAGAAAGGAAAGTGAATTTTTGAGAGTGTCAGAATAGTGTAAATGCTGATATATAGGCCACAGTTGTTTGAGGGCCTTTTGAGAGACTAACTCCTCCCCTCTCCTCTGTTCCCTTCAAGTTGGGAATGATTCATCAGCTGGCCTTTGGCAAGAAAAGAGCCCTGCCCTGGGTCCTGGGCCTTTGACCCGGGTGAAGAGAGGGGTCAGGCCACGAGCAACTGTGCAAGCGCCGCTCAGCAGCTACGGGTCTGGGAGACACAAGGGAGAGGGGAGGGAAAGAATGGAGTGGGACGGTGGGAAAAAGTGGGAATTTATAAAAGTTAAGAGTATATTTCTAAGAGTCTCAGCGGATCAGCTGACAACTGGGGTCAGGGGTCGTATTTATGCTTGATTCCCTGGGCATGTTACAGTAACATCTGCTTGTTAAGGGTCTGTGGGGACCAAATGCTCCTGACCTTTGCCTAGGGAAGGGGACAAACCAGGAGATTAGGGGTGTTCATATTAATGTTTGTGTTTGACTTGAAGGTTTCCCCTTATCTGAGCTTGGTTTGTCGGTTTTGCCAAAATTCTTTTATGCTCTACCCAAATAAACAGGTCAAACATGCCAACAGTTTGGCCAGGGTTTGAGGTCATGAGGTGTTGGACGTCACTTGACTCCTAAAAAGGAGAGTAGGAAGGGTGGAAGCCCTTGCTCTGGAAGGTGAGGCTCAGTTCACCCTCTGGTCTGGGCACACTTGTCAGTCATAAACATCTGGAGCAAGCCCCTGGTCCCTGCCTGCATCTTTATTTAGTAATGAAAAAAAGCAAATGCCAAGATGTAACCAGAAGCTGACAGAAAGCTCACTCAAACTTCTGTGGTAGATTTTGTGATCAAAAAACCCCATGTATGGAAATTCCTTATTGCATACAGGAAGAGTTAATGCCCCCTCACAGCTGTATTTGAATTTCTCTTTTGGGAATCAATAACCAGAAATGACATCACTATATGAACTATAATCCCAGAACTGGAAAGACCTTCCTCCAACTGTATGGAACCACAGAAAGGTGTTCCACAGGCCTTTTACTTAAAAAACTCTCCTTTTTTTCCCCTGCTAACTAAAAAGAGGTTGTTTTTTAGGCAGCAGGACACACTGTTGCTGAAATAAGGATAAATAAGCCGTTGTGGATATTTTTCCCAGTACCAGAGCTTTGGGAAGGCAGACTTAGATGAAAGATTTTATTCTTATGTTTATGTCATTGAGCAAGGGACAAAAAATACTACCCCATTTAAAGGGAACAGAAAAGCACCTGACCACTGACAATGGCCATTGAAAATTTTCAGTGCATTAAGAAGTTCCTTTTAGTACCTGTCTTTATCCCAGTCACTTATGAGGTTCAGTCTACAACTGTGAGTATTTAGGAACATGAAGCAAGTGGCTGCATTTCTGGACCTGGGAAAATAGGAATGTTTAGCTTGTTTACAGACACTGTTTGTGACATTTGTGGTATTTCACTTCTGTCCAAAGTTAACCTTAGCTCAAACCCCAGAGACCACGTGAAGTTTAATTTCATCTAAAAAAAGCCTCAACCCTGGAAACTTTTTTGTTTGTAGGAGTATATTTTGTCCATTTTTATCTAGCAGCAGCTACAAGTTATCTCATATCGTGCTGTCACTTGTGTTGTCCTATCCTTGAGTCTAAAGTCAGCAACAGTTAAATTTGTATTGTGCAACCCAGCTTTAAATGTATAAAAGGGGGAAAAAAACCCAAGAAAACACAACAGGGTTCAAAACAGAGAACCTGGCTGAGGTCCAGGAGCTGGAGGAGATCTGAAGCAAACTGGATCTAGGTGATCTGTGGTAGTTTAAAGATGGGGTCTCAAAGTGAGTAGATGGGTGAAGGAGAGGAATGTAGACCATTCAAATCCACCTTTGTGATTATAAATAATAAAAAATTTCATTCGGAAGTGCATTCTGCCAAACTTCACAATAAACCTCCTAGCAGGTCATTGAAATTCTCTTAATCAGGGTCAGAACCCACAAGCTGGGGTCTGCCCTGTGAGTTCAGTGGGAAAAATATTCTTCTTTCCAAATAGTCTTTTTTTCCTCCTTCCTTTTCTCTTTCAGTTGGAAGGGACCTCCACATAAACATGCAGAGCAATTTTCCAGTACATTAACCCGGGAGGGGGGAATCCTTACTAGCAATGCAATGGGTAGCCTAAAAAAAAAATAAAAATGGAGCAACCGGGTGAGCAGAAGATGGATGAGCCTGGGATATAAGACAGGGTAGTTTTTCCACTGTCCTGCCCTATACACCTAGGACAAAGACTTCATTGAGTGAGATGCTTGACATCAGCCTCATAAACTAGTAGTTGGTCACAAAAGGTCTGACACTTGAAAGTACCAGTCCCTGCCCTCTTTGCATTGCAGCTGCACAGAGGGGTTGGGTCTAACAGTTGTGTCCCTTTGTCGTCCTGTAGGACAAGAGGTGAAGATAAATAGTGTTGACTTTAATGCAGTCACACAATTTTGCCTTTTCCCAAAAGACAACATTTCCTCCCAGGCCTTACTTTATTACCTCGAGCAGCTAGAACCACCTTCCTTCCCCTGGGGGTGGGGACAGGCTAGAGGTAGTAGAGGGCAAAGGGAGGAGAGATGAAACCCAAGCCCTGGTACCTCTTCCCCAGCAACGAGGTGGGCTGTAATTTTTTCCTTCTTTGTTATGGTGGCTTTCTTCTCTTTCTCGTGGGACAGCTGGAAATGGCCTGAAAAGCTTGGAAAGAAACTGAAAAATGTATGAATTAAAATCCCACCACCTCTTAAAAAATTAAATACTCCCACAAGGTCCACACCAGGCAGAAGGCTTGAATTTTCTGTGGCAATTTCCTGGAGAAAACTTGTGAGAATGTGTCTGCAAGCAATTGCCTTGCAAAACAGTCATTCATTAGTTCCTTTGTTGTCTTGTAACCAGAACCATAAGTATTTCACCTGAAAATGTAGATAAAATCAAAATATATGTTGGAGGCAGTTTTTAAATAGTAGCATCTTTACCACTGCTGATAACAATGGCGGAAATTTAGGGATGGGGAAACTTTTGCTCACATTTGAACTTGGTAGGCATAGCCAAGTTCAACTGTTTAGGATATTCAGTCTGGTATTATGTTGACTGGCTGTGGAATGCCCTTTTGGATGTGTCTGTGTCCTCCTGTACAGTGACTCACTCCTTCAACAATGAGCAGAACATCCCAAGTCATTCGTATTTGTCCAGCTTGACCCTTCCCTTTCCTTCTCTGCGGTGGACTGGTGGTAACGACACCACAGAGAATGAATGAGCTAATTAAAAATGTATTAAGGGGAATTCTACACTTGGAAGAAAAATAAATGTTAGACCTGGGACATGAGGGCTGTGGAGAAGCAAAATAATCTGGCCTATGATCTATGCTAGATTGCTTTCGGTATTTAAGACAGACTGGCTCAATCTGAACTAGGCATCTCCCCAGTGCAAAAAGTCAAAAGCTAGGAGCACCTGTAGCTATGTTTTGTACAGAAGTATGTGGAAAGAAAGCCTCAAGAAAAGGTCCCTCCTGACTATGGTTGCTTCCATTTTCTGAGGTAACAATATTTTTAGTTTTTTAGGCCTTGTTGCCTAGTCGAGTTTGTTTCTTGGCTTTTCGTTGACCTGTGATCTTGGACTGACTTGAAAGGCTGCCTTGTCTGCCTAAAGAGTGGGGTTTGTGTCTGTTTAATAAGTTGTCGGCAAATCTAAGAAAATAAAGACAGCGAGTTCTCTCAGGCTGTTTTGAGTTCTATCAGCCCTTAAGACTTGGAAACTAAACAGAAGATGAGAAATCATGTATTTGAAAAATGAATTCAGTTCTGTAAGATAGGAGGGATAGGCAGGAAAAGAGGCTTTTTTGGCCGCAGCTTTGTCCTCTGCAAATGTTATAACTGAGTACCCCATCACTGTCTTATGCATTTCAATAGAAAGAAAAAAGAATGCCCAGTGGATTTGACAATTTCTGGCAGCAAAACCAGTCCTGGGCAAAACTGCTAACCCCAAGGAGCCAATGAAAAAGTCCAATTGACTCTGATGGGACAGAACCTGTCCCCTGGGAACAGTCCTGGCCAATTTGGCCAGGGACTAACTTCTTGCTTTCCCAAGTCACCCCAGCAAACACTACCCACTTCTGTCTGTGCCTGCACTTTTCAGTGATCTTCCTGAGCACTGAGTGACCTAATTTCTGGGGCACTGAGCATCATCTAAAGTCAAAGGCTGCTGAGGGTGTTCTTTGCTCACTCACACTTCCAGAAATCAATTGAGATTTATTTCACAGTCAGCAAAATCAACTCAGGCTACTAAAGTCTGATTTTCAAAACTGTTTGAAGTCAGCTGAAATTAGGGACTAAAGCAGCTTAGAAAACCAGCTGGCACCTATGTAAGTATCTTTAAAAATCTGACTCCATCTCCTTATACTTAGCATTTTATTTTTTTCCCAGGGTGCCCATAGTTCCATGACCTCACAGAAAGGAAAGGCACTAAAATTATTCAGCAGGTCTTCTAACGTACACAGACATGCTGCAGTGTATGTAAATGTGTGTCTGAGGTCTGGAAAGAGGTTGAGCCTTTCACTGGGCTGAGGGCCAAGTAGGTGCTGGAATTAGAGCAGAGTAAAGATTATGTCTGTGAGGTGGGGGGAGGCACTGAATCATTTGGGGGCCTTAATGCACCTCTTCAGTCACACTGGGGAGATGTGCAGAGATCCCTGCCTCACTGGGTGCACATCTCCCCCATACAAGTGGAGTCAGCCCCTTGGAAGGGGCAATCCTTTAGCATGACAGGATTATCTGATCTGCACAGAAGCATGTACAGAAAGTTGCTGATATGATCTTCCTTTCATCCTCACCTAACTTGTCTCTACAACCCCTGTGGGGATGTGCTGCCTAATGTGCAGAGAGATCCTCATCTCTAAATCATAGCCAGGATAAGAAGGGTTTACTTGCTTTCCCCCTTCTTCTCTCCCTGCTCTCCAAATGCTATTATTGTGTTATTTTTCAACAGTTTAAGGAATTTTCAGTAGCAAAATTGAAGAACTTGGGCAGACCTCTCGTTCAAGCAGAGTAAAATGGTCCCAAGCAGCCAAAACAAGAGTCCTCTCTCACAGAGGTGTCTTTGTGCAATATAAAACTAGCAGAGCTGGGTCTTTTCCTTGCCCTGTGAAAAGTGGAGGGCTGAGAGCAAGGCTGAAAAAGGCTCAGGACATTCTCACAGTCGGGGCTGGCAGGACTTGTCGTAAGACTGTTCCAGCTGGCTGGGATCAGAGCATCCCTAGGGGTGTGACAGATTCCCCCAAGAATGAACAAGCAGACTGAAGAACATGAAGATGTGTCTCCTTTCTCCCACTCCCTGCTGGGATCCCAAACCCAGGTCAAAACCAGCTCATTTCAGCCCAAAAAATAGCCTTTTGATATCCCTTCCAGAGCCAGTGTTTCTATAGGAGCTATTTAAAACATTGCAATTTTCTGCTATCAAGATTTTCCTTCTGTTTGCCTGGGGAAAATTACTGATACTGAGCTTAAATAGGCATTCTCCTCCATACAATTCTTTTCTCTAAACAAATTAGCATACGTTGGAAAACTGTCTTGGAAAGGAGACAAATAATGACTCGATCAGAGCTGTTTATGTTGGCTGAACATTATGACACTGGGAAAGTCCAACACTGGTCAATACTTTTTTTTTTTTTCTTGGGAATTGACAGTAATAGCTTACTCAGAAGAAATGCAGCATCTTTCATGTTACCAATACCAAGCCTGGAACTGCTGGCAGAGCCTTCTGTTATTTTAAGGATGTTTTACTGTAATTTTTCATTTTAAGGAGTTGCTTGATTGCATTATTTCCAGTATATGCTTTATTCCAAAGAAGCAGCTAGGATTCTTCCCAGTACACAGCTGTCTTGGCACTGTGGACTCTTTCCCTGAATTGTTGCCTTGTAAAAAGTCTCATTGATTTTGAAGTTTTCTGACTTACATTTAAGGCTTAACTGTCTGAGATCTAACATACCTAACCAATTTTCTTTTACTTCATATTATTTGCTCAGCTATCAAGTGGAATTGACTATAGTGGTTGTAACACCATGACATATGGGGAGAGTGGCCTGGTGTGGGAGAGCTGGGAGTGTCCTGTCCTTCACTGCAGCCAGATCCCCACCACGTGTGGGTTCTCCCAGAGCTGACATCTGCAGCACACAGATGAGGAACAGAAAATATTTGGGGGATAAAGAAAAAAAAAAAAATAGAAAACCCAAATTACTTCTGATGGGGATTTTGAATGATGAAATATTTTGACTACCTCATAAACTGACTGCAAAGGGAAAGACAAAAATAGCTAATGGGAATTTCACAATTGCCACTTTTTTATTCACCTTACCTATAAAAAGAAACTCTTGAAGGCTTCATGTGGAATTTCTTTAAAATTTGCAGAGTTCAGGGCATTTCAAAGAAAGGTGATAACATTTGAATCCCTTTTTTTGCAGATGGTGAGACAAAAATATTCCTCACATTCACCCTGTACAATAGTCTCTGTCATTTAATAAATCCTGACTCTGGTAGGACCACTGACTGCTCAGTCTGGGAAGAGAAGCCACAGAAGCTACTAGAGCCTTCTGGATTTTAGTTTATTCTCCACAGCAATGGAAGGGAGTAGGAAACATCTTCTGGAGTCAACTAAGTTAAGATGGTAACATGTATTGACAATACATATTTAAACATGCTTCTAACTTTAAGAGCAGAGTAGTTTTCCTGAAATAATCCAAGACTGCTCTGTGTTTAAAGTTAGATGCTTATTTAAATGGGTAGCTAAATCAAGATATTATTAACTTCTTGTATCAAGACAAGCAAAGCTCTAAAAGAAGCATCTCCAACTTGAAATGAGAAGGTTTTTTTTTTTTTATTTTAAGAAGTACTATGCAGAGAATAATGTTCTGTTAAAACTAGCTTTCCTGTTGAAGCTGCAAAGAAAAACATCCTAATTTTATGGGCCTGTGAAAAAATAAAATACTGTTCATTTGAAACTGGATTTTTTTCTAAGTAGATAAAAAACATAATGGCCATCTTTAAAGAAAACTTATTGGATCAAAAAGACTAAAAAAAAAGAAGAAAGAATAAAATGTCTGGAGTCATATTGATCCTTAAGAAAAACTTGGATTGGACTATATCTCAATTTAAAAGCTGCCAACACCTGAAGAAAATACATTTTTATCCTGAAAGCTTGTGTGCTTCATTTCTAACCCATTTGTTAGTCCAATAAAAGGTTGCACTTTAACTATCTTGACTCACTTGAGAATAATTGGCATTTCTTTCATTTTATAGCATCATTTAAGTTTAAGAATGGATTATTTGCTTGCATATTCCTGCCTTTTGCTGCTGCTGATGGATGAATTCCTACTCAGCAGGAACTCTCCAATTTCTCTTTTTGAGCTATATACTGTGCAGCTACTGTGAAATCTTCTATTAGGCTGAAACCCAGCCCGGTGCAACGGGCTGGAAAAAGGGCCTTGCCACGACTCCTGCCCTGCAGCAAGGTGCTCAAGGGGGCTGAAATGTTGGGTTGCAGGTCAAACACAAGGTTGTGTTCTCCAGGGAATTAAAATAAGCCAAACTGGGAAGCAGGCATGATGAGGAGGGGAGAAAGATATTGCTGAAAAAGAAAGAAAAAAAAAAAAGGCAAGAAGTTCTCTGCATATGTCTGCATTCTGACCCCCAAATAGCAATGGATTAATCCCTCCAGGGCTTGGCTACCCTCTGGATTAGCCTCGTGGAGCATCACTCACAGCTCCAGGGGGAGTAGCTGTGAACAGGCTGTCTCAGAGCCCTGTGCATCCACTGGCTGAGGGATATTAATTCCATCTTCTTTTCACAGAGTCCAGGCTTGGTTTTTATGTGAAAAAAGTAGGGGTTTTGCCCTTAGTGAATTCTTGCTTGCTGCACACAAAATGTTCTGTGTGAGGGAATTCTCTCTATCAAAGGAGAGCCATTTTCATCCTGATTTGTGTCTGAAACATGAAAACAACATAACAGCTGCATTCTGCATTGAATAAAGAACATACACATGCATTTAAATCACTTATATCTTACTTTTTTATGATGCAATTGTGAATTATGTTCTTTTTGCATCTGTAATTAGAGGGCAGAACAGATGGTGAAGGCTCCGTTTAAAGTGATGTGTCCATTAAAATAACCTATGCTGCCAAATGATTGCTCACTATAACAGGGTGCTCATTCACCAGAGCAGGCTTTTTGCTCTGTGGAAATACATTGGGAAGGCCTCTGGACTTGACAAAATCTTTTTTAATTTTAGGGTTTCCCTATAAAAAGATTGCCTGTACAGGGTTAGCACTAAACCCCCAAAGCATATGTTTGACTGTATCTTTGTAATTTTAAGATGACCTTGTTTGTAATGAAAGGAAGGTTGTAAATAAAATTAAAGGGAAAGGAAAATGCAAAGGAAAACAGCCTACATTAATTTCCTTTAAGGCATAACTATTTTGTGGTTTTTAACTAATAGCCAATCAAGAGCAGGGAGGGACCTATTCCCCAGATAGGATCTGTCCTGAACTCAGTGTAGAAGTGATTAAGGTCCATGGTTAAGGTGCTGTAGAAATATTTTTACTGATCAGAGCAGTCACACGTGATGGTTACATGAAAAGAAGTATTTCTGAGTGTGACAGTGAGGGTAAACACTGAAATTGTCCCTTTCTCTTCCTATCCTCATCTTGGGAAATCGTTTCACATAAAGAGAATGGGAAAATAAAAGATCCACTTTTAATCAGTTTTCCTCTTAGCGTGAGAACAGGTGGAGAACTCACTGTTAAAAAACATCATCTTAAGGAATAAAACCTTTGAGCACTGGAGTGAAGCCAGCTTTGGCCAGTTGTGATTGCAATGTACTGCCAAAGTCAGCTGGGGAGCCTGTGAAAGCCTGGTCATCAGTCTTAATCCAAGTTCTTAGTCCAGATGTATTTTAATAATATAATTTGGTTTTATGAGTGCGTGTGTGTGTTCTCAACAGGGAGGTCAATGACTGAGTGGAAAATGAGATTTTTTTTTTAACAGATATTCCTCCAATTCAGCATAATGCTATAACAAGATAATAACAATGGCAAAGTTTCTGCAGCACTGCTAATTTCAGCTCTCAAATGGAGAATGTTTGTCAAGATTGTCCTGCAGCCCACCTGATGAACCCTGGAACAGGGCCATGGTGTAAGGGTGCAACCTAAAACCACCCAGTAAAGTCCTTTTACTCAAGCCACCTAAAGAATATTAACCAGATAGCTTAAGCTGGTTTAGGGTAATTTATTGTGGAGATAGCAAGTCAAAGTCTTTGGTGCTTCAAATGAATAAAAAAAATCTGTGACATGAAGAAGGCTATTTCTGTTCAGCACGGGAAGGCAGCTGAATGCTTTGCATGCTGACATGTGATTTTGATTTGTGGGCACCAGTCAAGTGATTCTCGTGTTAAACTGCCCCATGGCACTGTGAGGCACCGAGACCTTGCTGGGCAGAGGAGCAAGAACTTGTAAAGTTGCCTGGCTCAGGAAATTCCTGGGAAGCACAACACTCAGAGACACATTGATTGTGGGATGATACATAGGTCCCTAACGTAGGGAACAGCTAACAGCTGAGCAGATTACATCACAGGCTGAGAAGGAAACAAATTGTGGTGGCTAAACACAATCTTTTTAATTGACGTTTGCATTATGTTCTGTATAAATATATTTTTGAGGGGAGGGGATTCTGTCAGCACTTGAGCAGTTTCACATGCTGCTGTTTGTGCTCTCTGGGCTGCAAAGCAGCTCTGCAGTGGTCAGTAGGTCTCAGAGTGGATCTATTATTCTGAGCAGGATTTGGATAAACTCCTTCTTTTTTTCAGCATACCTAAGACTGTTGTGTTTCCATACCTGCCATTGATCATCCTTTCCCAATTATTGTAACATGAGAAGCACACATGGTTTCCAGACTGCACTTCTGATCTCCTCTAGTTCACAGCTGTTTGCTTAATGAATGCTTGTGGCTTGTTTCCCTTTCTCTGGAATTATTAAAAAAAAAAAAAAAAGTGAATAAAGAGGAAGATGGGAGGGAGGGCATAGATCAGAAAAGAATTTACTAATTTAAATGTTGATTATGAAATAAGTGGACACAAAGATACTGTCCAGGTTACACTCCCATAAGATCAAAAGTAGCTTTATGAGCCTTGTCACCCCAGAACTGAAATGAGTTTGTGCAAGGGAGATGAGACCATCAGCACTTAAAAAAGTGCACAAGGAGGTGGCGAGTAACATGCTTTCATGGAAGACAGTTTTCAGGGTGAAAACCCCCCTTTTTGGAATAAGCACACTCCAGAAAATTAAAACAGGACAAAGACAACATCAGTGCAAAACTGCCAGCAGCCTAAGATGTTCTGCCAGGGTAGAAAACAAATGATGGGCACAAACTGTGTAAGGCGCTGTGTTAGGATAGCAATAATCCTTAATGGCAATTGTAAAATGATGCATTGCATTGGGCAACAGAAAGGAAAATGCAAATTGATTCTTTTTGTTTACATTTAAGTGCTTATCAAAGTCTGTAGGTAGACCTACAGTTATGCTCATCTGTCAGACCAAAGGAATCTAGTTTACTTTCATAAATGTAAAAGAATTTCCTTTGTCTTTTTTTTCAGTCTCTGTGTGTGTGCTTTTGTCAAACACCCCCACCCCTGGTCCCCTTTGCCCCCTCCCTTTCATTTCCAATCCAGACAGTGTTTTTAAGTCTGGTCTCTTCATATTCCCCTGTTGACACACCTCTGAGCCAAGCTGATGGACAAAACCAGTCTCGCAGCTGAAGCCTTTCAGAAATGATATACAGGAATTAGTGCTGATATGCACAGGAGGGGAGCTCTACTTTTGTTTCTTCAATGGCTGGGGAAACTGATCCAGGACAAACTTTGGAAATCTATTACAGCCATCTGATGCAAAGTGATTTTTAGCTTTCTATCACCTTTGACACTTGAACACTGGCATAACTTTTGTACTACTGTGGTCCTTGCCAAGGGCAGTTCATCAGATAGCAGGGATTAGGGACAAGTGAGCTAGTTCAGCTGGAATTCCTGCCCAGCTCCCCTTTCACCTCTGTGGCCTATTCTGTGATATGTACTAAATCTGAACCATATACATTACATTCTACTATCACCATCCTGTGTAACTCCTCTTTAATCTCTTGCTGCCATTGAATAGTGTGGAGCCAGTACTTCTAAATTTCATGACGCCGTCGAATTCCGTGGGGGAAATCTGGGCTGTATTGAAGTCAACAGTGAACCTCTCATGGGTGGTCAGGTTTTTACTCAGAGCCTCCACTTCCACTTTTCTCAAAAGGAGAAACGCTGATTTCAAGCCACCTAGAAATTTTGTTGAATGATTTTGGAAGGTCAAAATGCAGCTTTCAAGAAAATCACCTGTCTTAGAGCAAAATGTCCTTTATAATGACATTTGATTTTGCAAAAAAAAAAAAATGCAGTGATGTATTTCAGTGATGTTGAAATATCATGTATCTATCCTAAGCCTTTCTTTTTTTTTTTTTTATTTCTTCAAGTGACTTTTATGACAGAAAATTCAGTATTTATTGTGCAATTCTCTCAAGTTTAAAATATCGCCATGGAATGAATACTCTGATGTTACGCAGATGAAATGTTTTGTTTTGACTCATAATAAAAGTTTATTTTGAAATCTCTGCTCACGCTAAAACCACTTTGAAATGGGAAAAGAAACATAAGATAGCACTCCTTCTAAAGTGTGGGAAATCTTCCTGCTCAAATCCATGTATTTTTTTATACTTTTATTCACAAATTTATGTTATGCATTCAAATGGGTTCCTCCTTCAATTTGGGAGCACCATAGGAAAATAGCAACCACTGTGGAGATTATTTCTTTACAGATTTAACTTTGATCATAATGTTGGTGAAATCTCTCCAATATTTAAAGTCCACATATTTTCTAGTTTCTCTCTCTGAGCCCTCGCTATTTCTGAGTGCTGCCTTGCAATGAAATGTATCCTTAAGAAGTGATCTGTGTACCTGCTGACAATGAGGAAGATAAACATGGATTCATAAGCTGCCATGTAGGAACAAAATTGTCAATTTGCTGATATAAAAAAAAAAAACAAACAGATAAAAGACACTCAAGCATAATATGTCCAGCAAAATACATAAATTGACTTTGCAAAATATGCCACTCATTAGCAGAACTGAGGAATACTAAGTGTTGCTTGTAATAGGAAATAGGTATCTTTAATCAAAAGTTAATTGATCCGTATGCCATATTTTTCTTATATTCTTCTGCTCTTTCTCTAACTTCAGACAAAGATGTATCAATTTTTCAATAAGTCATGTTGGTTCTTGGGACTGATCCTCATCAGAGATTCATTGGTTTAAATTTGAAGCAACTCCATCAATTTCTAGAGGGAATTTAGCCTGTTGCATCTGGCTCACATCTTTCCCTTTCATTCAATTAGTGTTTGGCACAAACATACAGCTACTTAAAAGCTTTCGATCTGGTTGGGAAAAATCCTTATGGCAAAAGACAACAGAAAGAGCAATCCAGTGACCTGCAAGCTTAGGTGACTGAAGCCAGATGTGTTCAGCTGCTTAGTGGTCTTAAAGCCACTTGTTAGGCAAGGCAGAGGCAGAACAGCTTTTAACACTGCAGGAACCTTTCATGTTGCTTTGATGGAAACACTTCAGTGTGGATCTTAAATCTAAATTTTTCTAATGTCCCCAAGAGGAATGACCTGGGACAGTCAGACAATTATGGTACAGCATTTGTTGCACATATTAAAAAGATGATGCAGTAGAAAGGGTTCTTATAAATGTTGCTGCTACAAATTGCAGAATTTCAGGCAAGAGCTGGTTCAGCTTGAGGATAAAATATTAAATGAAGAATAAAAACTTTTGCTGGGACAAATTTTGGAAGAGTTCAACATCCTGGTCACTGTCACAGCAAGGGGTTAATAGGACATTGATGGGAATTGGATTAGAACCAGGATTAAAAAAAAAAAAAAAGGAAAAATTGTGATAATTTCTGCAATTCCAGACAGACATTCACAGATACTGAACAGAACAGGGCATGTACTACTGAGCACATCCAACACATGTTTGCCAGTATGTCATAATCCTGACCTAGAAAACTATATTTATGACACAGTCTTTCTGCTGAAATTCCCATAAAACAAACATTTTAGGAGCAGTTTTTCACTGTGTGTATGCTTTCAAAATTAGAGACCTTATTTTGCCTAAGCTTATTGTTGATATAAACTGGATTCAGATCTGTGACCAAGTGTTAAAGAGCTTTATAGCTCATATATAGCTGTTCACTTCATCCAGCCCTGATCAGAATATGGTGCAATCTATGGAGAAATGGTGGTTTTATCATTAATGTTGGTTGGGTTGAAAAAGGGTGATGCAATCTGTAACAGGCCTTCTTTTCACAACGCACGTGCCAAACAAAAACAAAAATACAAAACTCAGCACATTATAAATGACATAGGAAATGAAAACTCCCAACCACTGTTCAAAGGAAATAGAGAAAAGAGAGAGATAAGCAATCATTACAGTGCATTCTTTTTCTGCTCAATAATATTAAGTTCAAACAAAACTGGAAGGGTTCACATCCTCAGACAAGGAAAAATATTTTTCATTCCCTTTAAATTCAATCCTTCATTCTTGTCTTCTTATTTATTTGACTTCTGAGACATTATATTCATTCAGGTGCTAAGCTCCCACTGGGCTTGAAGTGGAATTAGCTTGGGATGTGGGAAGCAGGAAACTGTGAGCAATGCAAACCTCTGCACCAATCCCTATGAAACTAAATTAAGTAGTTGGCTCATCTCTTCTCACAGTGTCTTACTTTGCAAAAGAACAAAGGGGCAAATTTAACCCTAATGTGAGAGGTCAAAACAGTTAAGAATTAAACCAATAGGAAAATTTCTCTTTATTTGACTAACAAGAGAAAGCCTTCTGTATAAACAGGCATCCTCCTCCTCTTCTTAATCTCTTAAACATCCGGCCAGGATTAGGGTCCTGTTGCACTAACTGCTATATAAACTCAGAACACAGAGCAGTTCCTCTGCAAAGGCTCTTTATATTAAAGGCACACAAGGAAAAGGATGGAGAGAAAGGGTTACTATACACAAAAAAGAATTAAGGTGGTGAGAAATCCTCCCAGATTCCAGCTTTGGGGAGACAAACATAGGAGCATTTCTGGGCAAAGTATTGTAGTTGCATCCAAACCCACAAACCTTAGCTGCTGTTGATGTTTAAGAGAGAAATAAATGAACTTAAGGACCACCTTTGCTTCACAACTCCACTTTTTGCTACAGGTCAAACTTTATCTATACAGATGGCTGTTAATACTAGTCTAGCAAGATGTGGATGCAACTGTTTTTTAGGGAATTGTTTCACAGCATTAATGTGATCACCAAATTTGAGAGTGGGAAAGACTTTGGGAAGTTTATCATCCTCTTGCTTGCTGATGTATGGATAGTATATTAGGGTCCCCTGTTATCAATTTCTTGTGGCTTCAGGATGCCAGCCAACAGAGATCTCAAAGCTTCCAATCTTTTATTTTGTGTCTGCGGTGACTTTCTCCTGCAGCGAGGCATTAGATCAACTCTGTCGTCAGCTTAGGGGAAATCCATCAGTTAGCATCAGCAGAGGAATGAAAAAGAATGACCTGGCAAGGAGCAAAGTAACCTCAAACTTGAGCCAAGAACTTGTCAGAGAGCATAACTGCATCACCCAGTTTTCTCTGGGTGATGAGAGCAAAAACATGGAGAGTGACTGCCATGGTGATCAGGATCCACACCCTCTCTGCAAACAAACACCACCTTCAATAAGTGCCTTTTTAATGTGCATTGAGTCTTTGTGTAGGAAAAGGATGTGCAGTTGGCAAGTACAGAGCTGTAAGGGGATAGTTTGAACATGCTGATAAAACGTCTAGCTTTACTCCAGAGTTGACTTTATCATTTACCCAGGGATATTGTTAGTAGAAGATGATAGCCATGCTCCGACAAGAGACAGACAGTGAAATGTATATGAACAAAACAGCCATTGTGGTAAATTCTATCCTGTTTGTGTGGTGACTTCTCTATCCATAACCACACAACTTTACAGGCAGAGATAAAACACAAAGCAGGTGGGGAGAGGGGTGGGGGTAAAGAAAGGGAAAAGAGAGCTCACTGAGATCACGGGGCTGTGGTAAGAAAGACAGACACTATACCTCTTAAAGCGTCACCACTAAGAAAGGAAAAGAAAGAGAAAAGAGAAAGAAATCTCCTGTGTCTGTGTCCTTAGGCAGAGGGACAGCAGCTGGAGCAAGAGGGTGAGGTGTGCACTTTGGAAAATGAGGTTAGCTGGTTCACTTCTGCCAGATGGTCTGCAGGACTGGCTGGAGCATGGAGGCAACAAAAAGTCAATGCCATGAATGGAAAGAATGGCTTTCCTGCCCTCAGAAGAAGCTGTGGGGATTACTGAAATTAGAGCTGGACTCGTGCTGCAAACACTTTCCCCTGAGTGTTCACTTCCAGTGAAAGGAAAACAAATTTACACCCATATGTAACCCGCTGCCTCTTTTGTACTTGGCTTCCATGGGTCTCTCCACCCACTGAGTTTTATTTGTCTAATGAAGGCTTGAGGGCTGTGAATTTTAAGTTCCCATGTCTAACAATTTGTGGCTGAAGTGGTATACTTCAATGTATTTATTATTTCTGTTGGTTTAAATCAGTATAAAAAGTCCTATTCAAGAAATCTCAATAGAGTTTTAATTGCAAATGAAGGACATCCCATGACTGAAATTAAGCCTAAGAAAGTAATGCTGGTTGGATTGGTCCTGCCTTCAGCAAAGTGATGGCACCAAGAATGTGGTGAACCAGAGGAGGATCTTGGCACCACCTTTGCAGATAGGACCTAATTTTCACACCAGTGGCTAAAGACTTGATGAAATCACTTGCCAGGAAAAGTTTTTTGGTACATAGCATAGACTAGGGAGGAGGTTTTCCCTAGACCCTGCCAGACAGGCAGCAAAGAAGGTTAATTGATAATGGATAATCACTTTGCAGTCAGAATTATTGGTTTTAACTACTGGAGGGAGAAAGGGGAATGATGGAGTTCATCTTTGCTAAATCTAGCAGAGCCCTATGACTCAAAGCTCTAAAAGTGAACGGGTCCATGCAATAATTTTGAGTAGGTGTGGAAAGTAAAAAAATCTCTTAAACTCTCTAGGCAGAGAAAATAACCACTGAGATGGTTTTATTCTTCTGCTAAACACAGGCCATTAGAACCACAGACATAAAAAGTTGATATCCCAGAATTCAGCAATACCATTTATCACCTGTTTCATCCTGAAAGTGAACCAAGGCCTGGCAGCACCTTCTGATGTCCCCCCCTGGTCCTGGTGTCACAAAGCCTCATTGAAAGCAGAAGCTGAGCTCCCCCAGACTCAGCCAGTTTGGAAGGAGAACCAATTTCTCCTCTATTAGGCAGAGAATCACAGTGCAATTAAGACTGGTTATGACTCTTTATCTGTATATTATTAAAGGGACTCTGACTGCTTTTAGTTATAATGTGCTTGGAAGATATTTTTATTATGAGCTTGTACTCTTAGACATATTTTAAGTGAATGAGTTGCCTGACTCTCTCCAAGGGTTGGGCTCAGTTTTTGGGGCTGTCTGTGTGAAGCTGGTGGCATGCCCTGAACATCTCTCCATCTGGAAGAGTCACAGCTCATTCCACAAGGACCATCAAAGAGACAAGAGATATTAACACATTTGTTTTCAACTGATAAAGGCCAAACTGGAACCACAGATTCAGTAGTTATAGTTTGCTACCAGTTGTTGGAAAAATTTGCCACTTTGTGCCACTTCATGCTCAGCTTTGAGTTCAGATCTTTTTTTTTGTTGTAACTTTTGTGGTTCTGTTATTCCTGCTTAGACCTGTTAACATGAAAATGTCTGAACATTGAGGTGTGGGTGGAATCACATCTCCAGGGAACAGTGTGACCCTGTTGTTGAATCTTTTAAAAGCCAGACTGACCAAAAAGTGGTGCAGGAAAATAGTATTACATTAGCAGGGAAATGGAGTATTTTAGTGACCTAATAGGTGTTCTCCAGTACTAACTTCTATAGATCCACAATAGGAAAATATTGATTTAATGAGCCAAAAGAAAAAAGGAAATTCTTGGGGAAGAGATGAATTTCATGATGATTCACTCCCTTTTTTTCTTTTTTTGCTCATGAAGAAGAGAGTTTGTAACCTGCATTTTGCAGGCAAACCCAGAAGCTATCATTTGTCAGCAAATAATAATGCATGGGGTGCATCCTTCTTCTTTATGAAAACAGCATAAATCTGAAATTCTTCCTCACTGGAAAGAAATTTAATATTTAAAGGTAATTTGACCTGTACATGTGTGTGCCATGAATCTTTTATGTGACCTACAGCAAATGTATTTATATAGTATTATTCTGAGGATAGTTATCTCTTATTCATTTTTTGGGATATTATTTTTCTTTCTTTGACTAATGTACATTTGGCCTTCTCATTTCCCCACCCAGCCAGAACTGTGTTAACCTTCCTATTTATGTCTTTTTTCCTCTTTTTCAGGGTCTGGCAGCTAACACTGGACCACATGTGGCTAATATTATGATAGAATTGGGGTTTTTTTTTCAAAAAATGTAAGATATGTCTTTTTTCCCCCAACCCCTTATTTCTATTGTTGCTGTTATTACATAATTAAGTCAAGAGTGACATGTCCAGTGAAGGGGAAAGCAGTGAGAGAGTGGGAAAGAACTATTTTTATTGTCTCACTTTAATTTCTGTCTCTTTGCAGAAAGCCTCTGAGGGATGTTCAGATGGTTTTGCTGGGTGTTGTGTTGTCTCTGACCAGATCTGCCTGGTAAAGGACAAACCCCTTAGACTGAAACTCTGGAAGGGGTCAGCACAATGGATAAACCCCCCTTGCATCCCACTTAGCCATATTTGAAGGAAACCTGCAGGATTTCGGGGGCCTTGTCATATCTCTGGACAACAGTGGGTTTCAAATGCTGAAATCCTGTTCTGTAGGTCTGTTTACAAAGGCTTTGATTGACAAAATGACTTTGCTTGGGATGTCTGATGAGGCTACTGCCTCCAGCCGTGCCTCTTCGGCAAAGATATTTATACTGCTTGTCAGTCAGGCCCTGACATACCATCATTTACAGCACAGCATTTTATGATAAATCATCACCCATTTCAGCTGGTGTTCAAGCAGTGTGTGCTAAACTTCAGTGGTTTAGGAGCTGATTGGCTCCACAGCTCACAAATCTGTGGAAGGAGGAGTAGGATGGACATCCGGGGCAGTAAACCCATCAGATGTCCCAAATGGAGCTGTCTCTTCTCATCAGTCAAAACTTTCCATTGCAGCTTTGAGTTCAATTGATCTGCCCTCTAATTGCTATTAATCCTGTAGGTTGGCCTCTTAGATTTGTTACACTGGGCCAAAACACACAGAAATGACCACTGCTGGCTCCTCTGGTCCTCTGTGTGCTTTGGGAACTGTCCTGAGAAAAAAGACCATAAAGGAAGGAGCCACAGGCTGGATGCACAGTCCTGGAGAAGAGCAGGAGGAACCACAGATGGACCTTTTCTTGTAGGCTGTCAGTAACAGTTGTGGTTCAGTTTCTGTGTTTCAGGATATGTTAAAAATTTGAGCTTGGGAAAGAAGATTTTTCCATAGGTCATTATTACATTTTTTTTTTTCTGATGTCATGAAAATATAAACAGTTGTTATTAAATCCTGTTACTTAATACAAAACACAAGTTTTGGGAATAAACTCTTTGGCAGCATTCTTCAAATATAGCACTGGCAGAAGGACAGAGAAGAAATTCATATCTGTGGGTTGTCTGTAATTCTTGACACATTTTTGTTGGGAGAGCCAGCTTGGTTCAGACATGGTGTAATCACACCAGACCATTTGCCCTTTCTTTAGTCTCCCATTGACCTTCATACCCCAGTGAATCTTAATTTTTAAGCTTAGGGAGAGATAGCCTGTTGCTTCAGGATGTTGCTTCAGGCTCCCAGTGGCTCTAAATGTATTGTTTAAAATCTCTTAGCACTGTAAATCACATTGTGTCTCTTATACAATTGAAGGTGAAATTCTTAGCTGACTGAGGATGTAAGAAAGCAGGCTGGGGGAAATGGTAAATAAGCATAAAAAATACCCCAAGAAAAGGCTGGAGAGCAAAATACAGAAGTGTATGTCTATGTATAGACACATGTGCATAGCTGTGTGTCCATGTGCCCACACACAGGGAAACATTCCTCAAGGTCTAATAGCCATTGAAAAGTAAAGCAACTCAAGCACAAATATTCCATTTTATTAATGTGATGAAAATTTGCAAATAGGATTTATGACTGACACATTATTTGTCTGAATGATGTACTTTGGATTTATGTCTGGCATCATGAAGTCACTGTTTGCATGTGTATGTACAGAGTTTTGCTTCATCTGTGTGTTTATTTTTCCTATTTTCACATGCAAAGATCTGAGTATGGGTGTAAAAAGATGTATTGTGATAAGCTGGTAGACATTCAAATCGTAAAGCTTGTCTGATGCATGTCTGGGTGAATGTTCTGCAGATCACAGAATGATAATCATAAAATGGTTTGGGTTGGAAGGACCTTAAAGATCATTAAGTTCCAACCCCAAGCCAAAATAATTTTGAAAACCTCACAGGAACTGGACATGTCCTGCAATATTTCAAATGGAATAATTTTCTTGGATGGAAAAAATTTTAGATACATGAAAATACATAAAGACAGGGAATAAAAAAAGGCCACTTGAACTTTCAAAAGATTTTGACCTGATTTCAGACCAAGTAGTCACATAACATGTTGACTGAATTTCTAGGATCTTAACATTTAAGCTGTCAGTACTATATAAAAATGTACTGAAGGCCCCCAGGAAATTCAGCCTGTGGCCTTGTAACTTGTCTTCCTTAGCTGGACACAGAAAAAAAAAACAAAACAAAACAAAACAAAAACCAAAAAAAACAACCCAACAAAAAAAACCCCCAAAAATCAACGACAACAACAAAAATTTGATCTGATCTGTGCTATGGATGCTCAGCAAGTGCTGAATTTTTTATACATGGCATGAGAAAAAGAAAAAGTGAGAAACTTCAGAGTAACTTCTGCAAGGTAGAGAGTCTATTGCAGAATATTCACTGTCCACAAGCTCTAGATAAAAAGCAGCCTTGATCTGTGCTAGCCCAGGTAGACATTATACTCCATGTGAGACACTGTAAACACACTTAGAAGTGACTTAATGAAAAAAACCAACTTGTTTGCCTTATTTCTTTTTAAAAGGGCAGCAGGACCAGCTCACAACCTCACAAGCCAGAACTTCCTTTGGATTCCTTCAATACTTCCATGGTGTTGTGTTTCTCTTGTGGTCTTCCAGCTCAAGATGTTTATCAGCCACTTCCCACTTCCTCAGAAAGGAAATCCTTAGCCTAAAAGAGTAATACAAGGACTTAAGTTTCCTGAGGTATGGAGCATAAGACACCACCCAGAACTAAATTTTTCCACATGTAAATGATGAAACTTCAAATTTCTGGAAAGGATTTACCAAAATCACGATTTTTTTGAGTTAACAGTAGCCAGTGGTAATTGATCTTTTGGGCATTTTGTTGCACAGGGACAGACATCCCTTTTTTGTCTCCACTGTAGGTATAAAAATTCTCAGAAATTTACTTAACCAGGAGCTACATTGGGCACAGCTCTCTCCAGTCTGGTGCTGCTTTCGGAATCTTGGGAAGAACAGACATTGTGGGTGGATCATTGCACCAATCAAGAGCATCTGGTGATGTTTCTTCTTCCCAGAACATAATAATTTTGAGAGATATCATGACAAGGGAAATAAATATGTCAGGACCAATCTCTGACATTTGGACAAGGGGAAATCAGCATTATTTCAATAGATCATAGATCTCTTAGGAGCAGTCAGTAAATTGCTCAAAGCACTTCATTCTGACTGTGAAGGATTCCCCAGGCTCCAAGTGAGTCTCTAGAAAATGGGTTCAAGAAGTACCTGTTAATATTCCTTCATTGGCTGAAACTGAGAAAAGGAGAGAGCACAATGTGCAGCAGAGACACAATCTTGCTTGCTCAGATGACTCACAACAAATTGTCTCCTCTGAGGAACATTGGGGAGGTCTGAATCTGTTTACACTGTGTGCTAAGATATCAAAAATCATGTGCACTTTCCTCTGAGGACAGCAGAATGATGTGCAGGCAATATTTCAATCACTACCCCACAACAAAATATTCCAACTGATTTTACCAGACCCACTGTCAGGTGGGGAAAAAGGAAGGACAGGGGAAATGTAAGAACTTTTTGCTGTTGCTCTGTCTTACAAGTCCCTCCTTTTTATTTCTTATATTTCAGTCAGCCTGACTGAAACAGAGTAAGCAGACTTGATCTCCCCATGCCTTGGCTGTCCTGGGGATTGAAATTTCACTGAGCCCAGCATAGATGTGCATGGAAATTGCACATTTTAAACTGATGGCTGCACAAGAGCAGAAGCCACAGCAATGCTGACACTTTTGGCCTGGAACCTGGCAGGGCTCTGAAAAAAAAAAAAAAAAAAAGTGGAGCTGCTGTTGTAAATGGCTCATTTTCTGACTTGGAAGGAAAGGACTTTAGTCTCAGATGTAGCACTTCTGCAGATCACTGACAAGGAGAAGACTTGGTATCAGGCCACTGGCTTATCTCTAGCAAGCTGAGGGAAGTTAATATAAAACATTGTAATCTCTTTCACAGCCTCCAGGACTCATAAGAAACTATAAGAAGTTTCTCAAGTTTAAAGTGTTCTACAGGATACTAAATCTTAAGTCTCCTGGAGGCCACTGGGGAAATGAAAAGGTGTAGTTGTCACATTTTGTCAAAGTATAACATCTATATAATAAGGCAGTTAGCTCCCTTTCTCCAGATCCAGCCCAGCTTGAGCTACTAAGGCCATGTTCTTTGTTTTTCCAGTTTTATTGATGTGTATTTTTTATCAGAGAATTTTAAAACAACCTTGGAGCAGATCTTCAGGTGCTTAAAATTGGTGTTGAGACACTTTGGGTGATGAGACAGATTTATTTCAGTGGGGATTCTTCCTCATATTCTCATTCTTTGTCCCCCTCCTTCTCTTTAGCCCTTTAGTTTGGATTTCTGAATTTTTTATTATTTATTTATTTATTTACTTATTATATTTATTATTATTCAATTATAACAAAAATGACAAAATGTTATTTTGTTATCCTCAAATTTTAGCAAATGTGCTTCAGTTATGAGCTGAAGAAGCAAAGGGGTGATTGAGGAGGTTTGAAAATCTGATCTTGGATTCCACAGACAGGAAAGAGACTCTGCTTAAGATGAGACCTATGAGGAAGAGATAAACCCAAGAAAAGATGTGCCCATAGCAAGCCAAAGTAAACCAACTTCAACAAGAAATGAGCAGAAGTGAACAAGCAGAGTAAGTAAGAGGACATCTGGTCATAATGATTTCAGGTCATTTTTGGTAGAATTAAAGAGAGGATGAGTGGTGAGGAGATAGGGAGGAGCTGTGGAAAGCTCCAAACCTAAGGAAGAAAGAGAAGGAAAAAGTGTCACGACAGAGTGAGAAATAAAGCTCTTAAAAGGAGATGGATGCCTGAAAAATAACTTGCTCATTAGCCCTTGGTTTGTATTCCTTGCCTCAGAATTGTCACTTCTAATTATATCTTCACCTTTGGTTATTAACTGCAATCACAGAAAACTAATGGTCACCAGCCTTGCTCCAAAATATTCACTGGGTAGTGCCTGAGATAACAGTTTTCTCAATTTGATCATATAACTAAAAATTAAATCAAAGAAAAAGTCCATGAGTATATATCTTTTAACAATTAAAGTTTCTGTATAAGAAGAAGGTTAACTGCTGGATGCCTTAACACTCACACATGCCTGATATGTTTAGTATCTCAGACACAATTTTCCTTTCCCCACTCTCTTTCTTTTTTTATCCTGTGGAAGCTAAAACTTTATTATAAAACTGAAGATAAGTATATCAGTTTGCTGGATGCTGGCAGAGCAGAACACAAGCAATGAGAAGATAAGGGAATTTGGTCAAATACAAAAAATACCATGGAACCTAAACCAAATGACATCAGATAAGACCTCCACTGACTTTCTATTAAAAATGTAATAAATAAGGATCACAGAAAAAAAAAAAATCTTATTTTTTTCCTGATACTATTTTTTTTGTTGTTGTTATTGTCTCTAGTTCTTCACAAGTATATCTGTACTGGTGTTGTTTTCCCATTTGTAATAAATAAATGCAGATCATCTTGTATTCAAGGTCTGACAGGTTCAGATTAATGATGAGACTCCATATGTGTGTGGGTGTGTATATATACATATATATATATATACACATGTATATATGTATATATGTACGTATATATAATTTATAGACTGATCCTGAAATCACGAGCAGCAGTTCTGAGAGCATGATAAAGGCTGGTAGCTGATTAATTGGATAGAAAATGAGCTAGAACCAGTGCAAATGTTCCTGTGATCAGCAGGGGCAGTATTTGGGTTTGGGGCAGCATTCAGATGTTCAGAGCTGGGCTCTGGGATAGCAGGGATTGAAGTGGTTTGTGGTGCAGAGTACACCCCTGTTCAAGCAGTTCAGCTACACAAACCCATGCTATTCTTGGCTGGTGGAGAGGTGTCTGCCACTTCAGCTTCATCAAGTGGAAAAGGAGGAATTGTTAAAAAAAGAGAGAAAAAGTGTTCTGTTATTTATTCTAAAATCTCTTTTGTTTGCCAGAGACTTCAAAAAATTCAGTTTGTCTGCAATGTCTGTAGGATGTCACCAATGAAGGACAAGCACAGATAGCTTTACTGTTGGGCTTTCTTCACCATCTTGGATATTTTCCTGTGCAGATGCAATTATCCCTCACTGGCAATTTTTGTGGATTTAGTAATACAGAGACTGGGAATCAGACCATGAATTGCTAACAGCACATATTTAATTGGCGGCTTGGCTTGGATTTTAATGTGTCTAGATCTTGGTATCACCTTGCTAGGGGCTCAGGTAAGCTTTACATCACTGCATAGAACTATAAAAATAATAAAATGTATCCTGATTCATGGCACAGCCTGTTGGAGAGAGGTAGGGGAATTGTGGCTGCTCTTAACAGCAGTCCCCTGCTCATTTCATTTCCTATGATGCCTACAAACAGAAAACGGTCACAGTTCCAGTCCAAGCAGCACATTAGAAATAAAGCACAGAATGGATAATTTTGGCCTTGAAAGCACCATGGAGTTGTTTTATTTCTGAGGACATTTCATAGACTGCTTCCATCCAGGAATATTTTAGCTTTTCCAACAGTTCAGTGTTCACATCTACCAGTGTGGCTCAAGCCAGGCTGTCTCAGGGCTTTGGCACTGATAACTTTGAATGACAGGGAAAATATATGTTACAGGCTGGGAAAGGGAGAGTGTTTTTGATGGGAGAGGAACCCCCTTGGGGCTTGATGTTTGTCTGTGGCCTTAGGTGAGGTTTGCTTAGTGGTGTCTGCCCGGTCTCCAGTGGACAATAGTCTGTGCCATAAAAAGCTTCCATGCATAATACGTCGTATTTGTTGGCCTCTGCCTTGAAGAAACCCAGATGAGAGCTGTTTATATCCATCAAGGGACAATCTCCAGTAGGAAAGATAGTTCTCTTTGGCTACAGGATATCTATGCCATTTCATTTTATTCTACCTTTCAATCTTATGGACCTTTCTCTTCTGTCTTTTTTCCCTCCTCTCACTCTCTCTATACATTTTAACTTAAATGTGGGGAGTTTTAGTATCTATAACTTTCTGGAAAACCAATGGGACTGAAAATGATCAGCATTCATCATACAATTTAATTAAATTTAATTAAAGAATGTTCAAAACAATATGTGAAAGTGTATAATCAGTGTCTATATAATTCTTTCTCCATGCTTTAAGTTCTCTGTTCTTAGGCAGAATCAGGTTATAAAAAGTTAAGAGTCAACTGTAAAAATCAGATCTCAGAGAAAACATGCTGGGAAGAGAAAAAAAGGGACAACAAACCTAAAAAAAAAGAAAAAAAAAGAAAAATTCAAACAACCCTAACACATTCCTGCTGCCTGCCTGGCAGTACTAATCTTTTCCCTTAAGGCACAGCATGTTGTAAGCTCACACCAGGGCATTTCCCCACTGCCAGGCTCCATTTGGGGTGCACAAATGTGCACACACATGTGCACCCACATGTGCATCCCCTGGCAGATGAGAGTCAGCAAGAGAGAGAAAGTGTCTGTCACACCCTCTAAATTCAGGTGGCCTCAAGCAGTGCCATATAATCCCAGCCTCAATTAAACTTTCCAAGGTCAGTGGTGTTCTACCAGGTCAGACATAAATAAGTCAGGTGAGAGTCCTAGGGCACTGAAAAGCCATATTTATTCTTTATCCACAGTTCATAGCTATCAAATGAAGCCTAACAGAGAGAGAAAGAGAGAGAGAGTGAAAGTCTGGCTCTCAGAGCTGCTTCTGTTGTAAGTAATTTTTTTTTTAAAGAAAAAGCATAGTTCTGGCTCAGCCCTACCTCAGAATTACCTAAAACTTCACTGTGGCTGTGGAAGTTTTGGAAAGACAAAGGAAGAGATTTTAATTCAGCAACAGTTATGATTAATTTATTCAAGTGAAAGTAACTCAGTCGTGCTTAAGATCCTTTTTTTTTTTTAAAGAAGGAATTATTCTTTTAAAATTTGAGAACAGATACCACCATAAACCCCTCTCAAATTGAGATATACAGATTTCACGTACTGATTCAGCCAGTAATTAAAATGGGTCAATATTGAACAGTCTATTTGGTTTGTAAACAGAATATTTAATTTTCTTTTGTTTTGGGAGAGCAGAGGAAAGGATAGGGAAAATATATCTTAGTTCAAAAGTGTTAAAGACTGTGGACTTACTCTGGCTTCTCTGGGTGTCAGACCCATTGAGAAGAGTTATCACATTCTGAGAAAGTAATTAAGGACAGTTGAGGTCCACTGATTTCTGCACTGTCTGAAGAACTAAGTGAATTTTCTAGGCCTTTATGACTAATAACCAAATTAATATATATGTTTTAATAAACCAACATACCACAAGTCTGCCCTGCTGTACTGCTTAGTATTTTAGAGGTAGAGTTTTGACTTGAGGCATTTGACCTTTCTCATATTATTGTTAAAGAGGCAAAAAAAAAAAAAAAAAAAGTTTGAGAGGTATTTTAGGGAGAATTACTAAAAACAAAAAGAAAAGAATTCTCTACATTCTCATGTGTCTACCTCCAAAAAAAAAAAAAAAAAAAGTGCAAGTACTGTTGTATTTTAAGACTCATAAGCAGAAAGTGTAAGTGCTTTTTTAAAGAGGGTACAGAGGTCTGGAGCTGGTTTTGTTCTGTTGACCTAACTTGATTTACACCAGTTTACACAGTTGAGAAACTGATACATTAATGCTGCTGGAAAAGTCATCTCACACCTTTGGTTTGTTTTTCCTCATTTAATCTTTTTTCATTATTAAGATATGGTGATCTATTGAGCACGATAAGGTAGGTATTTATATCTTTTTTTAATGGCTTTCACTCTTCTGCTGAGAAATAATTTTGAGAGTACAATTAAGTAATAACAAAAATAAATTTCCAGATATCTTTGTGAACACTAGTGCTAGCTCTTATTTAGTATATATAAGGAGATCACATCATTAATTATTGCAAATATTCAGACAGTGGATACTTATACACATGGTTTTGAATCACTGAATATATACAAGAGTAACTTTTAATCTGTGAAATATTCAAACACATGTATAATCACACATTTATCTTCTTACAGTAACTTGCACACTTGCAATCAGGGAATGGAAAAAATAGTAGGTGATTAGCATGTCCAGACACATAATGACGAGTGTTGATTGGTTAAAGTGAGTACTTTCCAAACAAAGAAAAGTATTTGTCAAAACTGTTATACAATTTGGGATATATTCATTGTCAGGCAGCTGTATTAGTGATTCTGATTCCGAGAATTTGAAGATAAAGTTAAAAAAGCACAGGCATTAGGGAGAGTTTGTGGTGGACAAAGTGCCACAGAAATGTGTTTATAGAAATATCACTTTTATTTTATAGGCATTAATTTTAGAATTCATTTCAGAGCTCGGTGCCCATTAGCATATGTGTTGAATTCTCCTTTTCTGTGCTTCTGGTTTTAACATCTGTAAGTATAAGGGAAAATCTTGACAAATGTTTCTGAAGGTTTTATGTTCTCTTTATCCCACCACTGGATTGCAATCTGTGTTGTGCCCGCTGCAATAACAGGAGAATTGGGATCAGATAACAGGTTCCACAGATTAGATGTGAAGAAAGGGTGTTACAACAACAAACCCACTTCCTCTTAGGTTTTAACCATACTCTTTGTTTCAGTGACAGGACAAGAGGAGGGGGGAAAAGAAAATTTATCTTTTTGCTACATCTACTTCTATCAGTTTCCCCAGCCAGCCCTCAAATACGAGTCTTAGTGGTGAATGTGTTACACGACCCATTCTTGAAGGAAGGAATTAAAGCAAACCTCAAGCAATCAGTGCCCTAAGAAATTTCACTAAGAGCTGGACTAAAAGGTGATTAAATGAAGCTGAATCCAAGAACACATTTTTCCTGCAAGGAAAGTACAAAATGTCCCTTTAAGGCTAAGTTGATATGAATGTATATAGAATTTTTAAATATAACTCCCACCTCACCGAAGCTCTCAATCTTAAATACTGGCACGTAGGAAGGCCATGGAAATTTGTTCAGCTGGAGGGTCTTTTTTAAAACTTAAAATTCTGAAAAGACTTAACAGACTTTTTGATAACTTACAGTCATCTTCACCATGCTACACATACTAATTAAGGGTTATGAGCGAAGTGTTTTTTCCACGTCCAAGTTAGATAAGTTACAACATCCAGAGTTATTAATTGGAAAGAAAAGAAAAGGACATTAAAGAGGGCATTCTAAAGCTCAACATTTTGTACTGCACCTGTGTGTTCTGTTCTCCATTTATTCAGAATAAATACTTGAAGTCAGTGGCTGAAAAGAAAGTAAATGATCATAAAGCATTCTTGAGAGGGGATTCTCAGCCTGAGGAAGCAGCACTGTAGCAGAGAAATTGAACAACTCTTGATCTTTCATGGATGTGGATAAAGTCACTTCTGAGGTGAAAGGATAAAGTGAGGAAACGTGTAGTCTGACTGTCATGTGAAAAGTGGCAGGAACAGATTTTTGGTCCTCAGAAAAGGAATCTTAGCCTTTTATAGCTGAATCCATTGTGCTCCTGACCATGTTTCATGTCTTGTTTTCCCTATTTAGCAAAGTTGGATAATGATTTACTTTTAGTATAGCCTGGAGTGAGAAAAAAATTGGTAATGAATTGCCTTTTTCCACACTCCAGAGTGCTTCAGTGCCTAAAAAGTCCCAGAGGTTCCCCAGAAGTTCGTGTAGGGATTGCTCTACTGGCCAAAACCTTTGCTCTAGATCACTCTTTCTTTTAGGATTGCATTGAACATCATGGTCAGGATGCAGGAATTGTTCCATGCATCAGCCAGGCTTTCCAGCACAACTTTTTGTCTGCTTTGAAGATACTGCACTGGAATCAGATATGTGTGGAAAAGAGGATACTGTCTCTAAACTGTTTCAAAATGTCCTCACACACAGTGCACAGGGACAGAAAGTAAAAAATATTCATTATTATTTTTTGTTTTTCTATAGATTTTTGCACATCTCATGTTATATGATTGATCAAAGCCAATGATGATGAAGTTATATAAATGTTTTGTAGGTCTATAAAGATTCATGTCTTTCTGTACAATAGCAATGTTGCACTGTCTGGAGCTTATGTTTTGATTAATGCATGTTTTGCTTCCTGATATAAGAAACAGCTTATGGCTAAAAATCCTTAGATGTTCTCTGACTTATTGAATCTTCTTTTCTATTTTTCCCCCTCTTTTCTTTCCAGCATCCTATTCCTATATATATGTGTAATATAAATATAAGTATTTGGAAATCTGTCAGCTTTGGGGATATCCCTGACGCAATACTATTATGAGATGCCTCTCAGGACTGGTATTTGGATAGAAAAATGAGTTTTTGTTAGACCACGTTTGTGAATCTATCATCTGGTGGGGGTACTCTAGTCAGTGTGTGTTGTTTGTCAAAACAACAACAAGCAAATGTGGCCACATCATTACAGACTTGTGGGGGGCAGGAGGGAGGCTGCTTCTGCTGTCAAAACAGCAGGAAAAGCCAGGGAGATCTGTCACAACCACAGCACAGAAGTGTCACCTGCAGCTCCAGTTTCCCAGGCAGTGGGGGATGTGTTTGGGAAGGCAGGGGGTGAGATGGGGTTACACCTTGGACCAAGTATGCAGGTTTTTTCTGCAGGAAAAAACCTCTTGAAACATGACCTAACTCAGTCCTCTGGTCCAGGTCTGAGTCCCAGAACCAACAGCAGAAGGCTGGGCTAGGTTCTCTCCTTGGCTTTTCAGAGAGGTGGTTGGGGTAGAGGACAGGCTTGTGAACTGTTAGCCAGAAATACAAAGTATAGTTATGTTGTTTGCACCCTCTCCTTGGGCAGAAGTGCCAATGGAAGCTGCTATGCTTCTGCAGGGCAGTCAGTGTTTGATTTTCCTTTCAATTTCCTCATGCACTGAAATCCAAGTGTTTATGGTGATGTCCACACTGATATCTTTAGTTTGAATACAGAAAGCAATGCAGTAAAATATTGGTCTTTCCCAAAAGAGAGACCAATGCTTTTTAGTCATTTTGCAAAAGTATTTGCAAAAATATTGGGTCTTCCCCAAAAAATTTTGTTCACAAAAGGGCTTTGTTAAGGGTAAACAAAATATGTTTCCTCTGCTCCAGGGACTGTGCACAGATACAATACATTTTATGTTTTTGAGGTCTATTTACCAGAACTCGACTATTAGCCAGTTAGTCCTCTGGTCCCTTTGCCTGAACTTGCTGAAGGAGTGGTGTGCAAAAGAAAGTGCCCACTTTGTTTTTATCTGCCAAGCTGTAAACCACCTACTTATGTCCTTTTGTGTCTTTTGTGAAGCCTGTTAATAGCTGTTACTGCTAATTGCTGTGCTTAGCTCGCTGTGTTCATCTCTGGGCAGGAACCAGGGAGATCAAAGAGCAGGATACTCCATAAAGTCTTGCAGTGTTCATCCTGCAGCTCTAATTCACCTGCACATGGCCGAGGAACCGCACACGGCTGGCACAAAACATCCAAAAACAGATGGAGAGAGAAGAATTGGGTTTATTTCACACAAACACTTGAACTGCTTCAGCTGTAGATTCAAAATATAGATTCAAGATGAAGTGCTTCGCACTGATTTGAAGCAGGACAGTGCCTTTGGAGGCTGTCCTGAGACCTCTGTCATCTAAAGCAGACCACAAGGAAAGATAAGTTTTTCCTATTCTTAAAAAACCAGTTTCATAGAAACATATGACTCGACAAAACCTTAGACGTCATGATGTTTCAGTCCAGTTCCTCAAGATTGTAACAAATCTTTATCAGATCTTTATTAGAAGTGATATTAAAAAAAAAAAATAAATTGTTCCATCAAATTAGAGTTGAAGGATCAAGAGATTTTAAAGCATCCAACACATCTGCAACTACAAGTGCCTTGGAGGTGAAAACACTCACCATTCCTATGAAGGTCTTCCAATCTGATGTTACATTGGAAACTCCCTTCTTTCACCTTCCTTTGGCTTAGAAGTGGGGGCCCTGGCATTGTTATGGAAATTTCAAAGAGTTGTAGATATTCCCATACACAGAAAGGTCTCCCTCAGGCCTTTCTTCAGACTTAGTGTTGGATTCTGACTGGAGGCATGCCAATGTTATTGGGCTGCATTGTCCCTGTACACTCTCGGAGGGAGAAATAATTGTCCCATCAATGATTTGGGTAGCTTCTAACAAATNTTTTTATCCTTTAATGATTTTAGGTTGAGACTATCAGCCATACTACCAGCTTTGACATCATTTTGGACTTCAATAGACTTAAAGGGTTACAACTGTTTTGTTAAATTTTGTAAGAAAGCCTTCATTTAATGTTTTCATGCAAAATACATTAAGAATCCAAATTTGTTTCCTCATGGTGGTCTCTCTTGCTTAATAGTATTCACCAGATCTCTGGCATGTTATTATGGATTTCCTGCTCATGTTAGCTGTAGATTTTTGTCTCTGCTCTGATGGATTGTTGATATAAAATTACCAGCTGATGTTTATCCACAGACATAGGAATAACAGTATTATTAACTATTCCTATATATATTTTGTGTCATTATGACTGTAAGGGCTTGTCTGAATAATAAAGATTCCCTTGAGTGGGACTCACTAGGGTAAATGACTGTTTAATAAAGACAGATAATGTAGATGAATCATTTTGACTACTTAGAGGAGCAATTGTGCTAAAACTCCTAACTTACACAAAGTCCTTCTGAACACATTAGGGGTCAAATCCTGCCCCTTGAGATCATGGTAACATTGCTGCTAAGTAGAAAAGGATTGAGGCCTCACTTTTTTAGGAGCAGGAACAAAATTTTTGCAATGGGAACTTGATTTCTTTATGTGGGCGAAATGCTCAAACGCTACCATTATTTAAACACTAAGACTATAAGTAGTATAAAAACATGCCTACATAAATGTCTATATTCTGTCTTCATATGTTGAAATATGTGTTTAAAATAGATTTCTGCTAAATTATATGGCTTAGTTTTCTCTCTTCTCCATGATGTGACACTTCATGGTACACTGAAAGAATAAGAATATGAGTTTATTAAGTTTACTCAGAAAACTATTCAGTCATCTGTATGAGCTCTTGGAGCTATGTCAACATTTTCTTGAAAGATATCTGAGATTATTTGATGTTTACTTTTTTAAGTACAGTATTTGTGAGTAAAAGTGCACAAGAACATTTTATTACATTTTAAATGTAATTCCTGATCCCAGGGTGCTGTCTATATAAATCTGAACAAACCTACGAAATCACTATCTATATTAGATCAGCAAATCCTCTCAGTCCCAGAACTGGTCAATGTGTTAAGAATAAGAGGCAAAAGTGAAATTCCTTGGTAATAAAACTTCTGAGCCTTGACAACTGTGAAGTAATGCTATTTCTTGCAGCATTGCCTAGACCTTTCAAAGTGCACTACTCTTTATTATATGCCTTTCCTTTGCCCCTAAACCTTCACTTCTAAAGTGCACATCTCACAGGTAACTAGTATATAATGTACTTTTCAATCAACCCCCTAATTCACTCAATGTAGCATGAGTTTTAGATAAACCAGGAAGATGTGAAATACAGAATAAAAGGTTTAGGCTGTATGATGCCACTCACCTGTTTTAAATCTTCTGCTATCTGTGCAAAAAGTACTGAAAGAGTTCTCCTTCAGGATAATGCAGTGTGGTCCAGCTCTTCTCCCAGGCAGCAATGACAACAGCTCCCAGCACTTCTGCAAGGTCCTGCTCCTGATCTTCTGGGAGGTTTACACCTTTTTCCAGCTTGTTCTCTCCCAGGCTCCTGCCAGGCCTTTATGTGGGTAACAAAATGATGTTTCCCTTGGAACCATCAGCTCTGTGGGGGCAGTTTTGCCCTTCAAGTCCTGTGCTGGCATTGCTCACTCTGACTTGCTTCTGTGTTTCAACCAAGAGTGGAAGTGAGCAGCACTAGAAGGGCTGAGATGGTTTTTGTGCAGCCTCTTTGGTTTCATGGAGTAAAAATTTCCTAAAGATAAAACACAGGGTGAACCAGATTTCATCTGTAGAGTGGAACAAGGAGATTCATAAGGTGCAGGTCTCCTAAGTACCAGATTTTCCATAACTTATGTAAACTTATATGTAAATCCCCTGAAGTGAAGAACCTAAGTACAACATTAAAATTTGTGTTGCGGTTTGAAAGCAGATCCAAGGTTTTGCAGGGTAATTGGCTGCTGCTCTCATTGTTTATGCTTGCACACACAGGCTGTGGTGGGCTTGTCTCTGCTGGCAGTGTGGATAGGTTTAATTTTACTCTAATCAAGGCAAAATACCTTGCTGAGAGGCTCAGGTTCAACATCATGCTAATAAACTATGTGGCTCTTGGACAAGAGATGCTTTCCATCTGGCAAGTCTAGAGCATGAGCTTGAGTAGGACTTCAGTTGTGTGCAGAAGTCCCTGTGGATGAGACCATAAGTTTTTGAGAGGCCTAATACATGAGATAAATATATGACAAAAACATAGACCCATCTAAAAAACACAGGGTTCAGAATTAACAACCACAGACTTCATGGACTTACTTAAAGGTAAGGGGCAGATGTCCAAAAAAAACACAGATTTAGATTTTTTTTTTTAATTTTTTTTTTTCTGGGCTCGAATCAGGCTAATCTTTACTGCACAAGGTAGAGCATGGCAAATATGGAAACATCTGTGTTATGCAAATTCCTCTGAAATGGTTGAATGACAGGTAACTGACTGTATTTTGGAGCTGTTCCAGGTAGAGTGAATCAACAGTTTCCAGCAAGTCAATCCAGCAAAATTCTGCAGGGTTCCTTTTGATGCATACAGAGCTCTGAGCTTCTGTGTTGTCTGCTTTCAGCTGAAACCAGAAATAGTTTTAAAAATACAAAAATTATTTAGACCTTAGAGGTACTCAGATATCTAAAGGACAGGCTGAATTAATCCTGAGATTTCTGCTCCAAATTTCCAGCAAGCTTGCCTGTAATAAGTTTTCCTCCCTCTCTCTTGTGTTGCTCCCTTGGCCATCCCTAGGGAGACATATGAGTGTGTCTGGAACATTTTGATCCTCTCCATGGAGAGGGGAAGGGAGGGAGCTCCCCATGTGAACCCAGGGCAGCACAGGCCTCTCACTCTGTGAGTGGGGACGTGAGGCCAGCTCAGGGAGAAGATTCAGCCCTAGACATCAGAAACTTCCCAATCTGCTCTGTGAGAATGAGATGAGGATGAAGATTTTGGTGAGAATCCTTGCACTGGCTGCTGGAGGACCCTACACCACCAGTCTAACCCTTAAAACACCAGCTCTGCATTGCTACGGGCAACAGATGGGGAGGTCTGAGGAAGAAATCCTGCCAAATAGTTTTCCTATTTCAAGAAGTTGTAGTGCTTCCCTTCTGGATGGACTTGCTGCTATCTGGCACCAGAGCTCATGGGATTAACATTTCATACCCATAACATTGACAGAAATAGGAAACATGACTTTGGAGAAATAAAAATGCAGTTATACGAAGAGTAGCATGATGATCTTTTTAAATGTAGGCTTGGCCTAATCAAGAATCCTTATAATTTAATTTGCACTGGTCGGAGATATGTGATCCTTTTCTGCTAAATATTTTACATTTCTTAGATCTGATTAATTGTAAACATGGTGAAATGCTCTTTGCTACTGCTGCTGCCTCTGATTCATTGGTGACCTGTAGAAAGAGGCAACACATGCTTATTGTTATAAGAAAAAAGAACAGAAGGATCATCTATTGCTCAGATGAAAGACAGAGACAAAATAACCAATCTGTAATGCAGATTTATTAATAGTCATTCACTGGTTTTCACTGAAATACTCTTCACGTAACCTTGACTTTATTAAGTAGTCCTTAAGGTGCATTTTGAAGACAGATAATGAGTTTGGGGAATAGTCTTATCTACATCAAGCTAATCTTTAACAGCTTGGAAGGGAACTCACAGAAACTTTTCCACTTTAAGTGACATAGCCATGTTCAAATCAAGCCTTTTAAAATGTCATTTTAATAGAAGAGTTTACAGGCATTTTTAATCGCTACGCTTCATAGAGGAATATTATTTAAATGAAGAAGATAAAAAAAGTTATTGAGTTTTTAATAGTATTAATGGGACTGGAGGCAAGTGAGTGGTGTTGGGGCAGCAGGAATGCTGCAGTGGTGGAGTGGCACTTAGTGTCTTGATTAACAAAGACAAGGCAGCCCTTGCTTAAAAAAATAACTTCTTTCAGAGTGGCTGTTGCTTTAAAAGGCAGGGCCAGGGCAAAGGCAGGAGTTTCGAGTGATATTTGGGTGCTAAATCTGCACATGTAACCTTGTACAGCTTCCACAAGCAGAAGCTCTCAAGAGCCTCCTGACCCTTTGCTGGCACAGAGTTGTGTGTGTGAGTGAGAGAGGGATGAAAAAGAGAAACTAAAAGGAAAATGAGCAGAGAGTTGCTATTTTAAAAAGAACTCAGATTTACAGCATTTGTACTTTCCCTTCAGTTTGCAGCATGCCCTGGAAGGTAGTTTCACTTTTCCTGCATTGTGTGTAAAGTCCCAGAGGGGTTGTCCCCCCAAAACACACACACCAGCCTTTTCCCCCAGCTTATGTATGAAGTTGCTCACACCTCGGGCTGAATTTTAATCCGCTCGTACAGGCAGATGAGTTACACGAAATCTCTTCTGCTGATTCCAGTTGGCTTAGCTCATTTTGTTTAGCTTGCTTTATTGTTTGGGCATTAAATGTCCCAGCTCTCCCAAGTGCACTCACATTTGGTTTCTGACTAATGCGTGGCCTCTGTCAGACAACGTTTTCCATTTAGAATCCAGCATGACTTGGAGTCAGGTTGTGACTCAGATACCACAAACTGTACACAGCATAGACCACAAATTCCTCCAGTAAGACTGAAAAAGGCTTTCCGAGAAGCCACTTCCTCCTCTGGTTATATCCTAACCCTGACTGACAGGTAGCAAATAACCATCGGGGTTTTGAGTGGCAGTTTTCTCCTACTTTTTGTTAAAATTTTTTGTCTGCTGGATTCATGGCTGTTTAAAATCCTGTCTTTTTTTTCTGTGGGCACAGAACAGCGCTTTTGGCTAGATGTGGCTGTAGAAATCTTGGTTGGTTACGTTTTTCTGGAAATACAGGCATCCACTGACTGAGCTCTGAGGCTGGGAATTCTAAGAGGACACTGAGGCCAAAACTCAGCCTGACCCATCTGGGTTCCCCTGAGCTGCAGCTGCAGCTCTCTCGTGCTTTGTCCACAAACCCATAAATCGACTGGGTTTGCGTGAAAAGTTCCTGAACTTTTGCAAAACCTTTAGATGAACCTGCTGGGGGCTGGAGAGGGGAGAGGCAAGGGATGGGACCAGGGCTGCCAGTGTGGAGAGGGTTGCAAGGTAACCTGAAACCAGGTGAGATTCCCAAACTGTTTCCTCGGGCTGCAGACATTCAGGCATCTCATTGAAAACAGAACTGGAGTTAACAAATCTGCTAACAAGCCTCACACGTTTGCTGACCAGTAGTAAATCCCAGCTCGATTTATTGCTGAACACAGCACTTTGGCCTAAGTCCTCAGTGTCATTTTGCAAGTGGACAGGGAACAAGTTACACTCTTAAATTCTAGTGAGAAAACTGGTTGAGAGAATCAGATGGGCAGCAGGCCTGTGATTTAACTTCTCTTTTACTTTCTGTCTTTTTTTTTTTTTTTTTGAATTTCATTTAATGAAACAAGAGAATTCATCTGCCAACACGCTATTCTGTGCTCTTTTGTCAATAGAAAAGTTGTTTTGCTAATGGTTATCTGTCTGCAAGTCCTTGACCTGCTTGTAAACACATTTCTGCAGGAAAACCCCAGGCCATGGCCTCGAGCATTTACGTCAACAAGAAGAGATAAAGTGACCAAAACTTAACCTGATCTGGCCTGGAGTGCCCTCTACTGCCCCTTGACCAAATACTTCCCTAATCTATGTCCTCCTGAAAGGAACAGATTGTTGTGTAAGAAGTATCACCTGGAATGAAATCAATTTCGGGAGCCTGATTTCCTCTTTTCCTCCAGCTCATAGTCAGAGCCTGTTGAATTGCTGGAGGTTAAGGAATAAAGTCTGGCTTGTTTTTGGTAGCCGGGCAGGAGTTTTCCCCGGGATCACCCCCTTTGTCACCACCTCAGCCACCCGGCTGTGCTCCGTCATGCCACGTTAAACACGGCACCTTCCGAGCCCTGCGACAAACGCGGCAAAACCGAACGGGCTGATCAAGTTGCTTTTAAAAGCCCTTTGCTGATCCCCAGGGATTTGTTCTGGATTCACACGGTGCAAACCAAGGCTGTGATACAGCCAGGATTGAGAGAGTCACTAAAATGGGAGAGAGGTCCCAAATTTTGGTGTGGTGCTGCGAGGCAGGCAGTGGTGGAGCTGCAGTGATGGGATGGCACGAGCATCCCAGTTTGGCCATTGCATCCACTCCTGGAGGCTGAGGTGAAAGCTGGCTGGAGCCAAACAAAATTCTGGGGGAGATCTGACACCAAATTTTCCTGAGAAACAAGGAATATGTCTATATACTTTTTTTGGTAAGAGCTGGACTTATTGAGGCACTTGCCTCAACAAAACCTGAAATATGTATTTCTTGTCTCAAGAAATATAAGCTATGGAAAAGTTGTATTGAGAACATAAATGAGGATATTATGATTATGTTGTTAAGCAAAATAGTTTTATTTAATGATGAAAATTCATGCTTGATTATAGAGGCTTCATAACAAACCAAAACCAAATGGATAATGAGATGCTACCACCACTGATTCACACCTTCTTTGTGCTCATTCTCCAGTTGGTCAGGATGAACTGAGCTGCAAATCAGTCTTTACTTATCCAGTCCTGATATCTGTACTTGAGCACTGCATGTGAAACTATTTGGCAGACCAAAACCTCTCTGAAGTGTGTAAATCTGAGGCAGAAGGGGGAAAGCAAAGCTTGAGGAAAAAGCTCAGATGAAATTATATTGCTGCATTTTGGTGCTGAGGGACTCTTGGATGCTTACCAGGCACAGTGGATGAAGGTGTCCACCCCCAGACAGTGCTCAGGCCATGAAGCTGAAATCTGTGCTCTAAAGCATCTCCCACTTCTCTTAAAGGCAGCCTTTTGCTTTTATCTGCCCCATTTGCTGGTAGGTGCAATCTGAGGTGGGTTTCCTGCAGGTATCTCACAAACTTCTACCAAGTGTTGGGAGGAGAACATGAAATCCTTTAGGGTTAATGCCAGCTGGGTTATTTCCTTAGGATGCAGCTGTTTTGTAGTCTTTTATGCATTTAACCTTGTTTAACCAGTGCAAGGCAGTTGTAGTTCCAGCTTTGCATAGTGAGATTAATTCACAAGCTTTAATCTAAACTGGACAGAAACTTTCAGTGTTGGTTAACAGAAAGTATAATTTCAGCTATTCTGACAGAATAATCAAACTTTGGGAAACAAAGTAGATTTTCTTTTCTTTTTCTATAGGAAGCATCTATTTAAGGAAAAGTGATTTTATTTTTCCCATAGGAAATATTTCTGAGAGAAAATATTTCATCTCCTAAATTGAAAATGTAAATTTTAACCTTGTTTAATAATTCAAAGTAATTGCTCCTTTTTTTATTTTATTACAACATTTCTTTATTTCTTTGCTTCCAAAATTCAACAGGGCTTTGAAGACAAACACAGATTTGACAGGCATCTTTTCAAATTGAAAAGATTGTTTTTATGGTGAAGAAAACTTGTCTTCTTCACAAAGTACAAAGCTGTGTAATCAAAGAAAGGTGAAGGGCTGGCTGAATCTATTTAGTATTCTCAGTTACTTTCCAAACCAAACTTCTCAATGCATGTTAGTTATTCAGATTAAGTCATACTCCCAAACTCCCTCCAGGTTCTCCACTGGAGATGATATTTATACAGCACTAATAGAGAAAACTTGGTGCGTTTCAAAAAATAATTCCCAAGTAAACCAAAGCTGGGCTCAGCAGATGTATCAGGGGAAGTCTCAGGGAAGTCTGACTGTCTTCTGTTGCTACAAAGGCCAGCTTCAATTTAATTTTCAGCCCCTCAATATTGCAGGGGAGAAAGCTTTAAAAACATTAAGTGACCTGTATCAATGTTTCTGCTCCTAATCAAAATATACATGCTCTTTTTGTTACAAAATTTGCCAGAATTAATTGACTTGCTGAAGTTTTAAACTGACTTTTGGTAATGGAGCATTTTATCCATTGTAAATTTGTGAAAATTTTCCTGGCTTGAAGCTTTCATTTCAGTCTAGAGCTATGGAACTTTTAGAAATTTCAAACCATTTATTGGATGGGACACATCAGGCTCTGGTAATTTTAGTGAATATCAAAATGAAGTGAGTTCTTGCTATGGCTTAGAACAAGAGTAAATATTAGTAACAGCAGTGCCCAGGTTCTTCAGTTGAAATCAGCATATTTTGTAGTCTAAAATATGCTTCATATTTAGAATCAGATGGGAGAGAGGACACACATTTCTCTGCATGTTTGTCTTTTTTACACCAATCAGTCCATCATTTATCAATAAACTTTCTAACACTGTGATTTGGTGACCTATCAGAAATAGTAACCCTGTAAGCATGAAACTGTACTTGGGCCTTTTTCATACAGGCTCATGCACTCATATAGATCTGTGTGTCAATATATACTGGCTGACAACAAATATTTTTGTTTTTAGAAATAAGAGGATTCTCCTTGGGGACTGTAAGTAGATTCAGAGGATATTCTCAGGTATCTGACTGTATTTCACTGTGATATTCATATTGTCAATAGTAGGACCTTTCTGTGGAAAATGGGGCTTTTCCTGTAAACATAATAATATTATGGATGGTGAAATATACTGTAAATGTTAAACAAAAAAAGAACTAAATTGCAGACTATTCCCTGGTCAGCAAAACTCACCCATTATTTTTCAGTTTGCTGAATTTGTAGTTTTTACAATTTTTTTAAAACTGTGACTTTTCAGATTCATGAGGGTAGCATAGGTAATCTTCATATTTATAAGGACATACTGTCAACTTGCTTTTCATAATTTATAAACTCTTTTTTTTTTTATTATTCCTTTCCCCTGTTGGAAGCCTGAAAGTGGCATGTTTCCTTAATAGAGCTGTGAAGAAACTCTGCATTTTTGCTCAGGGAGATGAGTTCTCAGAAATAAGCTATCTGTGCTTCATGCAAAGGAGCAGTATCTGAGTTGGCTGACTAGGGCTGGAATTAGTGCTGTAGGGTCTATTTTGCAAGTGTGTGCATGCTTTAGATTTTCAAGTTGCAACTTGCATTTTGGCTTGGTGAGGGATTTGTCAATACATTACAGCTTTGTATGTCTTTGTTGGTGTGAGCTGGATGAATGTTCATTGCCTTGTTAGGCTGGACTCTTGCCTTTAATAGTCCCAACTGACCTCTTCTCCCCATTGCTTTCTTCACAGCATCTCTCACATTCCCATCTCCTGCTGTGTGCTCCTGGCATGGTGAGAACAGATATTTTTCTTCTGCCCCTGCATTGATGGACTGGCAAGGACATGCATCCCTTATTCCAAGGTGAAACGACAGTGGTTTGATAGCCATTTCCTCCTTCCCTTTGGAATTTCACTGAATTGCTTTTCCATGGGGTTTGTAAAAGTAAATATTTCAGGCATTTAGGTTAACCTTGCTCCTTGGGCTGTTGTAAGTGGGTAGAAACATTTCTTTGTTTTTAGAATTGATCCCAGAATTTGCAAGAGGCCAAGTTTGCTTTCAGAAATGATTCACGGTGTTGATGCTGATTTATAAAACACTATGAAATTGAGTGACTGGGTACTTTAAATACCATCTCTGGGCATGCTAGTCACTATTATGGCAGATAAAATCTGTTTGGAATTACTTTTAATGGCTGTTTGAATTTAAAAAGCTGGTAAGGATTGATTCAAATTGAAGGTCATGAACTCCTTTACCCATTTCCCCTTATTGGCTCAACAAGGGTCCTATTTCATGATCTGTTGGCCATGATGCAACTCATCTGTTTAGTTGAGAAGGTGCTGATATGAGCAATTAAGCTAAAGTGGCATTGGGGAAGAACCTGTTAATATCTGGTAACGTATCGTTGATTCTGTCCATCCATCTGCCAGTCTCTCCCCCATAAGTTCCCAACTTGCTGGTTAGTTTCAGCAAAATTTGGCACAGGAGGGGAGATATTTATTACCATTATGCTGCTAAATGTTTTTGGACAACTTACAGCTGGTGGAGGGGAGAATTCTCATGCTGGAAGGAAGGACAACTCAGGCAGTGCAGATGTACAGATTGGGCTGTTTGGACGTGGATTATTGTGTGATTTAGACAAAGTTTAGGATGTGACTGAAGAAACTTGGAATCATTAGTACCACTGTTCACAGAACATCTTTTTATTTCTATCTTGCTAAACTTTTACCACTGAAGAGGGCCTTGACCACTTATGTGCCACTTAAGTCCTTTTACAAGGTTGGATTTCCTTCAGTAGTGTCCCAAGGAAATAATATGTTTGTGAAGTCTAATACTGATGATATTCCTTTAGGATGCCCTGCCTTGGGAGTATGTGTGAAACCTGAGGGTAAATCACTTCAGAAAAAATAAAAAGTCTGGGTGAGAGGTAATCTAAACTTTTTTTTATTCTTCTTGATATGTTTAGACTCTATCCTGAACTCTCCTGCAGGATTACAGCAGATCCTGACCCTGTTGACCTGGTATCAACCCTTTTCTGTAAGCTGGGCACAGCAGAGGAGGAGGAGGACAGATACTGCAAATGGCTTAGGGGCTTAAATGCAGTAGGCTCTGAGCATCAGCACCAGTTGAAAGGATCAAAGGGGGTCTGTGACTCTCTAACCATGCTAATTAATGGAAGAAGTGGTATTTGGTCTTCATTATGGACTTTAAGAAAGGAAAAAAGAGAAGTCAAGTGTTTTGTCCTGTGGTAAAGCACTGAGTGAAGCTGGGGAAAGTAACAGAGCCGTCTCCATCAGGTTTTCAGTAGTGTTTCAAGAGGATGAAACCACTCATGAAGTCATGCTTAGGCAGCACGTTCTTAAAAGTTAAATGTCTGATAAATGCTGATACTGCCTGCTCTGAATTCCTAATATGCTTCTAGACAGAACAGAGCCTTGCTAAGTTTTCCAGTGCTCACGACATGGAAGAACCTTTTAGTAAAAGACTCCCTGGTTTTCTCCTGTACCATTTGCTTTGGATGTGGGCTGGAGTACAGAGGAGGTAATTCTGTCTCTCACCAGCTCAGGCATCAGCCCAGGCCTTCCATTTAAATATCTCTGGGTTGCTACAGAGGTGAATAAAAGGCCAATGACCAGGACTCACAGTGGCAGCAATCTGGGGACCAGAGCATTGATGAGCAGAGGGAGCAATAAGAGTATTTTAGGGACATTTCTGCATTAGATGCTTTATTATCTCTCAAAATGGGGAATGCAAAGCTCTCTTCTGAATCCTGAACAATCCTTCCCAATCTCTCACCCTTGCTTTAACTCATTTGGATACTGCTTACATTTGAAAGGAAATCACTGGTTACAGGAGGCTTTACCTTAGACGTGGGGCCATGTTCTGACAGTGGGTTCACCTGCTTATTGTCTTTGTATATCTACATGGTATGCAAATCTCTACCTACCCACATGATATGTACAAATAAATGTGTCCAGGCCATAAAGACTGCAGTGCAGTAATTCCAGCTTTTACTTATTTAACCATGCTTTTCTACTAGCAGTCTGCATGAATTTGGGATTTGTGCATATGTATGTTTATGTACACCTGAACATGATCAGGTTTTAACTAAACAAATGAACAAAAATAATGGAAAAATATACTTTCTGTGGAAATACCTGGTTTTCCTTGAAAACAGAGAATTTTTTAAATTTGCTTTGTGTGGCTTCCTGTGCATTTTGCTACATGCAAGGTGTTTGAGAGAGGAAAATCTGATATTGACTTTAATTTAGAAGTATTTTCTTTCACTAGGTTTCCAATGAATGTGACTTCATACATGGAAGTGTCTGTCATGACTCTGTATTTGTGAGTGCTGCTTGAGGTGCTTATGCTGTGGTGTGCATATGTTTGTTTTAAACTACAATAGTGATATGGACCAAAACTGCTAATGGCATGATTTTTTATAGTGGTTTCACTACAGAACATGACACCATGTGTGATCATTGGGCATTCAAACAGTGAAATGTGTAAAGCTATTTTTTCCATAATTGGTCCCAGGGCAAGGGGTTGATCTCATGTATAAAAGCCTTCAGATATGCTCTTGGTATGGCTTCTAATTAGGGAACCGAGAAAGAACTGAACTTTGGAGTCTGTGATGAGTCCATTCCTTTAAAAAAAAAAGGAAATAATCACTTTGACCTTGAACTCCAAAAGGCCCTGAAATCAACTGATTTTACTCTTTAAGCTCCTTAACAAGCATGGGGATTAGAGACGAGCTGTGTAGAACGGTTCATATTAGATATAAACGATAACGGACAATAGGAATTCATCTGTGAGCTCAGCACAGGCATCCTGTGCAAATTCCATTTCCCCAGATATGGTGATACCATGGTACAGTGTTATATACACCACTGATAACAATATGACTTCATCAGGTGGGAAGAGACAGAAGAAAACTCAATAGCAGCAGGGAGATGCAACTTTGAGAGATGTCCAGTCCTGTTCTAATCCAAGTCTGTTTTAATAACCACAGCCAGGTGTATAAAAGGTCAAATATAATCACCTTTCCACCTTGTGTGGTGAATAAATCATCTGTTTAGCTGTTTATTTCAAGTATGATGAAATTGCCCTCGCTGACAAAGAAATAAAACTTATGAGAGGAATAAACCTACTATAGACTGAAACTGCACATTTCAGTGGCTTTCCATCTGTCCACAGCTAAACAAGGAAGGGATGCTGCTCACTGTAATTAAAAAAAACCCCAACTTTGGTGATTTCATTATGGCAAGTTTTTTTTTCTTCTTTCTTTTTCTCTCTCTTCCAAGAAGAGCTGAAAAAACCCACGTCTGAAAAAGAGGATCTCATCTTGAAATGCAAAAGTGCATCACATTTTCAGAAGAAAAGGAAAGAAGTGTGAAAAACACCTGGATGAGGAGAGAAGCTGATACAACGGAAATAAATGGTGGGTTTTATTTCATAAATGTAACCCACTCAACAGTTGTCATCACCCCAAGAATACACTGATTTCCTATGCAGATCATTAAAATAATTTCCCTTATGAAAATCATAACTGCTGAAAAAAGTTATCATGTCTTTTAAAAGGCACCTCTTAGTCTTACTGTTGATATAGAAGGGTGAATGATATGGTTAGACAGGCTACTGCCTGCCATGAAAACCAGTAAGAAATGATGTTACACTATCCTTTCCCTCATCTGTTCCTCAAACTTTGTTATTTTATTTCACTTTTCTCCATTTCAGTCTGTGTGGCCTGGCAGACCTACTGGAACCAAGCCTGCAATAATATTGTCTCAGTGAGCTGATAGGTGTGAGGGCACCTGCAGGCAGATAAAATGTGTTTCTGTTTGTATCAGAATTTGCTATTGAGGACTCCAAATTGTCATGATTTCAGGACAATCTGCATTTTTCCCCTGAATGACTTGGAAAGCGGGGAAGCAAAATTAAAAAGAAAATCAACTCCATGCTTTTTCATTAGTTCTGGCAGCTTCCCCTAGAAACACACCCATACTCAGCAGTATCATTCTTTATTTAGCTCTGAACAGACTGGAGGACCTTAGTGAATTCTTTCTCCCTCCTCCTTTGCAGATAATAGCAATGATGCTGCCACATATTTTGCAAAGTGCTCTTTTCTGGAGCTGAGATTGAGTTACATCCAATGTGATAGACCCCACTGGCAGCCGTGTGTTCTTAGCAGAGACATTCCATCACCATGCCAAGTTATTTTTAATTCTATCTGTTTTTTAAATTTTTTTTTCTTAAACCAATGCATAAAAGAAAGCTATTGAGTTGCTCAGTCAATGTTAGTTTATTATTGCTTACCCAAGTGTTTAATAAACCTATCCCAATCCTGGACGTAGCTTTAAATACTTCATTGACTGTGACAAAGCAGATTTTTCCTATCAGACCAAAGTGGCTCTATAAACTATAATTAAGCACTAATTATGAGCTCTACTGGTCAGATAACAGAAGGCAAGGTCCATTGTGCTACTGGCAGAACCGGCAATTAAAGGAGATTATTGTTGTCAGAAATGGAATAAAACAAACAAAGGAAAGATTTGGGAGGAGGGGAAGATTTGCAATTGACCTGAGTAAACTTTATCTTGTTCGTGGCTTTGGGAGACTGTAACATCATGAACGTGAAGAACCCAATATACAATGACATAGAACAGATGTAATAAGTTCTTCTGAAAAATCCATTTTTTTTGGATAGCAGGTTGTACAGTCAGGTTCTGCTTGGCTCCACTCTCCTGCATTGAAAGCCAATCCCTTACCATCCAAACCAGAAGTTGTATGTTTAGAACAAAAATATTTTTAAGGAAAACATTGTCTCGGTACTATTTTTTCACTTGTTCTTATAAAGCATTCAAAGCCAGAGAGTGCCACATTGCTCATGGGCTTAAGAAGTAGAGAATGGAATTGAGGTTGAATGAAGACTAGATTGACCCCCCGGGAAGGGGGGGAAAGACCCTCTACAACAGGTGAAAAGGAAGTGCGGTTTTATAAATTTGTTCCATTTTAACATGACTGGCTTCTTTTCGCTTACTCCATTTTTACACTGGCTTAACTTGATTGGCTCCAGTGGAGTTTTCAATTATGCCAGATCCCACTGAAGTGTTATTAGCAGACTGCTTGGAATTTCTCTTGAAAGTCTGAAAGTGTTTCTGAGTTAACAATATACTCTTCCCCTTTCCCCCTTTGAAATAAAATGTTAACTCTGCAGAAAACCTTGATGTCCTGTTGAAACAGAATGCTCAAACACCAAAATGAGCTGACTTTTCACATACAAATTTTAAATTTCCATGGAAAATAGAGTTTCCAGTTACCTCTAGTGATTGGTATGCTAGTCACAGTTCATGTATTCCTAGACCTGATACAGACATTCAAGGGAGCCAAAAGTCCTTTATACACACACACACAAGCACATTACAGCTTCCTGGAACACTGTTTAGGCTTTCAGGTGATGGCTGGGAATGTGGCCAATATCAGAAGGTAAAGGGCAAAAGAAAGCCATGAAAATGGAAATGACAATATCTCTTAGGAGCATGCAGGTGCCTTTGCCCCTGACTCATGGTTGTGCCTAAAACTCACAGCACTGCTCTCTCCTCTCTGATTTTATTTTTTTTTTTTCTTTTTGAAAGCAATTTGCATCCTTGGGAAAAAAAAATAAAAGGGATTAATAAATTTCAAATGTTCCTGGCGCTTCTGTGCCAACTGGCACTGGAGGGGGCCTGTAACCTTGCCCAACTGCACTATATATAATTATTAATTAGAAAGCAACCTGGGAAGCAATGATCCTCTCCCCCAGCACAAACCAGAGGAACTTTGCTGAATTCACCGTAGGAAAGAAAATTGGTTTTCCTAGGTCACACTTGGGAACAAACTTTATTTTTCTTTGACTAGTGGTTCGCTATCCAGAGTGGAATTATGGGAATTAATTGGAATAACTTGGGTGCTCATTTTATAAATCAGCTGGCAGAACTCCTGCTGTAATTAATGGGTTCGACTGGCAGATTTCCACAAACACACACCCATTTCCCAGTGATTTCCACTGTGAATACATGCATTTTGAAGGAGCTCAACTTGCAAAGGGACATATTTAAGAGTTTATAACTGTCCCAATGACAGCAAGTTCTAATTTAAAACTCCTGTGTAATACTTGTTAGGAAGTTTTAATATCAAAAGGGCAGCCAAGGTCTTCCATGAGAAATTTCTAGACAGTGAAAGAAACTAATCCTTTTTAGTGATGTTTGGCTTCTTCTCTGCAGTAGCTGATCTCTGATTTCATATTTTATGTCCATGGTTTGTTAATGAAATTTTCTCCTTTAAAGAGTAACCAGGCGGATAAGAAAAAAATAGCTGATACTTTGCAGTAAACGTTTGAAGTGAAATTCAAGTAGCAGCCTGAGGCTCACAGTATGTAAAACCAACTACCAAAGTTTTAGAGGGGTGGTTAATCTATTTTTCCTTCTCAGGGGACCTCTGCTGTATTAAATTCTTTGGTTGAAAAGAAGCAGTCAGGTTGGCATTAGAATTGACTTAGCAATTTACATCATTTGAAAAGGGATTAGTAAATTTAACATGTTCTTGGTGTCCCTGTGCCAGCTGGCACTGGCAGGGGTCTGTTACATCACCCATTTCCATCACCACATGCCATGGGGCTACCTGAGAGGTGTCATTAGTCCTGCTTCAGAGAGAACAGGAAATTAGGCAGCAGGAAAATGTTCATGTCCACAGGTGGTGGCATCACTGCTGTTTATGGTGCACACAGGGAATACAGGTTTGCTCCAAGCTCATCCCTGGATATGTTGTTCAGGCTCTTCTTACCTGGCACTCAGGTTCATGAAGATTTAACAGTGCTTTGAAATGTCCTCATATATGTGATGCCACAGCTCCAGAGTGGAAGTGTGAACTGGATCTCACTGGAGACTCAGAGCCACAAAGGTGGATTTCTCCTCTGAATTTTATCCTAGTTCTAGGTTAGTCTTCTAGTTCAGTCATTAGCAGTGTTGGGGTCTCTCTCTGTGGACCATGGAGAAGAAAAAGCCATTTGACTGGACAATTAATTACATCTGTCATAGGATGCATTTATCTCCACTTCTCCAGTGACCATGGAACCAGACTTGCTCTTGTCACTGGAAAAATACATGTTCTGATAACTTACAGGCAAGACTTGTGCTGTCAAAGGAGCAACTTTTGTCTGTGGTCTACTGCAAGAACCCAAATAATTTGCTTAGCTTGGATGGCTGTGTAGGTGGCCAACTTGAACACTACTAGAAATCGTTGCCAGATAACAGCTTCAGATTTTCTTTTGAAGAACCCAAAATCATCCAGAAAGAAACATGAGGCACACAGATTCTACATGGATCATATAAAGGTTTCTTGGAGTGCAGGACAATACCAATTTTCAGCAAAATATTCAGCATTTCTTCAGTTCGGCCTCTGAAAAATTTTTTTAGGAAACCACATTACATTTTTGTGTGTGTTTATAAAAACACAAGATACTCCCATGAAGTCAGGTGATTTTCAGTAATGATCAAAATCCAGTCTCCTGTTTTGTGGGCCTTGTTTTTCATTTCTCCTTCTCATAAAAGGTGTAGAAGAGGAGGAAAAATGTTTGTGCAAAATTTCCCAAATATCTTCTTAACTGGATTCTCAGGGCAAATTACCCTGGCCTTAGGAGTGCCAACCAATAAATCTATCTTGATATTGAGGATACTCAATACCTTATCCCAAAAAGATGAGGGTGCAGCACTGCCACCATTGCAGTGATGGAAGGCAAGAGATCATCAGACAGTCATATCTAAAATCAGGTTCGGGGCCTTCTACCATGTCCAGCAAGATGGGAAGCCCAGGAGAGAGCCAGCCCTTCTCAGTACCCCATCTAGAAATAACAGTCCAATTTCATGTATCAGGGATGAGACTGGGAGCTTATGTTGTAAATGAAAATTTGATGAGTGCTTGCTTGCCCCCTCCCCATGCAAGCTTTACATTTCCTATGTACATCGTCTGCTATTACGTGCTTATAAAGCTGAGGTCTTTTTGCTTTTAATAAGAGTCCATCTGTTTGCTTTACTTTTAATGCTTTTGTAATATTTGAAACCCTATAAAACTCTGTGGGTACTTCTGTTGGAATAAATATGATGGGCCAAATCCAGCCCATGTGGCTCACAGCAGATTTCTTAGGTGAGCTGGGATCGTGACAATGTGGGCACAGTAAATGAAGGTAGGATGCCAAATAACTGGAGCAGATTTTTTTTCTACACCTCCCCCAAGTTTCCCTGTTTGATTTGACCAGGCTGATGCTGTTTGAGGTTTGTGAGGGAGGCAGCAGATATAAGGAAAGCATTTTCTGCAAGTTAGTCATAAAAGATCTCTCTGTCTTGCTTTCTGGAGTAAAAAATTGTGCAAAGGAAGCAATGGAAGACCAATATGCCTCAGTGCCACAGAAGGAGAGAGTGGCCAGAACTTCACAGTGACAAAACCATGTATTTATATGCATATAAACTACTTATATCTATCATTAGAACATGCATATGACATGTGTGCACATGTGCAGAGAGGAAGTAACAGCTTTCTTTCCTCTCCGTACCTGCCCACTCCCTCTGAACTGAGAGAGAAGAAAGATTCAAATTAAACATCCCAAAATACTTGAAAGTATCCTGAGTTATTAGGAAGGCAAAGCAACAGCCCAGCGGGGAGTAGAAAACGTAATAATGACAAGTTTTGTGCCTAAAGGGAAGGCAGGAATGAAATCAGAAAGATCCAGTGGGGTCAGGTGAGTAAAGAGTCAGCCAAGCACAGGAGTGAGAGATACCCGGAGGCAGTGCAATGTGCTGGCAAGGAGCCACACTGCTGGGGAGAGAGGAGGAGTGTGTGTGAGAGAGAGAGAGAGAGCAGAGGGGAGGGAGAGACCGAGGGATAACACACCTTTGTGGGCACTGGTGAGCTCCTCTGGCAGCACCAGCCCTGTCTCCTTGGCAGTGGCTGTGGATGTAGGAGGAGGCTCCCGGTTGCAGAACTCCAAGGAGGCAGGAGCCCAATCTTGTGTGTTTGCCTCTCCACCAGGTCCATACCCCAGACACCTGGGTAGGAGCAGAGAGCAAGCACTGGAATACTGAAAATACCAGACCCCTGTGATCTGTGGGAAGCTGGAGTGAGCTTGGCTGGGGATCAGGCTCTGATGCCGACTGTGGCGATGTCGTTTCCATCAGCCCGTGAAAGACAACTTCCAAAACAAGGTTTATATTTGCCACTGGCTGTTTAATAGGGGATTAGTTGAAGGGTATAAACTGGCAGTAGGTTGAGATGGATGTGACCACAGGGACAAAGGCTTAACACGATGTGCTTGAAAATGACATTTGCCTGTTGCCAAGCAGATGTGGCCCACTTGCACCTGTTGCTCTGGGGTCATGGGCAAGGAGCACAGAGGGAGGGGGACCCTGCTGAGCCCATGGCTGGTCACATTGCCACCACACCCACTGAACTGTGGTTAAACCTGTGGAGATAAGGGTTTTTTGAGGAGTACTATTAGAAGAAAGATCAGTATTTCTAGGTTTCCAGAGGTGTGTACATAACTCCAAAATTCTCCTAACTTGGCAGCGTGTGTGGAGACACAGACACTTGGACTACAAAACCCTGACTGCTTTCCTACCCTGACACTGTCAGGCTTTTCCCTGCTCTCTTTTGAGAACCTCAGCTTTGGAAGATGTTGCTGTGGCTATTGCTCCTTGTGTCAGTCTGTCTCTGATGCGCTGGGAGTTGCACAAAGGGAACAAGAAAACTCTTCAGCTCCTTTCCAAAGCTCTGGCTAGTGAGGGAGTGATTCTCCTCACTTTTAGCCAAGTGAATTTTCTTTTTGGCAGGCAGCAGGGATGCCACTCAAGAAGAATGAGCCAGGGCTGCCCAGGCAGTGCAAGTACTTGCTGAAGGCAGCTTTAGCTGGGCAGACAAGCTGGACCTGCTTGAAAAAGAGGGCAGGGAAGTAGAACTGGGAGTGATTCACTGGTTTTAGAGAGTGGTGTTGCTGCCTTGGATGCTGTTGTAGGCACAAGCAAAGCTACTTCTTGGCCTTGATAGCATCTGGTGTCTCTGATCACAGCTAGCTCCAGGAACTGCAGAGCAGGTTGATTGAAGGCCTTAGGACATGTCAAGGCGAACAAGCACAGGACAGAGTGCCAGCTCGCTGGGCAAGCAGCAGGAAGCCTGCCTTTATCAGGATGCTGCAGGCAGGAAATGATTTGAAGTACACTGCCTTCTCTTGTACAGTGATTGAGGGAAGGAAGGAGAGCAAGAACAGGAGCAGCTGTGGCTGTATTTCAAAGTTGGTTTTCATCTTCTTGCATTACTACTCTTTCTTTCCCCACAAAAAAAAAAAAAAAATCCCATCCCAAAACCAAAAAAAAAAAAAACCCTAAACAAAGAAAAGAATTCCTCCCTCCCTTCAAAGCCTCCTCCATGTTTCTGCTTCCTCTCCTTCCTCTTTCCTTTTTTAGGGATAAGTGCCCCAGACTGCTGGTATCACAGGTACGTGGAGAGAGTTGATTTGAATCCAAGCACAGCTCCCTTGCTGGTTCTTACAGGCTGCTTAGGGCTGATTGTGGAGTGAATTGCAGCTGTTTAAAGGGTTACCTTAAATGCTAGAGTGGTTGAGTAGGGACCCTAAGATGACTGAGGATCAAAACAAGGTGGCCAGACTGCTGGTAGGAAAAGCCCTGAAGGAAGGTTGGTGTGGAGCCTGGCAGAGACATCCAGGCTTCCCTTCCATGGCATCACCCCCAACCAGGGGGAATGGTCCTGCACTCTGTAGCTGCAAAATGCAGCTGCCTCAGGAGACAGAAAGGACCCAAACCCTTGCAGAGGTGGTCATTATGGCATTTATATTTGCAAAACTGTGCTCTTGCTGGTACACAGAGGGGCCAGGTGAAAAGTTGGCTTGGTTTGGTTCACCTGCAGACATGAACTCCATGCCAGAGGTGATAAACCCTGAGCCTTCTTCATTTCTCTATTCCAGCTTCTCTTCTTCTTGCCTTCCTTCTGTAATAGTGTGAGACATTTTTCTTGGCTGTCCTCTTCCTCCTTGGAGATCAAACACAGGCCCTGCTGCTGAGTTCCTGAATTTATGACAAGGACCAGCTTCTTCTAGCCTCAGTTTCCATTAACAGCTGCTCACAGGAGCTGCATTCAGACCATTTGTTTTGTCTTTTGGCACCAGCTATTTTATGAATGAGAGACACAGCAAAGGACAAACAATCAGAAAACTGGTTTTGCTGCTCTCTACCTGGTGAGAAGTCTTTAGAGCCCTTAGGTCTAGTATAAAAACTTACAAACTCTACACTTGTAAGTGTTGTGTAAAAAACTGTTATTGCCCTTAAAACTAGTCATTGGAGTTGAAAGATAAATATTATTCCAAATCTTATTGAATAAAATATATTATATCACAGGTGATGGAGACAGATTGTCTCAATAAATTCTGATACTGTATTCAGTGGAAAAGTGGCAATAAAAATGCTGATGACTTGACACGGGGAGAATATTGAATGTCATTAACATGTTATTTCCTCTGTTCTGATATCACTGTCATGTTCTTCCCACTGCTCTAATCTCTATCAGTTGTGGGCTTTTTTTTTTTTTTTTTGCTTGTTTGAATGAGAAAAATGACATTTTTTTCAGCCCTTTAAATTAACCACTTTTGAGGAATGCTTAGAGATAGGAGGTGACATCCTCAAATATAGAAATTAAAACATGGTTTGATATTTAACCATATGCTAAGTATGGGCTGAAGAGGAATCCTTAAGACTGTCATTATCATCTGATAGTTGATTATGGCAGTTGTGGCCATCTGCACAGTGATAAGAGCAGTATCTTCCTTTTATAAAATGCTTGGAAAGCACTTAATGAAGGTAGTTGTTGCTGTTCTTTTTCAGATGGGGAAACTGAGGGATGGGGAAGTTAAGTGAGTCACAGGAGGTCATTTCCTAGTCCAGTGGCAGAGCCAGACTCCTGTGATGTATTATTTAAGCTTTATCCTACATTTGCTGTGAAACTTGATTAGCTGCACATTGAAGCCAGTTTTCCCAACCCATGCTAAACTGTACCTGCTGGAGTCACAGCCCAGCAAGTTTCCAGTTGTTCTTATCAGTGATACTTCTGGTTTTATTTTCTGCTGCTGTGTGGATATGGATTGTCTCTCTCACTGCATATACCCCACCATGAGGCCTGCAGAGCTGAGAATGTATTTGGGTAGGGTTATGAAATGAGCCATCTAGGAAAAATAACAGTAATCCCTGTTTTCATCCCCTTTCCCCAAACCAGAATAAACCCAGTGCTTTTCAGAAAGCCTGAATCTACCCAGGCATTCCCATTCTGTCACTCTGTGCCAGAAAGCCTGTTGTGATAGCCCTACGGGCAACTCAGATCAGCTTGTACCAAAGAGCATTTGGATCACGTGGGTTGTTTGGCATCCTCATGAGAGAATATGCTGCTGGTCTTGAATGATAGCAATTAAAGGTGCAAAGAAGTCATCTGTCTATTTGCTAGGGCCAGTATCTAGTCTGGTCTCCTACTGTAATCTTGTGCTTTATCCACAACTAATTCTAAATGACTCCAGGAATAGCCACCACTTCCATTACAGGACCATTTCATGCACTGTTATAGTTTATTGTCAGATGGTTTTCAGCAATTAAATTCTAAATTGATTTCACAGTTGCACACGCTGTTTCTGTTATTTATTTTGGTCCTCACCTGTCTGAGGAAATGGGGTGCCTCCGTCTCTTCATAAATAGATGCTGCTGCAGAGCTGAACAGAATATTTTAAGTGCCTGCAAAAATAGACTTTTACATAGAAATAGTGAGCCAGGCAGATGTAACAGAGTTTAATTTTCACAAAGCCTCAGCAATAGTACTGATGGATTTTTTAAAAGGGAATAATACTGTAGATCTTTTGCTAAGTGTCACAGCGCCTACATTTTTCTATTTGTTCTGGTGTCCTGTAGGAAGGTGTGTTATTTCTCAGCATAGAACAGAAGATGGAATTAGCTACCTGGTATGGCTGCATTGCTGCTCTGCTATTCACTTCCTGACTTCAGCTCAAGTGCCTACAGGTCCTATCCTGCTAAGTTAATGGGATCCTTTCTGATAAGGCAGATATGGGGCCAATAAACCATAACAACTTTATGCCTCGATTTACCCAGGTGTAAAATGGGAATAAAATTCCTCGTGTTTTGTAAGACACTATTGAAAAAGCAAAAGGAGATGGCTGTAGAGTTAAAGCTGCAGAGTAAAATAGTATTAGTGCTTTAACCCTCATGTCTCACCTCTTTCGAACAGGCACTTTCTGAGTACAAATCAGAACCCTAATAAACTTCTCCTGCACTCAGCGTCTCCCCTCTTGCCTAGTGTGCATGCCGGGGTAGTTGAAAACCTTTTTCTTCCATTTTTAGTTATTTTTTTAACATTTGCTGGGATTTTTTGGAAATCATTCTGGTTTCAGTGAGAGCATATGTCCTTTTTCCTGTAGAAAGCATTCTCCAGGCCAAGATCGGTTTCAGGGCAGTTACTTTAGTGACAGGAAGAAAAGAGATATTGGCACCAACTTGGCACAACGTCATTATTATCATGCAAGCAGTTCCCCTTTATTATCAACATATAAAGAGAACAATTAAATTTTGCAAGGCAGGACTTCTAATCTCCAGGATCAGATTCTTCACGGCAAGGAGGGGGTGTAAAAGTTTTTCTCTTGCTCTGTCTCTTCATGGCGCATGGTCCCAGCTGTATGAATCTGTTCATGAATATGCATGAAATCAGATATGACATTCCCCTGCTCCCATTAATAATCTTGTCATCTGACTTGTGCAGCATTAAGCTTCAGCCCGTGGCTCCTCGTAGCGAAAGCAGCCTGGAGGAAAGGGAGGGAGGGGAGGAGAAAAAAAAAAAAGGGCATGCCTTTTTTTATTGGGATTAAGTGCTTGAAAATTTTGGCAGGGGGTTGCCAGGAGAGTAAGGGGAGGGAGAGAAAGAGAGAGAGACGCACAGAGGGACAGAGAGACGAGAAATCCTCCATGAATGCGTTGGCTTGTTAGAAGCCCAAAGCGGTGGGTGTAATGGTATGCGAGCTGACCTTGAATATAGCCACTGTGGGTTGCCCCAGCTTTTTTGTAAAAGAAGCATTTGCAGCAGAGGTTTGGATTTCAGGCTTTGCAGTCATCAATCATCTCAGCCTATTCTCCTCTTTGACAGCTCTGTACAAGGCCTGACATTTGACACCCAGGACCCCAGGACTTACACAGAGGCACAAGCTGAGGCCCTGGGGAAGAGATAGGGAGCAGGGAATTATAACTGTAATAGGAATTGATTTAACAGAAAAACATTGCACTAGGTTCTGTTCCCTNCAAATTATAACTGTAATAGGAATTGATTTAACAGAAAAACATTGCACTAGGTTCTGTTCCCTGCGTTGTGCAGTTCCAGATGACAAAGGTTGATCCAAAGAGGTGGGAGAGGAAAGGCAGGCTGAGATGGATCTAGGGGGAACAGGATGAGGCTCTTACCCTCTTTCTACACACCCTGGTGTTACTAACCTACCAAAATTTTATTCCATTTTAATGAAGTTAATCTGGACTTGCTATCTCCCAATTCAAGCCAATCAAATCGATGAGTTCCCTGAGACACATGGACTTATTGGAGGCTGGGATGGTCCTAAGCCAGGTTGCCTAGGCTAATTTTTAGCAAAGCTAGTTTTGAAATTGGGTTATTGAGTATTTGGACTGCAATTCTAGGGACACTGGGAGTCTAAATGGTGTTAAAAAAAAGAAGATATGACCTGTTAAAGTAGATAAATGTTTTGGGATAAACCTCTTTGTCCAAGTCAGTGTTTACTTGAGCTGACACGTTTTGAAGGTTACAGTCTTATTAAGATAGCTTTTTATGTCTTTTATAATACAAACATAACAGCAACCATTCTTAACCTGACTTTATTTGTGAGCCTACCCTTTGCTCTTACATCCTTCCCTATCTGCACAGCCTCCAGTCCCTCACACCCACTTCTAGTTAAGAACAAGAAAGACAAGTTTGATATAACCTTTATGTGCTGTTAAACTAGATATGACACCAATTTCTTGTGAAAGCCATCCATGGTTCCCTGCTACCTCCTCATTCATAAAAAGGAAGGGATTTGGGGGTTTGTAGAAGGATTCTGTTGCAGATGACTTTTGGCACAAGGAAATTTGACACAAGGAGCAGGGACAACGCAATATATGAGTGTAAGTGGACAGGAAAGGACACGGGAAAGTATTTCTCCTCAATGTTTAACTCAGCAGTGGCACATGGCATTTTTAAATTATCTAGAAACAGGTGACAAGGACTTTCTGCTTTATGCTAACTTTGGATTCAGCCCAGAAGTATGTATCCAGCCTGTGAATTTTGCTGACACAGGAAGTCAGGTTAAATACTCTGGATGATTTTCCAGGAATGTCAGGCTGTCCCTCGAGGAGACTTTGGGTCACAGGATGGTTTATTTGAAAAAGTAGTTCTCCACATTTTCCTCTATTTAAAAAAGCAGTAACTCTTCAGGAATTCACCGTTTTTATCTGTTGTGCATTTTGTTATCTCTCACTTTGAGTATTTTCCATTTGCCAGCCCTGATCCCACCCTGTGGGTCACACAGAGATAAATGAACAGTTGGAGTGCATCATTTCTGAAACAAACCTTCAGAGAAGCACTTCCAGAGTAGTTAGCAAACTTTTACTTTCCATAAACAAAACTGGTTGCTCCAATGAACCTTCCTGGAAAAGGGTCACAAATGATGTCAAAGTGAATTAGTGGCTTTTTATGTGAATGAATGTTTGCAAACAGTGTTCGGCTGTCCTGCTTCAAACTGATAATTACAGTTGCAGCTCTGCATAGGGAAAACCCAAGCTCACTCTATAGGACACACATTTACTGCCTGCAGGGGTTAGGATGAATATTTTTCCCAAGCTAAGTGCTCTGCGGATTTCGAGGGTTGCCTTCCTCTGAAGGATCAGGGTTTAGCCACTGCTGGAGGCAATGATACCAAACTTGATGGACCAATAGGCTGATTCAATATGGCAATTCCTCTGCTTCTTGTGTTTTCCAAACTGGCTTCTGTGTGCACATGCCCGAGCCATGATTTTTCGCCTGCTCTGGGAGACCCTTTTGCGTGGAAACGAGCGGGATCAAGCACTTTGGCCGAGTTTGTGTGTGGATGTGCATATGTGTCCAGAGAGAGACAGACATCAAACAGCTGATTACTACTGTTTGCTTTCTCTGCTCAGATTTAACCCAGTGTGGGATTCTCCTCCTTTGACACTCATTCCAACATTTCATTCAATGTTACTTAAATTTGCAGGCTTTCGACTTTTCCAGTTCATGCTCAGGGTAAAGGAAAGAGAAGTGTTTGTCCTTTGAATGATTATTTCTCTCTAAATTTCAGGTCCAAGGAAAACCCCACCAAGACTTTTCCAGACTCCAAACCTGACACCTGAGTCTTTTCCTTTTTCCATTTCTGCATTCAAAATGAGAAATTTGCAATATTAGAAAGGAAAAGTCTTAATCTATTGGGAAATCCTCTGATCCATAAAGTAAGAGGATTGTGTTTTATTTTTTTCTCTTCTGTAAGTTTTTGAATAAGATTTAGCTTACCTATGCTGAAAAGACTTGAAAAAAGAGGTTTGAAAATGTCATCCTGGGTGCAAATGATTTTTATGAAGTAATGAGGGAAGTATCACTACAACCTGTTGCTATCAATCTATTTTTGTGGCAAAGCTTCAAACTCCTCCGTTACAGAGCTCAGAGCAGAAGAATGTGCTGCCAGAGGTAGCACATTCTTTGGCCTTGTCAGGATTGTTCTTCAGGTCCATCCATCCCTGGTTCAATTGGGAATAGACACAGTCTTGAGGCTCCTTGTTAATCCAGCATGCTTCTCATCTGAATCCAGTATCTTCACCTGATTCCTGTGTTATCTGTATGATTATGCATACTGCTCTATTTACTGCTTGTGTAGTCTTAAGTTGGGTTATTTCTTAAATTTGGTGTTCTGTTAAGGAATTCAGTGTGTAGGTCTCTACCAAATAGCTGAATATCCATTGGAAAGTCACAGAGAGGAAGAGGCTGTCACTGTCCATGAGATAATTTTGTGGATTTATATCCAGGTCATTAAATGCCTGATGGATTTTCTTTGAGTTTTCACATTTGTTTTGAAGTCAGAACTCCAGCTATAGATGTACAGGACATGAAAAAGAGTGGAAGAGAAACGGTCCGTGGACTGTAACTTGTATCAGATGCACCACACAAAAAAAACCAGGTGAAAATAATGTATGCAGTGCAAATAAATTAAGGGAAAGTGAAAAAGACTATTATGGATTGTAGTGTGCCTGGTTATAAAGAGACTAATTAAAAAATGTTAATAAAGAGTAGTAAGAATTGTCTAGTGTTTAAATTCCTAAATTGAGACCATGAGAGCTCAGGCAAAACATGAATCAAAGTATAAGTTTTTCCTTCAACAAAATATAGTGAAAACCAATATGTTGTTACGTAGCACATCATAAATATCTAGGCATAAACACTAGAGACCAAAAGAAGAAAAGATGGATCATTTTTATTTTACCTATTCTTTTATTGCCTTTTTTGCTATTTCAGTTACATTTTGCTGTATAAAAATAATTATTATTCCCCTTGTATGATCGCTATCGATGTGAAATTATGGTGTAAGTGAAGAGTACAGGATCCATTTCAGCAGCCAGGCAGCCTTGTTTGAGGTGCTATAGAGACTGGTGAATGAGGAGTCCTCGCACTGGTGATGAGCACAGAAACAAGTATTTGTGAAACCAGATTGACAATTCATCTGCAAACAGACCAATGTGGCTTTCCCTCTCGTGCCCCCACGATGTAATAACTGCAGCTGCGTTCAGCTTCATTCAAAACCTTGCCTCCTCTTCCCTCGCGCATGGGTGGGCAGTTCAGGATGCTAAATAGGACATTTTGACTGCTCATATCTGTACCTTGGGGCCTACCAGATCTGAGGGCAGCCGAGTGCCTGCTCATTTAACTTGCACAGCTGCAAAGCTTCCAGCACAAATGCTCCTCGAACGCTTCTGCGCGGGGGCTGGATGTGATGGCACATCGCTGGCTGAAGAGGGAAAATAGAGACAACAAACTCCCCAGCCTTAGTGGAGAGCACCCTCCCCAAGCCTATGAGATTAAAGCAATAGATTTTCAAGTAGCCCTTCAGAGTGACTAATTTATATGGATATCGAGGATTCAGTTGGAAAATTTAAAAAAAAGTAACTAGGGGAAAATATGGTGCTCTCTAAGTCCCAGTGGTATGCCACATTCATTTTACTAGAGAGTTTATTCTTTAGTACTTTCATGGATTGACATGAGGGAGGAATTCACATGTCAGGACAGATAAAATCTCCCTCCTGCCAAAGGAGTCTATTCAGACATGCATGTTAGTAGGTTGATAACTTATTCTGTATTGCAGAGGACTCAAAGATAGACATTTCTCCTTTTATCTCCATCTCTGCGCTCCCTGCATACTAAAGATACGGGGAAACAGCAAGATACATCTTAACTAGCCCTCTCAGAGAGCACTGACTTCTCCTAGCCTGTGCCAAGAGATGCAAACTTAAAGGAATAAGGTGTCACACAGACCAATAGCAAACACATTAGCAATGTTTATGCACATAGTTTGAGCCCTGTGTGAAAATTGTTAAAAAAAAAAAAAACAAACCCTGGACTTTGCGGTTATTTTTTTTGCCAAGAAAAATGCACAGTATCACAATGCTCTTGTTTCATGTTGCTCTGCTACAGGCATGGGAAATAGGTTGAGAAAGTTGGGGGACCAGGGCAAGTAAAACATTTTGAAGAATCCATCTTTGACACGCTTTCCAAATACTAATGAAACCTTTGTGTTTTTTTGGGAGGTAGGCCCACTCTCCTTCTAAAGACTGGGGAATTGAATCTAACAACTTTATCCCTTGACCAGAGCAGTAGAAGTATATCTGGTCTTCAAAATGGAATTAAAATACAAGAGTGTTTAGTCTTATGCTTAAGCTGATCATCTCCATTTCATATACTTTTGATTTTTCTGGGGCTATCAAATGGCATAATTTTAAGCAAACTTGTTATTTAAGAGTATTAAATTATGTGAGTGCCATTCCTAAGGAACCATGTTTAAAAAACAGGGGATAAAGATCCTCCAGAGTGCAGCTCAGAGGATCTCTGAGCTGCCCTTTGCTAGAAGGACTTTTCCCTTTCTCCTTCCAGTGATGGGGCTGAGAGAGCAACCTCCTTCACTGTGGGGCTAAATATGTGTGTCAGAAATAAATCAGCTTCCCTGATCTTTCTCTCATCCTTCCAACTCAGTTCCCAAAAGCAGATTCTTCTTATTTTTTCAGCAGTTCATATACGTAGATTGAGATTAAAGGAGTTTAGAAAGTGTTTTATATAGATTTGTATACATACCTAAAATATTTGCCTAGATGTATCTTATCTAAGATTCTGCACGGATCTGAATTTCCCAGGCTCGAACCACGCTTTGTGTAAATCGGTGTTGTCTCACTGTCTTTGAGGGAGCTTATTTACGTCAGCTCTGGAATTAGTTCCCTGTATTCCAGCCAGCACTTAGCTGCAAGAGTCAAAATAACATGGATATGTACTGTTTTCCTGTTATCTCTAGCCTCTCTATAAACAGAAGCTATTAGAAATATTGTGAGAAAGCTATCTTGTGAGGTTTGTTCCCCACTCAAGAGTTTTTAGGCAGATCTCTGACAAGAATGTGCAGTTATACCAATCCTCAAACTTCAGCATTGTTTTCTTTGCCTTAGTAGTAATTCATATTGATTTGTATACCCCAGCTTTGATCTCTTGTAGTTTCAGAGATCTTCAAACAACACATTGTTCATTTTTCCTTTTGCCTCACGGTTTTCATACATTTCCAAGATACCTGAATGGAGAAATATAAGAAAAATAAAAACACATGAAAATTCCACCCCCCCTATTTTTTTCCTCTGGGAAATGCTGTCTATAGTGTGGTCCTTTCTAGAGAATGTTTTCATTCTACCTAAGGTCTGAGGCTCCGTTTTGGAAACAATAAGCTTTTCCCAGACAAGACTTAGTGAAGTAATGACTCAGAGGCACAGACAGACAAGTGGACTGTTTGTTTCATCTTAATTATTTATGTGGTGTTATCCTAACAATAATATATTATGACATATCTTCCAATGAATTCTCCTCTATTTGTGTATCACTTAATGGGAGAGTGAGACTATGAGACATCTCAGCACAGATAATTATACAGAAAAAGTTAAGAAACAGTAATATAGCTGGGCAATTTAATTTCAGTCATCCGTAATATAAATTCTGTAGTTGTTTCTTTGTTAAAGGTTTCTTTTCCTGTTGCTATTGACCAACAAATTATTTGATGTTTCAAGAATATTTTAGACAAGGAGATTTCAGCAAGGTGAGCTCAAAACTGTGATTTCAGCTTTGACTTGCTCTTTTCCTTGATCTTCCTGTGATTTACAACCATTTCCCATCAGCAAGTTCTCTCCTGCTTTATGTCAACCAAATTTGGGGCACAGTTTCATCCTTATAGTGTGTCCCTTGTGTCCCTTTGTGTCACAAGGGCTTTGTGTCCCTTGAGAAGGCGGATTAGTCTCTTGCTTTGAGAATTTGTTGTTCATTGGCTCTCTTCACCATGAAACAAGCCAAAAAAGTTCTGCATGTTTATAGGTAGAATTGCTTGGAGATTTGTAAAATTATTTTGATCTTGGACCTGAGCCTGCCATTAAAGTGCTTGACTTGCCTTGACCACTGTAATTTTAGAAAGCTGACCCCTCTCCTTTGCAATTTACACAGTGTTTTTAGTCTAATGCAGAATTTCCCTCTTCTGCAGCTGGGAAGAGAATATCCATCATTTCCAGATGTGGACATATGATCCAGGAGGCAATTGAAGGGATTTTGGAATCATATGGTTTGGTTTATGGATTTGGATTGGTCAAGAGAGATTTGCCTGAAATCCTTGAGAGAGCGTGGCACCTCTCTGACTCGGGAGGCATTTTAAAATAAAACCCAAAGTTAAATGCATTTTATAGAGAGGCTTAAAGCTTCTAAAATATAAATCTCAAATATTTATATGTGGGCTGCAATGGAACAGAAGTTACGACCTCATATGTGAATGTCTTGGATTTGTTTTTTCCTTCCACCAGCCCACCTGGAATGACTTTAGCTTTCAGCCTTACCTAAGACTGTACCCAGGTTAGCTCCCAATGACTTATGACTCCATCAATCTGCACAGGTCTGTGCTGTACTCCTTCAAGGGAAGTAGTTCGTCTTCTATATGACTGCATCCCCACCTCTTCCAAAGTTCAAAGAACCCAGGACAATTGCTTGCTCAAGCAGCCTTTCAGTCAGGATTGAAGATGCTCTCCCTGCCTCCCCATGTGAATCAGAACTTTCTGCTGAACTTTGGCAGAGACAGAAACTTCCAGGGTAATCCATCCCCTCTTGAGCTAGAAAGACATGTGATGATGGTGATGAAATATCAGGTGAGAATTGCTCAGTATGTTTTAAGGAGCTTTGAACTGGAAATGGATCAATTTAGAGCTCTTTTCTGAAGTCAGAGTAGCACATTTTTTACGATCCATTTCCCATGAACTAACAACTGTTCCCTATCCAGCAGACAGTTTACTTGTAGCTATTTTGACTTGCATTATTCCACTTAATGAAGATAAACATAAGTCAGACACAGGAAAGCCACAGAATGAGTATGAACGGGAAGTGTTCCAAGTATTCAGCATTTACTAGGCAAAATTGGCCAGTAATTCCTTTTGCTTTTCACTGAGGATAAAAATCCCTGAAAGATAATCATCATCATTGTTTGAACTAATATAGCAGTTTCATCCATTGGTCTGAGAACACTTCCCAAAAATTAGTTGGACTGAGAACAGCCTTGAGATTAGATTCATATTATTTAAAATACACATTTTATGGACAGACAAACTCATGGGTCATCTAGAGGTACCATGACTTTTCTTGAGTCACAGAGTCAGAAGAGTACAGAAAATTTCTGGCTGCCTTTTCTATGATTTCAGTGACATTACAAACGATTCTTAGTGTAGCTTATTCAAGTTGCTTATATTATTCATATTACAGTGACTATAAGGATGAATATTTTTTCTGCTTTCATGCAGATTTTAAAAAAAGTTATTCTTTTTTAGTGATTGTATGACTATACAGCAGGACATTTCATCCTATAAACTGTTCATATATTTAGTGCTCAGGATTGTTATTTGGCAGATGATTAGTAGCCTAGATCCCATGTCTTGCTTTGGATTAGTATAATATTTTTTGAGCCAAAGGAAGAACATCAAATATTCAATCCATGCAACACTACTTTTGTGGGAATATAACATAACTTCCCTGGTCAAAATGTCTATTTCCCAAAACTTTATCTGCATAAAAACTATGTCCCTCTATGTTTCCATAAAGCAAATAATAGGATGGCGTGAACACGAGTAAAACAAATGTTCTGAATCAAGATGGGGGCTCATGGATGCTGTAGTTCACCCCAATCCTGTGACTGTACAATTAATAAGTGATGGTGAATGGGCTGAAGTAGAGCAAAACACTGGAAACAAATCAATGCACTCACAGCTCCTCATGCTTTTTCTATATGCTTCTGTCATCAAACATCTTAGGAGAATTTTTTTTTTCCTTATTTGTGGGTACATGGTTCAAGAAGTTTTCTAGTCTTCTCCTGCTCATGTTCCACTAATGACAGTAAGTAGACAGTGATGTGCATACTGAAATCATTTGCCCAGCCAGGCTAAACACACGATGCCCTTCCTTGAATCTATACCCTACAAACAGCACCATATGGTTAATTTTTAAGCCAACTGATCAAGTGTTTAATAAAGCAGAGGCTGGGGGGATGAGGAGGAGAAATGCCTTCCATAAAAGCCATTGTTTGGGTGGGCTGCATCTCTCAGCCCTTTTGCAGGAAGAAATCCATGGAATGGAGCTTTGACTCGTAAGACACAAATGGGAGAAAAAGGTGTGCATCAACCTGTGGGCCAAATGCACCAAAATGTTATTTGTGTGTTACACTGGGATAATTACTGATTTATAGATCTGGTGAGAAGAACACTGATCTGGGGATTAGGATCTCCAGGCTTTAGTCCTGATTGTGTCATATGTAGCTGTCTGACCTTGAACACTTAACTTTCCCCTTCTACTTTATCCTATTCCCTATCTAATTTATCTATTTTAAGGGCCAAGGTTCAAGGGTTATGGCTCCATAATCCTGTTGCTCAGGGCATCTCCTTCCAAAAATGTTTTTACAGATTCTGCCTCCAAAATTGTACAAACCTTCACCCCAATTGGTACAATTGGGTTCTTTGAATTCCAGCAGCACAATGTTGACATAGAACTGGAACCACTTAGTGGAGCTGGTCTCCGTGTTTTAATTAGGTAACTTGCAAATACCTCTTGATTTTTTTTTACATAAAGTTAGATTTGAAGCAGATGATCAAAATTTATTTATGCATGCGTTCAAACAAGACAGCATTGTAACTGAGAAAGCTTAAAGTCTTGTGTTTAAAAAAGCCAAAAAACAACTTATTTGGGAGATGAAGTCATCTGCAGAAAAAAATTACCCACACAACAACAAAACAGTCTTCCAACTCCCGTGTTTTTAGATTGTAGCATGCCATCTTTAGTATTTATTTCCCTAAGAGCTTGCCTTTTTTTAACAGATGTATACTCCCTTCATTGGTGTTTATTTAAAACCCTGCCAATATATCTGAAATCAGCACATACTGAATGTTGATGCACCACCTTGCCTAATTGACTTAGCTGGAAAATAAACAGTGAAAGGCTATTTCAGCAGCAAACTGGTTGATACAGCTACTCATTCCCTACCTTTATCTATGTACCACACAAGCAGACAAGCACCTGATATTACAGACACAAGGTTGTTGCACATTTTCTGCAGTCTTTAGGATTTTAGGGATAAACTTGGTATTGGTGTCACTGTCACCCCTTGAATCAAAACAGGACATTTTTATCTCTGCTGCCCTAAAAGCCTTGACAAAACCCAGAAGATGCCATCATACTCCTGAGAACTTAGTAAAAATTATTTTAAAAAACAATGGGCTCCTGCATATTCACAGTAAATAAGGATTGTAAGGCTATTCACGCAACGTGAATAATTTGCTGCTAATAATATTGACACTCAATCTGTCTGCAAAATGTCTCTGTTAGCAGGAAACAATCATGCTGGGAGGTGTTAGGAAGACTTTGCAGTGGAGTGGTAGAATGAAGTAATTAAAAAATGACTGGAAAATATGTTGAAAATTTTATTTTTCTGGGTTTTTAATAAGAAATATTAGAAAATAAATAGAAATAATGTATAATTCATAGAGAAAAATAGCTTCCTGTTAGTTTTGCTTATAAACAAGCATCTAGTTGGTTTACAAAAGAGACACAACTTGGAATATATTGGAAAAAAATGGCAGAGACATAAAATAGTCCAACAGGGGGGAAAATAATAAAAGGAAACTTTTGATGATGGTGGTACTGATCACTGAACTGGGACATGACAAAATTGGATGAAGTGTTTTAGGAAAAATTGAAAAGAAAGGTTTTTAGCAGAAAGGTATAAAGGACTCCTATGGAAATTCATATTTCAGTTTCATGTAGGATATGCTCCTTCCACACAAATTTTACTTCATACATTATCTTTTGTTCAGCTTTTCACCAAATAAAATGATTATTCCAGGGAAAATATTTAGCAGATGAAAATTACCATTTTCTATGGAGTTGGGTTAGGAACTGATACATCTCTTTGAAGGAATACTTTGGGGGTTTTGCATTAAAGATTTTCTATCACATATTTCAGAAGTTAATATTTATTTTTGTTAATTTAATAAAAAGGTTGCTCCTCTGATTTTTTTTTAAGCCCTTATCCATCATTTCAGGGTATTAAATGGCTACAGATTTTTCCACTGATATAAAAGTGTCTTAGTGTATTTATGCTATATATGTCCTTTATTAGAATTGGATTTTTATACGGTATCATTAAAAAAGAATATAAAAATAATAAAATGACAAAAGATTGATTTTTCATATGTCTTTGGTCAGGAGGAATTTTTAACTTTAAAATAATAAATCAAAAATAGAACATAGTAAAGAAGAGCCTTTGAGTTAGACTTGATATGAAAGAAGGTGGGTTTTTTAGAAGTTTTAGTGTTTTTAATGGAAAAAAAGTTTTCTGGATGTTAGTCAATATGACCCAGATTTTTTTTTCCAATAATTTTCTTTTGCTTTTATTTTTATTAAATTTCCTTGATGAAGTTTTTCATTATCAAAATAAGCATTAGGTGTACAGATAATTTAGGTGATTTTTTTTTTTTTTTTTAATATTTTCCAATTTGGTGTACTCTGTAGTTGCTTACTATCTACTTACTCACTGGCACCATTCCTTTTACTATAGTGAATTAGGAGATTTTTAATGGCTGTTCATGGTAGATACTGAGAGAACATGCTTTGCCACACAAAATAAAATTCATGTCTTAAAGTGTCATTTCTAAGTCATTAATGATAGTTGGACTTAATGTGTGCATTGCAAATGTGATAAATAAAAGAGCAGAATCAGAGGAAAAGGAAAAATATTTTATGCTCAATATCAGTTTCCTAGAGCTTAGAACTGAGACAGAACAGAGCCCAGAAAAGCTTCCTAATTGTAAGCTAAAAGGCAGGAATCTCTTGGGTTAAGCTAAGAAGAGGAATAGAAAGCTTTGCTGAACAGAATGACACTCCTGGAAAGTTTAAATTTGTGTTGATCATCATGTGATGAGCTGAAAAGGCTCAGAGCTGATGGCTTCAGACCCACCTCCTCTGAGCTGAATGGCTGCTCTGAAGCCAAACCTGTATTTGAAACTTGCTTTGAACACATGGGCATGTTGCTGCCAGATAGGAGAAAATTGGATCCCATCAGGAAATGACCAGTGTGAGAGAAGGTTATGAGTTTATTAACCTGATGAATAAAAAAGTAAATATTTGGTGTAAAACCTGTCAGAGATTACACTTGTAAAACTTCTAATTCAGCTATTTCCTCTTAGAGCTGTCAAAATATGTCTTGGATAAGTTAATACAACATTACACATTGCAGAAGCTTTTGCTCTAACCTGAAGTTCAATCATTTCTTAGAGCAATTTTTTCCCTTCCTCACCAACCTGTCTTATCAACAGCCTACCTTTGTGTCTGCAGGCTGCCTTCTCAACTCTTTATTTCCATAGCTCTAACCTTTGCACTGTGTTTTCAAAATGTTTTCAAAATTCTTAAAACCAATTCTTAAAACAATAGCAACCCGATGAGTAATTACCAATGGACCTGAGGAAAGAATTTTTCTCATGGACTGGAATCTCACTGGTGTCTCTGCAGCCTGTTCCCTCTTTTTAATAGCATTTCTGGAGAAGGCTAGAGAGGGAATCGTGGTCCTGACACAAATTTAAACTGAAGGAAGCAATAGCTGGAAAAGGAGCAGTCACCTCCCACCTTTGCTACCCTCACGTGAGTCAAATGACAACATTTTGCTATGAAAATTGGAGATATTGGACAACCTTTGCCTGCAAACTTTTGCAGCATTGAGAAAAGAAAATAAAAACAGCTGGAGACAGTTTTATTTTTTATTTAAAACCAAATAGACCCTATTAAAGTCTCTCCCTTTCTCTCACTAGCTGTTTGCCCTCTAGACGAAGAAGGATTTATCTCGTACATTTCAAAAAAAGTCACCTCTCTGTAACCTACAGTTCATTCAATCAAGGCTTAGCGTAAATAATCAGTATGGAAAACACCAATCGGCTTTGAAGAGCCCCTGGATTTAGGAGGAGCTCATGTCTGCATGACTGTTCATGTCTGTGCAGCTCCTCTGGGAAGCAGAGGAAGGAGAATGTCTCTTGATTTACTCTGCCCTATTTCTCGGCTCTGCCAGCCTCTCTGCTCTGTCCACTTCACAACCGTCAGATGCTGGGAGACAAGCATATGGTGTTTACTTCTCTGACTGACATCTCTCTGGTTTTCCTCACTCCTCGAGAGAATCCTCTCTTGCCAAGTCAGTTTGCAAGGGCTTGGATGTAGCCATGGCCCTCTGGTCGGGATCCAAGCAATTCCTCATTTTCCCTTGGCAAATGTTAGTAGAGGACAACCTCCCTCCTCCTTTCAAAATCAGTGTTTCATGGAGGGAAACTCAAATCCAGAGAACAGCCTGACCCTGGGTGCCCTTTTGTACCTCATTTGTGTGGGGTTGTACAAAGGTGTCACCCAGAGGCCATGGCAGCTCCTTGAGCTCATCCTGGGGGCTGCAGGGGAGCAGAGCAGTTGAGGCCCCAGGTGAGGGACTGCCAGGAAATCCTTGCCAAGGGGCTGTGGACAGCCACTGGCACTGCTGCTGCAGCTGATGAAGACTGAAATGAAGAAGAGATGCCAAGCAGAGGATTTGCATTTGCTGCAGGTTGTGAAGCTTAAATGGAGTTTGGCTTGGGAATGGTTTTATTATCCCAGAGAGTCCTACTGCCCACTTGGAGACATGAGCTGGACATGTTTTGGCGTAAAAATTAAAAAAAAACAAACACAAAAACTCCAGTCTCTTTTAAGATCAACTTGTGCTTTATTCCTTTTATTTTTGTCCTTCTATCTCCTCCCTCCCTCCTTCCCTCTTTTCCTCCCTCCCTCCACCACTTTGATCTGGTGATAAGGGCATCTTTATCACTCTTATCAGGTCCCCAGTTCTTGGCTGTCCTTTTGAAGTGTGACTTCCTGCACCCAGTGTTCAAGAAAGGATACTGGGCACTGCAGATTTCCTGTTGCTTTTCCTCTGTATCTACAAGTTTGCTTCGCTTTCCTTCCTGTTTTTCTGTTTCATTTGTTTGTGCTTCCCTTCACTGATCAAACCTGCCTCTCTCCCTCTGACAGGTTCTCCCTCACTTGTAGATCATTATCACTCATCTATTTTTCTTCTCCAGTCTCTCAGTGTGATCATTCTCTTTTCTCTGCTGTGCCTCATCCTTTCTATCCTTTCTTCCTTCCTTCCTTCCTTCTTTCATCTGTTTGTTGAGATTTTTTCCCAACTGATTAGTTTTGACACGTTTTCAGTTCTACCTAAGATGTTCCTTAGACTTGTTTTAGACCCTTGACTGAACTGGAGAAAAGCCTGAAAATGAACCAGAAGATCCTTTGGGATTTTGCCCAAAGAATACTGGAGTTAGAAGCAACACTAATTGACTCAATGGGATTTAGGGTGAACTCCCTGTTCTTTCTTTCAGCAAATCTCCTGAACATTTGCTAGTTTTTCCAGATCTCTGCTGATGGTAGTTTGCAATCTTTGACATGTTATTAGTTTGAAGGAAAATCTTCATAGGAAGTTTTTATTTTATTCCTTATTTTTACTAAGAAAAAGAAGGCTCTGAAGAGATATTTAGCCTTTAGAATGAGTAAATATAATTCCATATTTCACTACAGGCTCTAAATCTGTGTTGGGATTTTCCAGATCTATGATGTATGAAATAATTCAGATGGCAAAACATTATTCAGGGGCTTTGCAATTAGTCCCACAATACCTGTTTGGAGGGCTAAATAGCACTGAGGCTGTTTTCTCTGCTTTAAAGCAGGTTTTTGCTTTCCATGGGGAGGTGATGGTTCAGTTAAGAAACCCCACAGCCCTGAGTTTAGGCTTTCTCATGCACCAGCACTATGTGAGTGCATCCAGGCACAGGAGGAGTGAGGGAAACTTAATTTCAGCCACAATGCTGATCTTTGGCAAACGAGTGGTTTTACGGTGCTTCATGCAGCTCTGTTATTTATTTATTTATTCTTACAGATCCAGCACAGTGCCTTAATGGGTGAGCTGGGCTGTAGCATTAACTCCTCCATCCAGCTGGGCACAGATTTGCATCCTGCTGCCACTGGGCAGGGTAGGATCTGAGTTTGCTTGCTGGGTATGGTGTAGCTCTCATACCCAGCTGAGCTGTAGCTTACCAGGGGATACTTCCCCTCTTGGAGGTACAAATGGCAGCTGCTTTAGGCAATAGGAGATGGCCTTGGCATATCCCTGCTCTGTCAGGGAACATACTGTACTTTGCTCTCACCAGATGCTCATGGTGCGTTATCATCCTGTTTTCACTCTAGGAATCATTGGCTGAAAAAGCACTGGGAAGGCTGGGGGGGAAAGTGAATACATATTTTGTAACATAAGTTTATTGCAGTATTTACAATCTGGTCTGAACCAAAATCCTCCCAATCCTATGATGACTTCCTTCCAAACTTTTCTGTTATTTCATTCCTATAAACTGACATGCTTAACACCATGAAAATATCAAGTCTTTGCCTCTCCTTTATCTTTTGAAGGAAAAAATAAGTGAGTGAATAATTCTAGAAAGTTTTTAAAAATTGTATTTAATTATCTTTAAAACATAGGAATATAAGTTCAAGAATAGAAAGGGAAAATAAAGGGGACGGAGGAAAAATGAGTAAATAAAATGGCATCAAAACTTCAAATTTCAGCTCAAATCTCTCCCCTCCCTTGATAGTTCACAGAGCCCACGAGGAGTTGTTCTGTAAGGTAACAGGATCAGCATGGGGAGGCTGAAGGGCTCTGGGTTATAAATGGGAAGGTGGATTGCTGCCTTTGCACAGGCTGTTTTCAGGCGTCGAGTCCTTTCTGTTGTTGTTTTAGCTGTGTGGCAGCTCAAGACAAAAGGGGACACTGCAGCTTTCCAGCTTTCAGGACTGGGGGCTGAGGAGGAAAGGAGAGAAGAGCATGATTGATGGAGTTCTGGTTGGCTTATAAAGGGCAGCCGGGAGTGCAGGGAAATAATCAGGGAAAAGGGCGTCCCGTACTGGCGCTCTCAGAGGGGAGAAATGAATCCTGCACCTCTGCATTATTAAGTTGTCAGGCGGGCTGATGATGAAAATCTGAAGGTCAGGCATAACAAGAAGCACCTTATGGGGGGATCATGACCTTTCTGGAAGTGCTACACTCATGTTTATCTGCACCTAACCCTTATCCACAATTCTTCATTTGATAAGAACATTGGGAGAAGGGATGGGGGGTGGGAGGGGGAAGGGAGAGGGAAGTCCTCATCATATGTATAAGCAGTGTGTGAAATTAGGCTTCCTGTGAAACTGATTGTGGATGCTCAATTCACAGTGAAAGATAATAAACCAAAAGGACACACGAGGGATGCAGGCAGAAATTGTTCACTACAGTGGAACTCAATAAAGGGAACAAGAGCTTTCCTAAATGACAAATTTGGTACAGCGGTGCTAAAATCAGGATTCTCCCTAGCACCACTGCAGCAATTTGCTCTCAGCTCTACCACTTTTTATTTACTTTGGAAGTCCTAATAATGTTAGAGAGTGGCTTTTTCATCTATTTATTTATTTATTTCTCCTCAGCAATGTTTATTCTTTAACTGCTTACTTTAAACCAAAGAGTCAAGGTGAAGGACAATGAAACGTTAGATTCCAATTGATTTTTCCTCTTTAGTTTCCATATCAGAAATGAGTATAAATATAAATATATTCCAGGGTTAGACGCCTGTCCTGTGCTTGCCTTATTGACTGCTTTAATAAATGTTCTGACCCCTCCTGCACGTGGGTGCACACATGGGCTCACACATGCTTGCAATCAAAGAGGTGGAGGCATTGCTCGGGTATAAATGCAGTCATGATGGCAGCCACACAGAAAATATTCCAAACCTAAATCTGCTCTAAGAAAGTGCTAATAAGCTTTTTATTTCACCCCAATTTACAGCATCTTGATTGTGCTTTTCAAATCCGTGAAGTATTTAAAGCATGACAAAGTACACTTGTGGAAAAGTGAAGTCAAACAAGACTTCATAATTATTGTAATATATTCACTTTTCATGCATAATCCTTTAAATTAGCAATACAATATATCACCTCTATTGCCACTAGAGGCTAATGCACCTTATTGAAAGCTGTGTTAAGGAAAATTATGTCCTATCTGGAAAAGTCACAGAAGCTTCCAAAATATTTAATGACAGTAGGTTCCCATCCTGTAATTTTTGCATACTCAAGTAGCCTCATTAGCCTTGATTTTCTTACATCAATGGACAATAACCTATTAACTTTAATGGATTTACTAATACACACTGATGTGAGATCAGAATCAGTACCTTTGGGACATCTTATTTGAGGATTACCAGAATAGCAGGAAAAGAGATATAATATACAAACTAATGAATAGTTTTATTAGATGAATTGTGTGATACTGGAATCCATCAACTGCCTTTAAAATGACTCTTTAATGAACAGGTGACACTGAAAAATACTATATTGTCGATACAGCACATAATGAACCTTCTGTATCACATAAAAATGAAAGAAAGGTTTTCTATTTCTACTGCTTAAGTGATCCAATTTATCTATTTTTACTCTTCTGCTCTCCCATGTGCTTCCTGTTGCTGGGGTTTACAGACCACTTTTCATATTCTATTAAAAAACCCAACTAATAACACCTGGGCTTTGTGCAGTGACTTCCATTTTCAGATCTAGTACTGATCCGTGGTGGAGGTTTATACAACTTATTGCTGAGGAAATAAGTGAAAGTGAAATGAAGTGAAGTCCAGAGCCATTGCAAAGACTAGTGACAGACCCTAGGTCATCTGCTAAATTGAATTGCTTCCCCATTTTGGACTTTTTTTTCTCTGGATAAAACAGTATTATTTCGGAAGGGTGGTGCTGAACCATGGTTTGGATTTGTCTCTAGGCTTTGGGATGGATTTGGTGGAGTACAGTCATATGCATGAACAAGGGTTGCAGAAGGCAGGTTGAATCGTAGCTGCATTGCAATTCCTTTTTGACTACCAATAATTGCAGGAGCTTTTGAATCTGAGAGCCCATAGGGGTGTAAAAATATACTTTGAAGGTCATTGTGTGGGGAGATTTGCCTCCAAGCAAAAAAAAAACCACAAAATACTCCAGTTTTTCTACTCAACGGCAAATCTAGTGTTTGAAGGGGTGTGGGAATTTATAGCAAATCGGCCTTTCTAAACCATTTGCCCATTCCCCAAACTTTGCCTTCATAAGCAAGCCTCTACATCCACTGTGATGTGATCATTGTGGCAAAATAAATTTGTCTCAGTTCATGTGCATTCGCTCAATATTGTACTTGTTTGTTCTGTATAATGTGAGCCTCCCAAAACACTGCTTGGAAGCAAAAGCCAAATGTAAGGAACTGTGAAGAATTTTCACAGCTTTGTCCTTTGTAGAACCACACATAGATTACTTCACCCTTTTCTGTGGTGGGGGCTCCAATTCAAGTCTTTTCTGCTAACCAACCCTCATTTCTGTGAACTTCAGCATCTGTGAGACTTGTGAGAGATTTTATTATCTTTTGAGATTTTTTTCCCTCCTCCTCCTGTCATCAAAATTGAAACTGGCTGATAAATGAGACAGAGAAGCATGATCTCATAACATGGTTTGTTAGAAATAGAAGCTAACAGATAATCTGTGTAAAAGCTGGTGGCCAAATCAGATTTTCTTACAGATTTCAGAATTGTGTTCTTTTATATGTTTATAGGACACATTCTTGTTATTGCTTACCTTAAAATATTGTGCCAGATATTACTAGAAGTCAGATGCTGAATGGTTTTTTGCCCCTTTTTTTTTCCTTTTGTATTACATTGTAATGTTGATATGACTTAGGAAGGGCTTGGCTGTCATGTATCCATGCTGGCAGCATCTTATTAAAAAATGTGGAGCCAATAAAGCAGAGTAAGATACTGATGTTAGAAAAACCTACAACCAACCCAGCCCCAAACATGAAGATCCTGATTTTATGCAGTGAAGAGGACAAAAGTAAGGAAAAAGGAAGGCTACTTAATAGTTGTTAGTTAAATGTAGTAAGTTCTATAGTAGATCTCAAACCTAATGAGTCTGAGGTAAGGAATAAAGAAGCCCTTTTCTTCACAGCATCCAAAAGAATGAGTGATGATTTCCAGTTGAACTCCTCTAAAATCAGATCTGGCCAGAACTCAGTGGGCAAATTTGCCTCACATAATGGATTATTTTTAGGCTAAATGAAGCTTTCATTGAAGCCAATGGAAATATTTTCATTGACTTTAACAGATTTTGATTCCAGGGTCTCTATCTAGTAAGCTATATAAAGTTCTGGACAATCAAGGGAAGGGCATTTAAGTAGTTCTTTGTAGTGGCTTTGAAACCCTTTGAGGATCACAAAAATCAGCTCTATTTTTTGACTACACCTGAGGTTCTAGAGCCTATTAGTCAATAACATGAACTGAAACTCTTTATACTGTCCAAAAAAATACTAGATGCATTTAAAAATAGCTCCTGAAAAAGGCGTGCCACCAAGCATTTCCACTGTTGTTTTTCAGCTGCACAAAGCATGACTATATTGCTTTAGTGATGACTATTTTTACTCTCTGTTTACAAAGCCTGCATTTTAAACTGTGATAATCCCCTAAACTTGATGCAAGCCTCAGAGGGCTGAAAGCTGGCATGGAAGATGCCAACCCAGGTGTGGTGCTCTCTTCAAAGCATGACGGAAGCCATGGCTGTGTTACAGGGTGGCAGATGCACACACGTTGCTTGGCCAAGTTGCTGCTAAAAATGGCTTTAATATCAGAACATGACAGTTTACAAGCAGCCAGTTAATCCTTCACATGGGCCAACTGCCTGTTGTGTGAGGAGGGGAAATTCTGATGGAGGAGACTTTTATTTTTCCACCCATCTCTGCCACAAAAATAAAGAAAAATTCTATCTGTTCCTTGTTACCTATTCTTGTGTCTTAAATCTCTTCATCTTCAGCCTTCCTCTGACCTTTGCCAGTCCATTTCTCATCTTTCAGAATGTCTATCCTTGCTGATGGTGTTTCCACCCTACTTCAACTTTTCAAGGAGTCAGAAACTGCTGTTTTTGTTATTCTGTTCATCACGGAGGTGCCTTTCTTATACACTGTGGTCTCAGTCTTGGAAACCTGTGGCCTTTATTTGTTTGTTTGTTTGTTTATTTGTTGTTGTTGCTTTTCCTCAGTAAAAAACCGTGTATAAATCCATTTCAATTGAAAATACTTTTACTATTTGTGCATGGGGTTAAATTCTATATGTAAAATACAGGAAACAACATCAAAAAGGACAAGAATATTTAAAGGAAAAATACTGAAGACTGTGCTGTCCTTTGAATTTCCATGATACGTATTGTATACAATTCTCATCTGTATGAAGGTAGTTTTCTATCATGGTTTGTGTATTGGATAAATGTATACAAGTGAGGGTGACCATAGGCTGTAAATTAATATGAGGTATGTAGTTAATCTGGTCAGTCATTTGAGTGTTGGGTCAAGGACCAGCATTTTTCTTCAAAGAGTAACTGCTCACCTTGGAAATCGGTTTGGTTGCTTCCCCATGGTGTTCCCTTCCAGCATGTGTAATAAGCACAACTCTGGTGAGGAAAACCAACAGGAAGTTTTCTACTGGAGACAACTTCTGTTTGTGTTACAAGAATCCTGGAAAACTTGGTCTGAATGTTGGATTTTCCTGGGACAGTTTAATACATTTCAGGGGATAGTTTAGGGCTTGGAGTGAAAATGGCTTTTGGGCTCCAGCAATCTGATGTTGTTTCAGTGGAAATGAGTTTTAATTTGGAAGCTCCTGATGTAGGGACCAATCCTGAGATTTTGGGAAGGCACACATCAGACAGCATTAGAATATTATGTTGAACAAGATTTTAACAAAAAAGGTTGATTTAAAATCCATGATGTGGAGCCTTTACCTGGATTTGCCAATCCATTTGGCTGTGGGATACAGAAATCTTGTGTCATTTTTCTACATAACTATAACTTCCACCACTTCTTTCCTAAATAGGCTGCAATATTAACTGTGTCTTTTTTCCCTCATGTCACTTCCAAGACAAGGACCACGGCTCCAGTTAGTGGCAGTGCTGGGATTAGAATTTGATGCCATGTCACACAGAGATTGACATAAATACCAAAGAGAGGAAATCTGGATTAGATATAAGCAAATGTAAACAGAGACTAAAGCAAAAACTACTCCAAAATCACACTGATTCTTTCAGAGTTGATTCATCAGAAACCTGTCTGATTTAAGCTGCTATATTGGAAATTAACACTGTAATTTTTACAATATCGTCTCATGGAAGAAAATCAGTTTCTGGCAATCCTTAGAGGAGCAGAATAGTTTAAACAGTGTTTTCATGATAGCGCTTTTACTGGGCATTATTTTTACTATGGAAAGTCCTTTAGAATTAATGGGAATTGATTTCAGTGGCCTTTGACATATTACTGAAAATAATACGGCAAAATACAACCTTTTCCCTCTTACTGCTACGCAAAGGCTTTAACTGGGAAAGCAGTTTACAATGGTGCCCCCATGTAAGGCTTTATTCAAAAGATTTTACGCTTGATAACATCTGAGCCATAGGAGCTGTATGTGGGGTTTAGCATCTTAGCAGCTGCAATTCTTAATCCTGATTCCGTTGCCTCCATATTAAAAGCTCCATGGTCACAGGACAGCAGCTTTGGCCATTCCACATTGTCATTCATTCCTGTCCCCCACACGCGTGCCTGACCATATAGGAAAATGAGTTTACAACCGACTACGCCTATGGGACTCCCGGAGGGGCACAATGCCAGAGCCTTTACTAGTGGTGGATGCATCCTCAAAAGGTTTGAAAGTTTGGTAAGTACATCCTTAACTAAACTCTTTTGACCTTTATTCAGATTTGTTTTCGGAGAAGGGCAAAGGGTTGGGCCAATTCTTGTTTCACCCAACTGGCTTGTCCATCTGAGGACTATAATTAATCATTGAATCGCAGCCATACTTTGTTTTGGAGGCTGGGTCCCAATCCAGCAGGACACTAAACTTTAAGCACATGACTAATTCTTTAAAGTCAAAGGGATTACTCATGTGCTGAAAGTCAGATGCATATTGAAGTAGTTTTCTCGATCAGACCTCGAGGAAACATTTATATTTATTGTACTGCAGCACCAAGTTCCTTAGTTTCCCTTAGCATCACTTTGCTCCTCCTTGGTGGCTGGGAATTTTCTTTACAGCAGCTGTGCAAAGAGGCAGTGGGTATAGTTTGGAGCAGGATGTCATCCACTCCCAAAGTGTGGGATTGAGAATTTAGTGTTCAGACTTAGTTTTGTAGACTTTTGAAAAAAAAGATTCAGAATCTAGTCACCTTCACGTTTAGGGGAGTTTCCTATTTATGTTCTGTATCATCTGATCTTCACACACCAGTAGTTTATGTTGTCATGCATTTGTTTCTTGATGTGAAGTTGCTTTATCATATCAAAAAATAGAAAAACATATAAAAATCAGTATCCAAGAAAACCGAGAGAAATCACTTGTTTGGGTCTTTTGTAGTAAGTGATTATATTACTTCAAATTCAATTCTCAGCTTGCCCAAATAGGTAGCAACAGCAGTTTTACACCACTTGAGGATTTGTCTCCTTAGGATCAAACAGGCCTCACAAATATGCTTTTTGAATTGTAACATGCAGAGGGAAGTGAACTGAGCTACATCCCACAGGCTAAAACCTCCCAAGAAAACATGTAATACCAATTTTAAAAAATAATAAATAAAAAAAATCTGTCTTTTTTAATGAAACTAAGATTTTCTGAGGGTATGTCAAGGGTTTTATTACTGGTTCTACATAATAAAGTAATTGTATAATTAGTAATACATTTGTCACTCCTTTACTGAGGAAAAAGTAAAACATGTACCGCTTTTGTGTAAATCCTGACAGTGGTGATTTTTTTCCTGAGAATTATACCATTATATCATAAAAGTGTCAAGGCATGAGTTTACTGTTCCTACTAATATTCTAAAATATTCTCTTAGGCTGACATCTCTGTCAATTAAAATTAAACAAAATTGCATTCTGCCATATACACTTCAAATAGGAAGCTTTCAAGTTTATGGCTGTTCTTTGAATTGATTTTTAAGATGGCATCTGTAAAACTTGGCTAGTACAAGATGAGGTAGGATGTAGTTAAGGTTCAGTCAATTTTAAAAATGTTTTAAAGATCGTAAATTGACAACTGAAATAGACTGAACATCCTTGGGATTTTTGGGCTGTCAAATATAAATCCATTTTTTTTTAAAAACAGAGCTCTTGCAAACTGAAAATTTTATGAAAACATGTTCTTTCCTCTCCCCCTTCTCCTCCCCCCCGCTCCTTTGATATTTTTGCAATAAGTTACACAAACAAGAGGGCTTCTGGTGTTGTTTCCAGTTGCTCTGTCTCGCGGGATTTGGAATTCTTCTTCTCCTCCTGGTGTTTCCCACAGAAATAGAGTGAGAACGTGCTTTCTCACGGGACTGTATTTCTCATGGAAAATAATAGGGTTGCCGGCAGCAAACGTTTTCTGCAGTGATGCCCTGCCAATAAAGTCTTCAGGGAAATTATTGCCCTCAATAAGATGAAGACTAGTAAATTGGAACCCCCATCCCTACTCCACAAAGATATGTCTTTAGGAAGCTTTCTCCTTCTATTATTCCCTGGAAACCCTGACCTCAAGAAAATGCTGTAGACAGTAATGCTTGGTTTACACTTAATTTTGTTCCCCAGAATAAAGATGTCAGTTAGTGTGTAAAAATAAAAAAAGAACAATCTTCCCTCCTGGACACCTCGACTAACACATTTATATCAGCACAAGCCCTGGTGTAGACAGTTATGTTGAGAAAAGTTGTTTTACAGAAGAGCCTTATTTTGTTAAAGAACTACTTCAACTATAACAAATGACCATTTTTGCTCTCAAAAATGGCATCCTCTATGGGGGAGGTTTCTGACCCAGCAAACCCTTGTATGTGTAATCTTGCCTAAGGTGTGTTGAATGCATTCTAGTATTACTATTATTATTATTATTGTTGTTATTATTATTATCATTATCATCATTATTATTATGGTTTTACTATGTGTCCAATTCTATCATAATCCATAATATCAAAGATTAAAAACTGGACTGTGTTCATTTAAAGCACATATTTTTGGAAAGTAATCTCCTGTATGGGAATTCAAATTCAGGCAGTCTGCTTTCCACTGTTGGAAATGCAACAGGTCTCTGTAGAGTGGCTAGGGAAATCTGTTCATTCTTAGAGAAAAAGTTTCTGAGGAGGGGAAAAAAAATGAAGAAAAAAAGCAAACCTTCCCCCATGGAAATGTGCTCTGAAAGAAATGCAGGTGTTGCCATGCAGGAGTTCATGTCAAGAGAAATATTTCCCCAGGGTCCCATGAGAGGAAAGGGGAAAGGAGGGGGGACTCTGGGGTGCGTGACCCAAGAGTAGGGAAAAAAAGCAGAGGCTGGTGACAGAAAGACCTTAATTCATGCACCATGTGCTTGAGTGATGTGTTTACTTTCAACCTTCAAGTCAAATTCAAGCAGCAGCCAAAACCCACAGATCAACACATTTTTAGTACAAAGTTAAAGTAGGGTCATTGGCACCCTCCGTCCCCCACCAATTTCAGAAACAACATTAAATCCATATTAATACCCACTTTTAGTTAGTCATGTCAAAGGAGATGGTAATTATGGGTAAGTATGAAGATTAGGATGAAACCAAATAGTTGCTGCTGGAGGAGGTAACATAAGCATAATTAGTTGGAAGGGTTATTTTTAGTCTTGCAGGAGACTTTAAAGCTAGTTCTGTTCTGGTTTAGGTCAGATCTTTAAGGTCCCTTCTAAACCAGCCCATTCTATGATTCTATGACTCTGAGAGGGAAATTTATTTTTTAAGCTGCTCTTATCCTAATTATGCCTTCTGGCAGTGTTTTAGGTGTTGTAAATCAACAACATTGAAGTTCAGTGGAGTTCACACTGGCTCACCCTGGCTGAGCACATGGTTCAGCTGAGGTAGAGATGGCCTGAGGTTTTCTAGACAAAAAGTGAAGGAAACAGTTCTGCTCCAAGAAGGTAATGGTGTTTTTAGCAGAATTTGGCCTTCATTATTAGTCTGCTTCTCTGGGATGGGAACATGCTACATACAGAAGTGAACTCAAAGCCAAAATGTTGGGGGGAAGTAGGAAGCATCAGGGAAGACTTTCTTTTTCCATGGCCTGTGAGTCAGTGGAGGTGCTGTCTCCAGCCCTTCTGCCTTGCTGGCTTAGGATCCTTGGGGCCTCTCACATTTTTCCCTTACAGAGAGGGTAGAAATGCTGACAGCATCTAATCTGGGAGCAGCTCAGGGTACTCATATGGGTTTGGGGCAAGAGGGGTCTTTCAAGTCTGATTTTCTCCATGAGCTGTAAAAGCCTGCTTGGTTCCTGAGGCAGACACTGAAACTGAGAACTGTAAATGAAAACTCTTCTTCAAGCAGCTGGTGTTAACCTGTAGAGGAGGGTAACTGTGCCCTTAGTCCATTCTGGGACACGTTGGGGTTTCAGTCAGTCAGTAACCACACAGAATTAGAGGATCATGTTTATGCCACATGCTGATCACTGACATCCATCACAGCAAGTTTTTTTCTTTTTTAAAAATAAATAATATAAATTAATTTTATTAGAACTGATAAATTTTATTAGTGATCTGATAAATCAAATAAATGTATTTTCTGAGTAACTCCAGTGAAAATGGACCAATGCTTAAAGAAAACAGCTATGCAAAAGTGGATTTTTTTTGGTCTCACCTGTACGGATTTGTGTGAAAGTCTTATTTTTGTTTATTTCTGTTGGCTCAGACATCTGTGCATTTTATTGCCTGTTCTCAGGAACTTTGCAATGTTTTTGGGAAGAGCAGTAGGAAAGCACTGAGGAAAAAATTGTGTAGATATAAAGCCTTAGAGAAGTGGCACAACAGGCAATTTCTCCATTTGCTCCTACAGATATTGAGCTGAGCTGGGGAAATTACTTTAAGTACATAAGATGACACAATTACTACAGTTGGGTCTTTGTTTAATTTTCAAAAAGACAATCCTGGACACCAAATTCAAAGGTGATTGGCTATGGGCTCTTCAGCCCTTCACCTCTAGGTCACCGAGTTCAATACCATCCCAGGTTGTAGCTCTGCACTCTATCCTTTTTGAACAATTAATCCAAGAAATTTGCACCTTTATTTTGCTTGTGACTTACGTCATGACAAATTTTGTGTTTTTACAAATATATGCACAATCCAAAATTATTTGGTGTGTGGGTTATGGGGGCCGATTTCAGCTTGTGGACTAATCACAGACTATTCACCATGACTGTTGCTTTGAGTATTTCCTATTCACAAGGCCTGATTAAGATGCATAGCTCTGTTTCATTTGGCTTCATTGGATGACACCCGTATTGCAAAGAGCTTTTGACTGACCTTCTAACCCTTTTGGTGAAAATATATGTGCACGAGTGCCCACAAGGCTCTCCTGCAGTTTTTTTTTGTGGGCAAAATTTCATGCAGACAAGTGTTGGTGAAAAGTGCCTGATGAAGAACAGAAACAATATCTGAAGAGATGTATGAAATTTATTCATGCTGGTGTTCTGAAATGCTATTTTTGAACTCTTTCCCTCGATCTTGAAGTGAGCAAAAAACTGTTGTGTGAAAAATTCCCGTGTGAAATAAATGAGTGGTTTCCCTCCATTTCTCAGTGAACATTGTAAATAGAGTCACAGCATTCAGCAGTAGATGAATAATTTTGAAGCAGTCTCCACAGCAAAGTCACTGGATACTTGGAATTCAGTGGTGCCCTGGCCATAGTACTCCTGGGTGCAGTACAGGCATAACTAGCTAGCAATATATTAAGTCTCCTGTACTGTCATTTCAGGTGGAGTACTTTTACTAAGGATGTCAATCTCTATATCTATTAACCTTTAACCAATTAATTTCAATTTAATTATTTTTTTTAATTAAAAAAAAAAAAAGAGAGACAAACCCAAATTCAGTGCTGCACAGAAATAAGAAATGACCAAACCTTGTCTTAGAGTTCTAACGCCAAAGAGAGAACAGGGCTACAGTCCAGGCCAAAAAATTGGCTCATTTAATTACACCTGCACAGTATTTCAATAGTATGCCTTGGTGAGAGGGGCTTTTAAGAGTAAAGTGCTTTGAAATAAAGCTATTAAATGCATACAGAGACATTGATCGATACACTCGAGTTATGGGGAGGGGGGAAGGAGGGAGAGGGAAGAAAAAGTCTTTTTTTCTTCTCTGTAAGAGTGGATTTGGAATCTTCAAGTGCGTAAGGATGGTAAACGATTGCTAAAAGTCCAAATTAAGAGGTATTAGTCTATTGTGTGGCAGTCAGTCACATCATATTCACATTGCTGTTTTCTTGTCGGAGGTTTTGCCTTGATCTACCCCGGACCACATTGACAAGTCACAATTGAAGCATTCTAAATAATCCACAGTGAAATAAGGCATAGGGTGTCACTCTCTAGGCTACAGAAAGCCCGAGCGCAGTGAAGTTAGAAAGGGTAGCAAAGCCCTTTTCAGTCGCGTTTCTCAGCCGATTAAACTCATTCAGGGCCAGGCTGCTGGAACGAAAACAGAAAGATCACCTCCTGTTCGCCAGTGTTTTGTTGGCAACAGCAGACAGATGTAGAAAAGTAGAAACATTTTTACTATAGCAACAAAGGGGAAAGGGTGGGAGGCAAAAAAAAAAAAAAAAAAAGTTGGAATTTGAAGTCTTGTTAATGTACCAGGTGCTTTGGGACGGTACAACTGATTAAGAGACACTGTCAGCACAGATTGGAATTCAAAAGATCCATGTGAAATAACTGTGCAGTGCAAATCTGCATCCCCTTTTCTCCCCAAACTCCTCCACTGGTACAGTAATTAACCATAAGAACAGATTGACACATGGAGATCCAGTTCATTAACATTTTTTGTTTCGTTGGTTTCTTGGCTTTTCAGAAAAACCCATTTAAGACTGATGCCTTCTTTAAGAGTAACCCATCCACCCATGCAGCCACACTGATGTGACATATTGTGACACAAGATGCCACAGAAAACTAAGCCGAGCCCTCAACTGAAGGCTTGATTTAGCCATACATTCTCCACAAGTCACCGGTTAAATTAACTGTTGTAGATTCAAGGCAGGAAAACGATAATTCATCTACTGTGAGTAGTTGTGCAGAAATGGTTTGCTGCTGCAGGAGAAATAATCTGCAAAATACATCTTTAAAATATGGTACTTTTCCCTTTCAATGTATTAAGGTAAATAAATTCTGTTGCAGGAAATGCAGCATGTTTTTAAGAGGTCGCTGCAATGACTTTTTACCTGCTGTGCACGATGCATTTGTGCGTACACAAAATACAGTCTTAGAATATGCAGATTTGCATGTGTGAACGAGCATACAGATGTTCAGATAAATATAATCAAAAAGTTTTTGCTAACTTTTGGTATAGAAATCCCCATACTTATAGTTAGGAATAAGTGAAAATTACTTCATGTCTATGCAATAGAAAACCCTCAACTAAAATAAATGCAGGAATGATTTGTGTAATTAGGGCAGCAAAATGGGGGACCCATGTCCCAGCCTCTTCTCTAATAACACCATTCTGTATAAAATAATAGTTATAAAGGCAATACTGGGTTTTTTCTCTACCAAGACCTGTGGTTAGGGCAGTTATTTCAGATGTGGCATAGATTTCACTTCTGTAAAAAAATTGGGATGAAAAGGATTTATATTGAAGTGTTTCTACCTCCTAACTAAATATGCCACTGATGAACAGATTAAATACAAAAGTTAGCTCTCAGAAAGCCAAACATTGTCACTGCTTTGGAGTCTTTAGAAAATTTATCCATTAACCTTTGTATTTACGTCAGTGCTGAGCCCTTTTGAAGACCAGATCTTTGGAGATGATTGTATAGTTTAGTGTTTCTGGGAAAAAAAAAAAAATTACTTTAAATTCCTATGTCTGCTAAATATCTGAGATCTACTCATTTTCACTTGGGTATTTTTGGAAAACCAAACTCAAACCCAATTGCCCTCTGTCTCAAAGCAGGTGATAAGTGTAAGGAAGACTTAGCAGGGCCTGTGGAGGGGGCAGGAGGATGCAGGGGGGTTTTGCTCCAACTTGTCACCATTGGGATAATGAGTTCTGACCCCTTGGAAATCAGAGGCAGCTCTCCTGAGGACATGGAGAGCAATGTCAAGCACTTTAGCAAGTAGGTTCCTCCACAGATGAAGCACTTGAGCTTTTATGCGCAATGACGTGCCCAGAGATTTTTTAAAATCTCTTGTGGTTCTGGGCTTAGATCCGAACTTTGATCTAACAGCTCACACGTTATAGACCTTCCTTTCCAGTCCTCATTTCCCGAAACCTTTGAGCCTTGCTGACTCTGGGCTCCGCATTTTGCAAGGACTGATCTAAAATATTGTGCTCATTTATCACTGTGTTGTGCTTTTACCATGCTTTAAAAATTTGTGCAATATATATCAGGTGTCTATGGATTTTGGCAAGGTGTTGGGTCATCTCAGAGATTTGGCATTGTTTAGACTGCAAAATAGCACACAGGGTCAAGAGCAGTCAATATTGGGCCTATAAATTTTTGGCTGGGCTCTCGTAAATTGTCCTCTAATTTGTGGCTTGAAAAAGGGAAAAAAAAAAAAGATATCAGAAGTCAAATCTCTTTTCCTCTACAACTGCACTTGTTTTTTCAGATAAAAAGGAAAAAGACCTGTCCTTCCCAGAGCTCTTCTGAGGTATTTGATTCTATTGTTCACATTGGACCAAAGAACCAGGGACCAGGTTGACTTCTGGTGTTTCGGTCCTGCACTGAAATGCAAAACTAAATCCCCAGGCAGAATTTCAGACAAACAGTCATTTTATTTACTTATATTCATCTCTTCTGGAAAAAGGAAGGAAAAAAAAAGAGAGAAAATAGCTTGCTTAATCCCAATACTAACACAATATTGATTCACATTCATGTTCAGTATTTATTGACGTGCATTGCATACGATGGAGGCTATCAATTAGGCTACTCTGCTGAAGGGAAGGGGCAATCATATTAGAAAACAGATGAAGCTCATAGTTTATATAGTCCTAATTTTATGTAATGTAAACCTTTCAAACCCTGGGTACATGAGAGTGAAAATGCATGTCCTGATGAAAAAAATGCAGAAAACAAATGGATTTACTCTCCAGCTAATTACTGTGGGTGACTGTCCTCAGAGTCACATCATTGTTTCCTGAAGTTCTGTAATGAAATAAAACTTTGCTTAGTACAAACTTAATTTCCGTGTATTTTATTTTCCAATATTAAATACTTTTGTCCAACAGCTTAGCACAAGGTTTTGTTTTGTGAGTGGGTCAGATATGTGAAATTTTGGAGGTGGTGCATAATGTTATCATGTTCCTTCTGTACATTGAGGCTGAGGTTCAGCACACTGAGCCCCCATTAAACATCAATGTCAAGGAGAGCACAGTGGCATATGGACAGTATTCAGAAGACCAAGTGGTTGCATGCAGAAATCAAATATAAAACATTCCTTTTTTTTGCCCCTTGGAGGTTTTATTGCTTGGTTGCAGCTGGATTTACACTGTATTTAATAAAACATTAGTAGCCATCAGGGATTGAAATATGTAACGTAATTCTCTTTCAGTAAAATAATTCCATAAATCCAAATATGAAGCTATTTGTTTTTTTGCAAGTACTGTATGCCCACAATTAAATTAAACCCTATATATGGCTTTTTTTTTTCACCATGGAATTTAATGGAAGCAAAATCCATCTGCAAAGTTGATTTTGGATACATATTGACATTTTTTGGAGCTGAAGTAGGTCTGGAGGCTAATAAGTTTTGGAGAGAAAGAGGGCTGCTGGCTTTCCATCCTGGTTAAACTACTTATGATACAAACCTGTGGAAAAATGAGGGTCAGTGTTGCATTGCAGAGGCAGATGAAGGAACTCCTAAATGTGCACCACAAAAGAAATGTAGAATCAGTGTAATTCTGACCAGAACCTCTGGTCCCTACCTACATCTGGACCACTAAGAAAATGACCAGAATGCAGCAAGACTGCCTTGGCCAGGTACCTTTTACCTTGTGCAGTGACCAAGGTGACCTAACCACATTGTATCAAGTTTTTCAGCCCTCAGATGCTTTTGATAAATTGAAAATTGGGAAGAAAAAAAAAAAAAAAAAAAGAACAACAGCAAAAAAAGATGCATCCATATTTTACTTAGCAAGTGTAATGTTTTGGAGACATCTTGAGTGTTTCTGGCAAAAGACATAGTTAGTTGTTCATATCTTTAGTGGGATGAAACAACTGCATTGAGGTTTGCACCAGCTACAGATGATTTTCTTGTAGGCATTGTGCTAATTGTCATGAAAAAACAGGCAAAGGGAAAAGAAACAGAAAGACTGTGCAGGGAAATAAAACAAAGGTATTAGAAAATGAAGCTTGATGAGATATCTTGAGAGCTCTCCATACAGTTTGCAGAAACAAAAAGTTTGAGTAGGAAAAAAAAGCTATTTTGTTATTTTTAAAATGAAAATAAAGATAAGGAAAAGAGAATGGATGCTCCCAAGGACATATTCTTGGCTATTACAAAGGGAGCCATTTCCCAAGTAGAATGAAGTTTCTGTTTTGTAACAGCAACTGTGGATAACTGCACTAGGAAAGGAAGATGACTCCAACTGGAATTTGGCTAGATCCATAAAATTGCCACTATTGTACTTCTATGTGAAACATGATCTTTGAAATTACAAATCAACAGTCTCTGATGTCAATACTTTTCTGTAAACAACAATTTTGGCAGCAAAGTACCGGTGCTGAGGGGGTAGAGATTCAATGTCTTAGAGGAGCTGTGCATTGTTTTGTGAAATGCCTGAGGTTTTATCCAATTCTCCTCTTAGAGATCCAGTGGAGCCAAATGAGTGATCCAGTCTGGCACATGTGGCTGACGTTGTATGGACTAATGATGGCACAGCATGAAGCAGAACGGGTGACAGCAGCTGTAGCATTTCAGCTCTGTGAGGAGTTTGGGCAGAGATGCAGGAACATCTGAAATGTGAATTCTTAATTCATATTTCATACAAATCCTTCAGCTTCCCTACACAAAAAGCTTCAGTAAAGGACCATCATCTCCCATCCTAAAGCAACAGTTTTTCCTCTTCTTCAGCTCAGGTGCCTCTTGCATTGAATAGCTGCACCTCACTGAAGAGCAGAGAACTCTATTTTAAAGAGAGAATTGTATTTTAAATTGTAAAAGACCCACAACACTGAAATTGTGCGGCTTTGTACTTTTTAAGTAGAATGAATACTCTCACTTTTTTGAATTTTTGCTTCACTTTCTTGTATTTACACTTAATGCTTTTAATAGTTCATTTTCACATTTTCTCTGAAAAAAAAAAGAAAAAGGAAATATTAAAGGTGTTGCAAGTGTTTAAATGTGCAGCTTATAATCATTCCATTTTTCGCTTTTAGCATTTCTCATTAAGCAAGTGTGAAACTTCTGGAAAATAAAAAAAATTGAGACATTTGGGAGCTGGGGCTAATTACTGTTTTCAGTAAAAACCACTGACCACATTCCTTTTTTTCCCCCCCTTTAATTTAATGCAATGTTTTATGTTAGATCAGGTAGGATACTTATCTTTATTTATTTTTCTGTTTCTGCTGTCAGTTGTAGCTGAAGATTGAAAAATCTGACTTATTGAGATGTTCAGGACACTAATCCAGGCGAACTTTGAAACACTGAGATGTGAACCAGGCATGCATTGAGATGGTGGATTCACATCACCATCCAAGTGGACTGAAAAGCATTTGCCACAAAGGTCTTCAATCATGGGGCAGAAACAGATTTCACTGTCGCTGTGTTCTGATTTTCTTTTTGTTTTCTTTTGTCCTAGCAACTCAAGAATAAGACAAGAATTACTAAAGAGTCAGTATTTTCTTCTAGCTGCTGGTAAATACTTATCAAATCTTTCTTTGGGGTCAGTGATTTTTCATATGTCTTAGTACACAATGGAATTATTTAATTACTTTTGCTAGCAAGTTTACAGACAAGTATATCCCCATCATACTGCATATCCTCAAATAAGATTATTTACAATCCAATCTAAGGAGTGCTGACTGGTGTCATTGGAAGCTAAAGCTGCATCAGCATTTAAATTTCTACTTTTCTGGGCAAAAACCCAACTGGCTGATTCAATTAAACTCTTTATGTTATATATTATCCAGAAGTTCACAATCTGAAGTGATTCTGAGAGTCTGAAGCCATGCCTTTATGATTGCAATTTGGTAGCAAGACAATTTCCGAGGACTGTTTTACTTGAACCGCAATGAAAATGTCAGGACATAACACACTTTCTGATGCGGGTTTTATTAAAGGCACTCCAAAATCAACCATTATTTCAAGCACAAGCAATAAATAACCTTCATTATTCATTAGAGTGCATATATGCATTTGTGTTTGCAAATACGGTGGTTTCCTGAGCAAAGAACCCTTTAATCAAAAGACCCTTCACTCATTTAAGGAGGTAACAAATGGGTAGGCAGGAGGCAGGGGAAAAGACACTCTCTTTAATCGGTAATGGAGATAATCTATAGAGTTCCTGCAAGGCAAGTAGTCCATCTTCCAGGCATAAACTTTAGATAAGGCTCAGGATGTGGAAAGATTCATGCAATATTGTGGAGCTACTTTTCATAACAGTCGTTTGGACAAATTTTGTTTATGGTCTATATTGAACAAAGAGAATGGACCTTTCCCATAGCCTGTAAATCATGGCCCTCCTGAAGGGTGTCTGCAGTGCTGCTCCACTATTACTATGCACAAGAACATTAACACCACTGAAATAGTCTCTGTGAATTTACTGCTATTTACCTGCTCAGATGAGGTGCACCTCTGCAAACAGCTGACACAGTGTGCCAGACCTGCAGCAGTCCCTTCCATCTTCAAACACTATGTTAGAATGCCAGCAAGCAGCCTCCCCACGTATATTTCATTTGCATGAGGGTATTTTTTTTTATTATTTTTAAGGAATCTTTTAAAAATTTGTTTGTGAAGCAAATGGTGAATTGAAACAATTTTTTTTTTTTTTTTGCAGTTCAAAAGCCTAAATTCTGATTTCTAGAACTGGCATTGTTTTGACAAATTCAAAACAATTTTCAATTTTAAATTATTTTATTTTGGGGGTCAAAAATTAAATTGGAGGAGATCTTGAATGAAAACAAGCTGAGTGTTCACTGTAAAAAGAAAACTGAGATGCTCTTTCTTGGGCTTTCATACAGAAAGGTATTTGTATAATGAAATCTCTGGGTTTGGTGAGAGGTGAAATTGGGAATAACTCTGCTAGGAATGGATTTTTTATAGTTACTTAAGAAAATGGGAAAAAGGAGATATCAAATGGTAATGACCAACAATTTCAAACAGAGGCTTTGGGATGATGCAGGAGGATCAGATCAAACCAATTAAAGCACTGGGGAATGATACTGGCTCCCAGCCCCTAGATAACAGCTCAAAGAGGAGGGGAGGAGGAGGAGGACTCCTCTCTCTTTTCTCCTTCCTGCCTCTTTCTTTTTCCTACTCCTGCTTTTCATAGTGGGGGCACTAATGAACTTTTCAAGTCCCATGAAGACAACCCTTGTGTTCTGATTAGTTGCCTTACTTTTAATGAATTGTTTTAATCAAGTTTCAAAGCAGGCACTCTATGCTTCATTGCAGCAGCCCAATGACAATGAGCTGAATGTTACCAAGACAGTGCATCTGATGGACTTTAATGGATTTTATGTGACAGTGTCTAGTGGCCTCATATTAGACATAGCTTTACAACAGAGAACCCATGGGGTTGCACTATGCATTTAATCTATACAAACTGTAAGGATAAGGGAGAGGGAAGCTGTGGAGGGGGAGAGACTCTGAACCCTGAAGACCTTCAAAAGACATGCATTTCATACTAATAAGAAACAGTCTTCGGTAATTTTATTTTTTTTTTCTTTTTTTTTTTTTCTTTTTTTGCAATAGCAAAGTCCCGCCGTGTTTTCTTAGGGAATGTCATGAGTATAATATCTCCAGGGCTTTTTGCAATAACATTCTCGAAACATGAAGTTATCTGGAAAAATTAAGCTCTCAAGGAAATCTTGGCAGGGCTGTAACATTTCCTGGATTTCAGGTAGCGATTCTGAGTTGTGATCTCTTAAGTCCGTAACAATTTGCTATTTCTAATTTATTGCTTCATTTGTGACTGCTGCTACAGCGAGGTAAATTTATTCTGATTTGCACAACCTAAGTCTTAGCTCTGACAGTGACTAATTATTACCTGAGTTAAAATAATGAAAGTGTCGGAAAGTGTCCGAATGCAATTTGTTAGGAAAACATGTGGCATGCTGTGTTACCCAAGCCCAGAAAAGCCTAAGTGATCAGAAACCATGGAGAATTAAGAATTTTTCCCCCAAAGGTTACAAATCAATGTGGAAATTTTTCAGGGAATTGGACTGCTGAAGGGTTCCATTCACTGGAATATAAAATGCAGACCATAACTTTGTAATTCTCTTCTTAAGAAAGAAAAGTTAGTTTTTTAGAATAATCTAAAAGAATATTATAATGGCAACAGAGAGCTTGCATCAATTATAGATTATTGTTTGATATTATTTAAGTTATACACTGGTTGAAGATTATGTTGCAGCCATTCTTTCTCAGGAAAAAACCAAACAAATCCACAACAACACATAGAAAACAAAATCTTTTGCAAGAAACTCCAGAAGCAGGAGCACCTTTAGCTGATGAAACACTTTTTTTTTTTCTTTTTCTTTTGCTGGCTCAGGGTTGGTCCTGTGTTTTGTCAATTATAGCCATGTCTTATTCACAGAACAGCTCAACTCCAGCTGTGTAAAAGGAATCCTGAAATGAAATGGTCAAATGATGTTAATGACTCTGTCTGCTTGCGAAAGTTTCTGAGGAATGTTAGCAGATCTGGCTTAGAATTAGAAAGCATCTGACAGCTCTGTAGTTCTGGTTATTCAAATAACCAGAACCAAATTCTGATTATTCAAAAACTCCATGCAAGCAGAAGGGATCTCAGTAAATTAAAATAATAATGCAAAAAATAATAAACAGCTATCTGTCTGGAAAGGTAAGGCAGTACAAATGATTTGGGTTTGCTTCATTCTGAGTATTCATCACTCTCGTGAGCCATTTAAGCCACACTTGAAATTAAATTTATCTTGAGCAGGATTTAATTTAGATTTAATAAGGCAATTGTTTTATTGTTAAGCACCAATTGGATGTCAACATGTAATGTTTCCTAGAGTGATAATTCTACTGTACTCTGAAAAGATGCAGGGACTACATGAAGGCTAACAATTTCATGGACCATAATGATGTACCTATGCTTAATATTGCTTAATATATCTGCATTTACTGTCTGTATTTCAGGCTCTCCTACCACACAAATGTCCTGTTGTATGAAGAAGCTACAAAATATATATCTGTGTCTAACACACCTGCTAGACCTCTTGAGAGATATGATTATATTAATTACAATATATTGATTGATTTCTATTTTACACGGACTGCCTGTATTTAATTTAAATATACAATGAAGCATATTGAGGACACAATTTGGATTGTTACTGTGATAAATAATTGCTAATTGTGTCATGATAGATCACCTATTTTAAGGCAATGTTTCTCTTATGCTAATAGCAACTGCATATATGGAGTACACTTAGAATCTGTTTCAATTATTCATATTTGTTCCTGGACTGTATTTTCCTATTCAGGTCTGGAAGAAACAATACATATCTTGGCACTTCAAAACAAATGCTGGCATAATTTTCAGGAAAGCATTTATGCCTTTTCACATAGAGTCCATGCATGCTGTTATGTTGATTACATGAAAATATAGATGTCAGTGTGTAATTCTGGTCTTTGTTTTGCTAATTCTAGTGTGTACACAACATATACATATATATACAAAGATCAGTCAGCTAAATCACTAATAATATTTGCAATAATTATTGATATTAAAGCCTATGAGTAGTACAATATTTGTGTCAGTGGTTTTGCTATTGCCCAAATATAGTAGATTTAGTTTGTCATTTTACATGAGAACAATAACATTACTTTTGAATCTTCCCAACACCTACAACGGGCCTAACAACAAATTTTCCAAGAATTTACATTCAAGGGAGAAAAACCCAACAGCATTATCTTTTTTTGCCTTCACTCCCATTTTGTCTCTGCTTTCTACAAATCAAACTAAACTTATACAAGTCAGTTTGCCAAGAGAAGTTTCCATGAAAACAGCAATTTAACAGAAGCCTGGAGAGTATTTGCAAATTGTGAATTTGTAAATACAACATTTATTATTAAAAACTTGGTTCTAAGAGTCACACTCAGTTAATCAAGGAACAGAAACAGCTCTGTGTGATTCACACGCCCAATAAAAAATAATCAGAACAGACCCCAGACATATAATTTCTAATCTATGACTACACTGAAAAATCCAGCAGCTGTTCAAAGAAAATTCGTGTACTGAGAGAGAGGATGGAGTTTGTATTTGAAAAGCATCTCGGAAAGACAGATCCTTTTGTTGTTGAGTTCACTTGGAAATTTCTGCCTGGGCTGGGGGGCAGGGAGGGTGCAATGACCCCTCCCTGTGCAGGGCAGTGCTGCTGTTTTGCTGCTGTTTGGTACTTTTTAGGAGGGGTTCTGTTTGGGTGCTGTTCCACAGGCATTTCCAGTGGCACCAAGCTCAGCTAAGGAAGTCTCTGCTGTTTTTTTCAGCTGTGTGTTGCTCCCATCCTGGCAGTGCATCCCAGCTCTACAGCTGGACATCCCTTTGGTCAGCCAATTCTTTGTGTGGCATCTCTGTGCCCTTCACTATGGCAAGAGTTTGAGTTGGAAACACAGAGTTTTCCTTCCTTTTCTTTACAGAAGGAGTCCCCAGCAGGAGATTTGCATCTTGTCTCCAAGACAAGAGCCTGGTATGAAGCTAGAGGCCAAGGCTGCCACAAAAGTTGAGGATGAGGTGAACACAAAGCACTGAACATCCCATTCAACCCCATCCAATGTGTTGTGGAATATCTATCCACCCAAGCCTCCCAGCACTGCCTTTCACACTTGCACAGGGTGTTTTCTACCCAGTCCTGCAGTGAGGGGGCTCCTAGCTCAGAAGGGACAATGTGCAGGGACAATAGGAGCAGGCAGTCCCCTGGCATCCCCTGGACCCACGGAGCCAGCACACAGGGTGGGATGCCCTGAGCAGTCCCACACCCAGCATGAGGAGGGAGCACAGCCAGGAAACCTGCAAGCAATCTGGGCCAGTAATGAGCAGCCAATTAATTGATTACTGAAAGTATAACTGAATCCTATGCCTCGGAGAAATCTAAAATATAGTAACTGCTTACTTTATTGACAGCATTCATGCCATATTTAGTAGCTGGTATGTAAGAAGTAGCTGGACAATTTTGTTACACTTAATATGTTTCAGAACACAGCATAAAACATGTTTTAACACTATAACAACTATTGAGCAGTACCTCTGGGAACAGGCTTTATTATTAGATTACATTATACAAGATTAGACTAGTCAATAAGGGATTTCTTTCACACAGCATGCCATCTGAAATACCTGTTTTCTTTCCTTTTTTTTTT
>VZRH01007333.1:82718-130952 GCA_013397555.1 Urocynchramus pylzowi | reverse complement strand
CTGTCGGGTGTTGGATCCTGCAGGCTTTGACTCTTTCTGCCCAAAGATCCCCACAGGAGGTGATGGTGCTCAGCCCTCTGCTGACCTTCACCCCAGCACACGGCTCACTGCAGCCTCTCTCCTGTGGGGCAAGGACGAGCAGGAAAAGCATGTGGGATCAACTTCTGGATTGCAGAATCCCTGAAGGCAGAGCCCAGGGCATCTGCACAGCACTAAAAACCCTGAGGGGCTGAAAGAATGAACACCAAGAGTTTGTAATTGCACTCCAGCGATGGAGAGAAAGACTCTGGGGCTGGTTTTGCTCAGGAACTGAAGAAATTCTTCACTAGGGCAAATGACCTGAACAAAATGCTTTGCATGGGTGAGAATAAAATCCAAAAGCACTGAGGAAAGGAAAAAAAAAAAAAAAAAACCAAAAAAGAAAAAGGAAGAAATAAACCAGTCAAATCACATTTTACTTCTTCTTACCCAGGAGACTGACACAGTAGCTTTTTTTTTCTCCTTCCCATTTTCCATTAAGCTGGTTCTTTAAAACACATCTGAACTTTTCCCATCCTGACGATTCCCACGGACAATTGGCAGAGAATCTAGGACAACTTGCAATACTGGGATTTTTTCCAGGCATGAGTAACTTGTTAAAAAGCCACTATTTCCCTAATACTAACAGTAAACAGAGTTCACATCCACATGAAATCCTCTGTGACCCATCGGGGAAAGTTTTTTGTATATTTATACAGGGAGATATATGAAATCATTTAATTCCTTTATCCATCAAGCACTTGGAACTCAGCATGTCCGTTTATATTTCACTTACAAAAATAAATATACACATGCATGCCAGGCTAGATTTAAAGGTATCCTTTTCCCCAGTTGACAGCTCCATGCCTGTAGTTTTATAAGGGAAAGCTTTAGAAAGAACAGTATTTAAAATAAAGTCAGTGAGCCATGTTTTATGTCACGCTGATGAAATATAACTCCATCACACCTGCTGCTCCTACTACTTTGGGTGGTGGACAACTCTATTGAGCAGCTATTTCTCAGTTTTCTGAGCACTTAGAAAACTAAAAAGCAGAAATTTTGGACAATCACCTGCTGTGTAGATGTTTTAAATGTACAGTGATTTCAAATCGTCCCCACATGATCACTACTCTTTGGGACCTGTTGATGTATCTAATTAAGCTAGATCTATTTTGAAGAAATCCAAATTGCAGTAACATTTGAAGTCCCTCTCACACTGTGTCCCACCACAGAAATGGGTTCTGCCTGCTCAAAGAAGTTGAAACTATCTAAAAGTAGATATAGCCTTTTATTTATTTCAGATTATTTAATAATGTATAAGTACCAGGAAACCCTTGTAAAGTGAAGGAAAAAGGACAAACTGAGGTCTGCCTGTGGCTGAATTTTGGTTGAATTTTGAATATGGGATGGAGCACATAGGTGCCATCAGTATGAGCACAAGTGTCTAGTTTTTCTTGATTCCCTTTTCAAATGCAGCTAGAAAGGCAGTGTGGATGTTTCCAGTAGGATCATACCCCCTGTTGTAACCCCATTTTTTGAGAACTGAACAGAAACTGGGAGCCCTGCACTCTATTCACAACAGTGCAGCTCTCCCACTCAAATCTGTTCTCCTGGCTATGCCTCAGTTTCCCTCAAAAGAAAAAATCAACACAACAGAATGAGCAAAATACTTTGTAAAACACTTTGAAGTTTGTTTTATCCTAATTATAATAATGTAATCCTAAATCATATGGCTAGAGTTATGTGATGTAAAGACTTTTCCGTGTTTCTGACTTTTTCCCATCCAAAAAGAGTGTGAAAAGGCAAAGCTGTGATTTCTTTCTAGTAGGGATTTCCAGAAAACATTGGGTTTTGGAAGAATCAAAAGAAAACACATTGGCTTTGGACTGCTTTCCTCTTGGAAGGTTTTGTCAACCTCACATTCCCTGCAAGTGAAATTAGGTGTGTTTGTGTAGTATTTTATGTGCAGCCCTTTAGTCTGTCCACAAAACATAATTCTCATTAACAAGAGCCATTAACAACCCTCTTCCATTAGGCTGGATTTCCTCACTGGATTATGGTTTCTTTGCTGGCAAAGTGGACACTTTCCTTGGGAAAATCTCACTTAAAAAAAAAAGGAAATTATTTGGTTGGATGAGTGTTTTGACTTAAACATTCCCAACTGGGTTTGCCGTTCAGTGCTGATTTAGATAGGGAGGGTGTGCAAGGTTGAACATGGGCAGTTCCACAGACCTGAATAATTCCCAGCCATCCCAAATCTTCCAGCTTTCCTGACCACACCTCTGGAACCATGGACTATAAAGTCCAGGGCAAAAGCTAAGCATCCACAGACACAGGAGAAAAGAGGATGTGGCCATCACCATCAGGACCTGAAGACTTCTTCTCCACCTCCTGCAGAGGGAATAAAAACCAGGGTTTCTGTGCATTCTCCACATGTTCAGCCTTGGCATCCCTAGGTATCAAAGCAATTTCTCATGTTTTGCACAGGAGAAACTATTTTTTATTTGTTTGTTTGTTTGTTTGTTTTGGTTTTGTTGTTTAGTGGAGCCCTCCATTCAGACTCACAGGATATTCTGGAGAGCTTTGAGGGTCTCATAGCACATTTCAGCCAAATGCTTTTGTGTTTTCATTCAAGGTCTACATGGGAAAATGAATATATGTTAGTTTATTTTTCACTTCTGTATTTCAGGGGCATCTTTTGGAATTTATTTGAGAAGCATATCAGCAAAAACACACAAGGGAATGTCCCCCCATAATTATTCCCACTAGGAACCTGAATAGAATCAATAAATTGATCACTACCTCTGCATCTAAAAATTATCACTTAAGTCATAGCCAGGCTTCTATACAGAGAGAGTTATTAGGGGTCTTCTTGGCATTGTGCCCCTAATTACTGTCTGGTGAGAAACCCTGAAAAATCCAGATCTTTTCTTGGAACTATTGAGAGATGTCCTATTATAGTAGTGCTCCAACAATAAAACAAACCAAAACCAAAAAGAATTGGTTCCATCTCTGAGGGCTTACAGTGAAACATTTGCTAAAGTTTTATTAGTTCTGGCATAATGCAAAGTATTTTGAATTTAAATAAAATAAAAGTATGGTAGTTACAGCAACAGGCTGTATTTTTGCTGTTTGGATGAAACGTTTCAGTCTTGCTGGGAATGAGCAGATTGCTTTTCCCAGCTCCTCAGGAAGTCAGTGCCAGTCTCGTAAACTCTTTCAGATTTTCTCAAAGTACAACTGAGGCCAGAACCATTTTTTTTTTTTTTTTTTTTTTTTTTTTTTGCGGTCTTTATTGTTGGTTTGGGGGTNAATGGGGGCGAAAACTTTTTTTTTTTTTTTTTTTTTTTTTTTTTTTTTTACTAAGCAGTTACATTGCTAACTTCCTCCATCTAATGGATATTCCTTTGGCTCAGGAGTTCAGGGCCTGAGGGTATTTTACCTAAACTCCCCCTGCCTTTGTGGCTAAATCTGCAGGGGGGATTTGAACCCCTCCTTTCAGCATTAACAGGGTCCTCAACCTTCCATGAGGTCACGTTCGAGGACTTCCATGAGAAGGACCAGGGAGCTGTTCTGTGGGAGCTCCTTGTACTTCATTCTCATGGAGTCATTTAAAAGGATGAGAAAGTTAGTGTAATGTTTTCCTCTTTATTTGTGGTGCCTCAAATTATTTTTTATGAAGTTATTTGTACACATTTCAGCGCTTCCTGTTTGGAGCAGACGTGGTGGCTGAAATACCATGAGAAAAACTTCTTATCCTGATGGCAATTTGGATCTGGCTAAAAGCAAGAGAATGCATTTAAAATCCTCACAAGAACTCTTGCTTTTTTTATCCAATGTCTCCCATGATTTATGACAAAAGATGTGTTCTGACTGATGAACCAGATATTTTCTGATTTTGAGACCACACAAATATTGAAAGTTTGGCTCTTAACAGGACTTAGAAGTTTGTAGTTTCACTAGATCATATCAAACAAGTAGAATGTCAGAGTGAGATTAGGTGACTTTTGACCAGGCAGATTTTAGGTTGGTCTAATCTGAAAGTAAATTTTGTTTTATTTTGTAAAAATGGTATATTTCCCTGCTGTGTCCCACCAACTTATTTACAATTTTCATTCTATATACTGCAGAGACTGTCAAAAATCTTATCTTTATCAATATTTTCTTTTGTCACAGACCTGAACTAGGTTGTTTTTTTTGTTGTTGTTGGCTCAGGGCAAATGAAAGAATGAAGCATCAACAGATGTACCACCAAACAACCCAGTTCTGTCTGACTTGGTCCTTGGCATCTGTGTGCTATTTCTGTCAAAACCAATCAAACTGAGTGTTAATTTTTGAAGCAAAACCCCTGTGATCATTTCACTTGTGATGTAAGCCAGATCTAACCTCAAGACTGTCAAAGGCCAGAAGTCAATGACCCAATTTTTCATGCCATGCAGCCCTTTATCAGTAGCCAGTGTTTTTCCCAGTTCTCATTCCCACTCATATAGATTATTCACTCTTTGTGAAATTTGTTATAGATGCCAAATACAGTATTTATATAAAATTCAGCCCAGTTGCAACTTTGAGAATCTTTGCCTACAGCACACTGTGGCAAATAGATCCCAGAGTGCATGTCAAGTAAGTAGGAAACCTCATCCAGACAGGAATCTCACTTTGCACAGGGAAATACTTAGAGCAATCACAATTGAATGCCAAGAGTCCCCAGTGAAAAGTTTTAGCGAGAGATTTGTGTTTGGTTATTGCAATTATGGATCTTTCTCTAACTGCTCACTCACTTGGAGTATAAAATGGAGTGATCTGGGTATTTTAGGACCTTTCTACTCTGATTATACTGTAGAGTCCAGTGCAACAAGACTTTGACCTGGATTTCTGCCTTCACCTGAGCTGACCTTGGGTTTTGATAGTTCACCAGTATTGGTTTTCTTTGATTTTTTACTTTTTTTTTTGCTCCTGAGGCCAGGAATGCAAAAACCTTAGCAGTACAAATTTAGCTTGTGCTTTTGCAAAACTAGTGAATAGTAACCCAGGTCAAGGAGAGAATTTCAGCAAACTGGAAAAGTGCCATGTTTAATAAAAAAAAAGAGGAGGGAAAAGGGCAGAGTGGCTTCATACATCGATAATATCTCTCCAGCTTTCTTTTGATCAGCAGGAGCACTGTGTAATGAGGCAGGGGAATGTCTTCTTTCTGGGAATGCAGTTATTCAGAGTTGGTGACAACATGAAAACTCTGCATATTTGTTCTCCCAATTCCACAACCTATTCTGCTTTTTGCAGACTTCATCTTCCCCGTGCAAAGATTGATTTTGGGGGAAATCTTTCTTTCTAGGACTGCATGAGGTTCACAGGCATCTCTGAACCCTATCTTGAGTGGAAAAGGTTTAGAGAAGAGGAACTGAGACAGAAACAAAAATAGACAAGTACATAATTATAGTAAATAAAGCAAGAAAGCTGAAGAATATTAACTGCACTATAAAACAGTCATTAGCTGAATTTAAGTTGGCTAAAGAATGGCAAGCTAACAGAATTTCATACCGAAATTCCCTCTAAAGGGAAGGCCCATTGAAAGCACTGAAAGAACTCTGGCACATTATTAATGCATAAACATAGTCTGCAGAATGAGATGGAAAAGTAAGACTAGGAAATAATAATATTATTTTAAAATATTTTTAATTAAAAATAAAATTAAAAAAAAATGAAATATTTTTTCCATGCTTTTCTTCCTTGCCCAGCCCTATTTTCTGACAAAATTTATTAAAGCAGTGCATTTTGACAGATTAAACTGCAGTAATTATCCAGACATTGTCAGTCTCTTACATACCTTCCTTTTGTTGTTATTGCATATTCAAAATCTATAGAAATAGAGAGTGTTTTCTACAGCTGGCCTGCACACAGAACCTACAGCATGTCAAAAGTTAAAAGCAGTCAGGCTGTGAGGCTATTGATGGTTGCTGGTCTCTGAACACTATTCCAAATGCAAAAACCTATATTTAGAACTCAACATTCCTTTTCTTTTCTTTTTTTTCCTTTAAAACCATAACCTTCATGAAAAAGCTGTGATATATATTCCAGCAACCAGGTCTGAAAAAGAAAAAAAAAATCATATTATCAGTGAGACAATAATCCTGCTGTCAAATGTGCAAATATTTGCTAATAACTGTTGCTGTTCTGCAGGCCTGGAGGAGGGCTCCATCTCATTCTTCTGGCTTGGTTTTTGACAGAGGGCCTCCCTTAAATCTGTCCTCCACCCTCACTGGTCCTGGATTCCTCCCATCCCACTGGTGCTCTGGGCTTGGTGCTGCTGCTGGTTTTTATCCTGGGAGTTCAGCTGGGGCTCCAGGAAAGAATGTGAAAGACATGTGGGCTCCCCCATTTGCTTTTCCTGGGGTGGTGCTCCCTGCGTTTGCTTATGATAACCAAATAAATGTTGTGGATGCTCAGGACACCTGCAAACCCTTGGTGCTCCCCAGGAGAAGGTGGCTGTGGCAGGAGATCACCACAAACTGTCTTGCCTAGATCTAAAGGGAAGATCTATGAAATTAATTGGTGCTTTCAAATAAAAGGCATTTAATGTAAAACTGATAAATCCATTAAATGTGTATTACAGCTGCCGTGGCTTTATTCAGGGAAGAGATTTATTCATGGAAGAGTTTGCTATTGCCTGTGCAGTTATCAGTGAATAATGATCTGGTGGTTTCATGCCTGAATTCCAGGTAGATAATAAAAACAAAACAAAAGGATTAATGCAGTTTATTTATTTCTGGTCCCTTTCTATGTGTGTGACTCCCTGCAGAGCTGCGGACATGCAAGTAAGAGCAGAGAAATTGGTCTGATGCTGTAACTCCTGTGTGGCTGGGTGTGTTTGCAAATCTGTTGTTGTGTCACTGTAAATGCACAGAAATTGTGTGCACACACCAAATCCATCAGTCTGACCTCAAAGCACACATTGGCCACAGTCTCCCCAAAAGTGCACTAAAATCCAGTCTCCAGCTGAAACTCCCCAATGTCCCATGACTCCCCTCAATGCTTTGTTTTGTATTTTGGGTCCTAAGTGTTCATCTCCACAAAAAAGCATGTCCTGTCCATGTGTGTAAACCCTCAAAAATGCTCTGATTTTATCCACAAGTCAGGGGAGCAGCTGGGAGACATTGTGGTTTTCTTCCTTTTTTTTTCCTCCCTCTTTTATTTTTTCCTTTGTTTGCTGCCCCATCTCTGACTTGGAGGGTCAAATCCATGGCAAGTTCATTTCTGGGCCAACTCTGCCAAATTATATGATGTGAATTAATGTCTACTAGAGCTTAGAACAGCAAACTCTGATTTAAGCTCTTAGGTTGAACTTGTCTACAATTGTTGAGGTGAAAGGCCAGTTCATACCCATTAATTAACCTAATCCATCTCAATCTACTTTATTTTATACCTTTTAGGGTTTGTGACTCTAAGAAATATATTTAGATAAAGCAATGCTGTTAAAACCCAGGAACATTGCTAAAGACACTCAACACCAACCACTGGTTTATATTAGAGATCATTTCAAGCATTTTTTAAATGCTGGGAATTAAATTTAATCATATATTTGTTAGTTAGTCCCAACACATGGAGCAGTTTCCTATCCAATTGGTTCAAATAAGCAGTCCATTAATGTCAGGGTTATTTTTGATTCTGACTTTTAGTCCATTTGTAGTAATTTCATTAATAGGCAAGCATTACTGTTGGACTCCCCCTGATTTTTCCTTCCACCTCCTCCTTCATTGTGGTTTTAGTGCTAAAACACATGAAAATGAGGGAGTGCAATTACCTTGTGAAATCTGAACCTAAACACAACCCCTAAGTACAGCTTTTAGGGGCTCTTGTGTACATAGCAGCAGGCAGAGAATATTCAGAAAGATTAGCAAGGTTCAAGCTTTATCTAAAAGCATATGGGAATTTCTTAAGAGGATCTAATCTAAAAATAGGATTAAGACATATTACCAGATGTCTATCCCCTAAATATTCATTTTTAAACTGAAGATATTTAATGACTGAGTAATATTTAATAAGTTATTAGTTGACCGTAGAGGCTTCTGAAATTGAAATTCCTTGGAAATGTCTATCACGATAATAATTAATAAGGATTTTAAAAGAGCATCTTCATTGCAATGGTTTTCTGCCACATTACAGAAACCCATTTTTAAAAAGTATGGGCTGGTTTAGATTTGGTTTGGGTTCTTTTTTGGTTTTGGGTTTTTTTAAATAGTATATAGAGAACAGAAAATCCTGTATGCTGTAGCACTGAAATTCCTAAGGTAAAAATGAGCAGAAAGCAGACACAAATGCTTTGAGATAAAGATCTACATATTTACCCATTTTTGTCTGAATGCTTTTATTCTGGAAAACAGTCCAGAACGACAGGCAGGAGGCACTTAGTGTGGTTTGTGTGGCTGTGCCTTGCATGTGGCCCCTGTGTTGTTGGATGCAGTCAGACAGCTCATTTAAAGGACAGCAGGTCTTATTGATCTCAGCATCCACAAAAACCTGGAGCACATCTTATAAAAAGCATTTCTCAGAGATTTAAGTTTTCTACTGTCAGACAGATGAAGAAAAGCTGAAATACTGCTATTGCAGAATTTTCAGTATAGTCAGAAATGTGGGAACATGCAAATAAGCCCATGTCCACTTTCACATTTGGATTTCTATCTCAAATTTTCCAATATTTATCCATGCTTGAATCTCAGGCTGTGTTTATTTTCTGGTAAATGTTGTGGTAAATCCAAAGGCTGCACTCAGACAGAGGTTACTTGCTCAGTTTCACGAGGCAAGCTAAAGTCAAAGTTCTCCAGAGAAATCTCATCTTTTATTCTCCCATGGCCATGATGTTGTAAGTCAGGAATATAATTGAAGTACATTTCTTGTGATATTTGGGCACATGTTTCACAGAGGAGAGGAAGGATTATTGTGCTTTCTCTCCTCTCCCCTGTTAAAATTTTTAAAATCACGGACTACTATAATTAAAAAAAACCAAAATAAACTACTTTTATAAGTCTTAGACTTTCTTCTGAAATGGAAGGCTACAGGTACCATCCATAAATTGTGGTTCCCTCACCTGAACAAATCTGATGTCCTTCAACAGGAAAAGAAAACTGCTGTCACACAGAAAGTGCAGAGCATCCTACTGGAGTGACAGAGGAAAAAATGTTTGATTTGTGGAAAACCATGAAGCTCTTAGTAATTTCCAGGATTTCAGCCACTGTTGTAGCTAAGGAGCAGTTCTGGAAGATGAGAGGAAGGAATGGTGTTGGGAAGCTGGAGGAGCTGTAGTAGCCTTGTTGTACCACCTGGAAATTGTGATCCCTTTTCCCTCACTGCCAGTTCCACTGGAGGCTGGCACAAAAAACCCTGGGCACAGCTGTGCCTAAGGGGGAAATTCCACTGCTGTGTTTTACAGTGGTTGTTTTGAGTCACTGGAAAGCCAAGCACCAGGGAATAGTTTGTTAGAAGTGTGTGTGTGCTCCGTTCTGAGCAGGATGGGAATTATCGGTTCGTGCGTCAATCAGACAATCACGGTGGAGAAAAACTGGCAAGTGTGGTGTTGATGTTTTGGCTAAGTGATGAAGAGGATAATTCCTTCTTCCTCTTCATGTACCTAAAATTTTGGCTCCTAGCAAACTTGGGAATCCAATGCACATCCAGGATTTTATTGTGCTTTATTGTGTAATATTTTATTTTTTGTCCAGCCAGAATAATTAGTTATAGGAAAGAAAATATAGTGAGGCAAACATTCCTGGAGAGATCTTTCCATTATTTTTATTTTTTCCCTTCATCGCTTGCCAACCATGGGCTCTGCACTTGGCTTCTCAATCAGGAAGAGAAAAGAAAAGATAAAGGGACAAAATAACTTTCACAAGGAAGAGGCAGCAGCTCATGCTTGAAATGTTTTTTTGCTTTCATTAGTGAGAGGTAAAAGACATTAACCCAGGGCTGGGCTGTACTCTGTGGGTCTCAGGGCCCTAATATTCAGCAATATTACCCTCAACCAGCTAATAAAAAAACAAGACTAGTCCAGCAATTAGCCTGCTAGTCTGATCTTGATAAATGTGAATTCAAATAATTGTTCTTGTTCTTCATAAAATCATACAATGGTTTGTTTTGTAAGAGGCCTTAAAGATCATCTTGTTCCAAACCCCTTGCCATGGACAGGGACACCTTCCACTAAGCCTGATTACCCCTAGCCCCACCTAGCTTTGTTGGTTCTTGTTTGTATATTGCACTAAAAAAGCTGACTGTTTGAGACTAGGGTCACAAAGCTATTTATGAACCCAGACATGCATTGAAAATACAAACAGGACATGTTTTTTAGGGATGAAATGTGATTGCCTGATTTTCAGTTTGGACTTGGCCTCTAGTCTCTTGTTACTTGTCTGAGTTCAAATAGCCCTTTTCCATACCACAGCACTTTAAAGTTTAAAACTAAAGTTTTAAAGAAAAATAAATTAAAGATCACACAAGTATTAGAGTAAAAGAGACAGAAGTTCAGCATTTCTGAGTGACGGGTCACACATTGGAAAGACATTCTCCTGTGACCCAAAACTTCATGCCTAAGTATATTTATGAAATATGTAGCAGATTATTTATCTATGCTACCCTTGTCAAGGAGCTGCAATGTGACTGTTTGAATAGTGTTTCAACTTTTACAGTCACCTGGAGAGGCAGAGAAGTTTGGTGAAGTGCATAAGGCATGTCACACGACAGAATGGCAGTGGCAATGACCACACACTCTGCAGAAGTTTGGAAAGGAAAATGATAGGATAAAATCCTCCCACTCATTGGAAACCTAGAATAATTGAGTTTTATGTGGGGGGAACATTCTGAGGTAGGGAATTGCTCTTAGACCTCACAGCAAATCACCAAAATTACGTCCTTGGGTGTTTGCACACTTCCACTGGAGCACGAGAAGATTATCTACGGTGTAGACAATTACACCTGCAGTCTTATCAGCTGAAATACTTTCTACCCCTTCCAAAATATCCTTCAGTGGTCTTCCTGAAACCACTCCACTCCCAGCACCCACAGCTCTGTGACACTGGTGGGGCCACCAGCAGCCCTGCAGCTCTTGGTTTCCAATGAGTTGCTCTGTGCTGGACATGAGACAGATGGCAGGGAGTGGGAAGGATCACGACACACAAACAAACCCCCTCCTGCAAGGTTAGCATGTCTGGCTGTGTACATACCCTGTGTCTACACTCAGGGTGACTCTGATCAAAGCTACCACATCTTGGCCTGTACCTTCAAGCTGACATAATTTTGTCATGGCCAAGATGATGCTCTGGTATGGGAAATAAAAACATAGAATAAAGCAGCTTTTTTTTCTCAGCCCAAATTATACACAATTTTGCCTTATGCATTCTTTACTCTGGCCCTCTTCTTTCCATCAGTTGCCAAACTAAAGTTTTGTACTGGACCATTAAATAAAAAGTGAAAACAAAACTTTTATTGACATGAACACTTTTTAAAATTTCTCTCTCTTTGCCATTGGGGCCTCAGCTAAAGTGACCTGAGGCTAAATAGGCTCTCAAAGAAAGCTTTCTTGCCAAAGAAATGTCATTGCTGTTAAACAGTACTAATGAATGCATAGATTTAGAACCTTATTTACATTGAAATTTGTTTAGTAAGCCAAGTTAGGTCTGAAAATTGGGACAAACTGTTTCCTCAATAATTTAATAACTCCAAAGACCTCGTCCATTTGAAAAGGGCTGAGCCTCAACATCCACTTACAAATGCAATGTCACGTTTCCCAAAATTGAATAAAATGCTAATAATACAGCAGATCCCCAGATCAGCAAGTAAAGTGGCTTTTAGCTCTGAGTTCAGCTGGAGACAGAGTGAATAACAACAGTCAGCTTACTCTGTCCTAAGCAAAATGGTTTTATTACATCAATTGCCTGTGTTTCAAGTGTTTTGAAGGGTTCACATTTATTTTCATAACCTCGCTGAATTTGGCACCCTTGCCAGTAGTGCTGGAAATTTCATATTGGGAGCTTTTCATTAAAATAGGCCAATTAACTCACTCAGGTCATACTCCCTATATGAACTGCTTTTAATAGTCAGTCTTACCACCCATTTTGTGACAAACAAAAATCTACAACAAAAACCAAATTAATTAATTCATTTTGGTGAGTCCTTCCCAGAGGAAAGTATATATCATCTGGTTAACCAAAAAAGGGACTCTTGGACAAATAAACACAATATACGTCCACCATTCTCCTCCCTGAAAGTTATAGTGTCTGCTTTGTGGAAACCATAGCACTTATTTCTGTCTTATGGATCAGTATTTCTGCAAAATTTCATTTTGGTCCTTTGTGCCAGGTAGCCTTGGTGCAGAGGCTTGGATCTTTATCCTGCTGGAAACTCTGCTGCAGCATGGGAAGGGTGGAAGGTAATTTATGGCCTGGCTCTGAGCTACACAGTAATGTTCTGCTTTGCTGTGAGAGACAGAACTGTGTTTTCTAGAATAGAGACAACAGTTGCCATTTAATGCATATGTTGGAGGTAGCATTGATTTGATATTTTATTCTTGAATGAAAGTTAAATGCTCAATATATTACAAAATGTGCAGGGCCCTGTGAAAGAGGTACTTATGAACACCCTATATTACATTGTAATAAAGCAGGTAGAAGAAACCTCACCACAGAGACAGATGCCACAGAGATAAGACTTTGATGTCAAAACTTGAACAGCCACCCATTACTTCAGGGCTTATGCTTTTTACACTCGACTGCAGTTATTATACTGAATTCCAGTCCCAAAATTTGCTCACAGTTTCCCACTGGTATCATTTTAAATAGTGTTTTAAATGGAAATAAACAAATGCAATCAGGCCATTATGACTCTTGTCCTGAAGCTGGGGTAATAGGCAAACAAGATAGACACCAGTAATGTCTAAATATTTTAAATATGTCTGAGAAATGGTGGGCTGTTCCCACACAGCAAACAATTTGTGGAACATGGCAGATCTCAGTCAAACTAAGAGCTCCCAAACAAATGTACCTTTCTTCACTACAAACTGTTAGGAAATACATTTTTGAAGCTGAGCCTCTATCAGAATATGATATTACATGACACTGTAACCTTTTTCCCTCCAGAAAACCACCCTTTATGAATAAAACATAGGTGACCTTTAAAAACTTAGCAGTTGTACTAGGTGATTGCATATTAACAAGCTTTTTGAGGAACTAGGACAGGCACTGTATGTTTCAGTTAAGGACAGATAATAGAACTATTCAAATAATTTATTATTTTATACAATATAGGGAAATGTAAGAAAACTACCTCAACAAGAGTCTGCTTAAATTTTTGTACGTGTAATTTTATGTGGCTTGCTCCATTCATCTAAATTATACAGTCACTGCTAAATGAAAGACTTCCTTTTAAAGGACAACTCTGATTCTCCTTTACTTGAAGTTTATGAACAGCTTTGGTTTGAGGCCACTTGATGGGACAAGTTTCAGTGACTGCAAGGCATTTTTCATAGGTGATCAAAGGTATCTGAGGCCTTCTGTCCTTCCTTTGCCAGGATGAAAGGTTTGGAGACAAAGACTGAGCTGATTTAAATCAGTAGAAATGGGGAGACATCGTGGCATATACAGCAATGTATGAGGGTAAAGAGGACTCAGTCCTTTGGCTGACTTTCTCTAGGAAAGGTTCTTGACTTTATTTGATCATCTTTATTAAAGCCAAATGAAGAAAAGAGAGAGTAGGTTGACACTAAAGAGAACATTTCTACCAGAGGGAAAACTCTGGAAATTCATAACATTTATAAGTTTGAATAATTACACTAAATCTCATCTTCTTCCTTCCTTCATTCTCTCCCTAGTTCTAAAGTCTAGTTATATGAAGTAGAAATTTAGGGTGATATTCTGATGTCCTCCAGCTCTTTAATGGTCCATCATGTTGGCATTTCTCCTTACGCATTCAGTGCATGGAGATCTGACAAATGAGAAGAAATAAATTACTCAGCAGTTTTTCTCTTTTTTTTCCCTACCCCAAAACCAATCCTGTGGCATGTGAGCAGGATTCTGTCTTTTATTGAAAAACCTAGTAGTCATAAACCTTATGCCATGAAAGCAGTCAATTCCCAGCTTAGTAAAGATTAAACAGTAGTAGTTACAAAGCAGATTAACCATTACAGAAGTCCAAATTATTATTTTAAAACCTGATACCCATTGCATCTGAATGCATCATCTGGAATCCTGGCAGGCTGATAAATCATGCCCTGTTTCTTGTTTTCTATGCACTATCTCAGGTATAATTGCCTGAAGGTGACTGGATTTTACTTCAACCTTTTGCTACCTAAGCAGCTCCCTTCGAGTATTAGAGCTACATCCAGGCATGGAAGAGAAAAAAAAAAATCACCAATTTTCATCATTTTGTCATTTAATGTCCTTAGGCTGGCTGAAAAGTTTCCAAGTGGGAGTTTTGGGGGTGCTGTGTGTGTATCTTTCCCTTGTGCAGGCAGAGCACATGGTGGTTTATCCTTTGAGCCGGTGGGAGAGAAAGGGAAAAATGTTCCACCAGACCAACCTGATTGGTTTTTCTCCAATGTGTCATTACTGTGTTTCAGAGCATCTGTGTTGCTGCTGTATGAACTGGATAGGAACACAAAGTAATCAATTTCAGTTGAGAGCACTAATTTATCACCTTGCCATCTTTTATGCAAGGTAGAGGATCTCTCTCTCTCTCTTGTTTCTCTTCTACTTTCCAAATGCTATATCAGGACAATAGACACCCCCTCCTTTTCCTCCCTCTCTTCTCTCTCCCTATTTGTTTATAAGCCCTTGTAATTAAAATAAATGCTCAGAGAAGCAGAAATGTACATTATCATGCTCCATCATTGCCTGTAAAAGGGCAAGAGTCATGCTGGTTCTTAGTGGAAAGTATACAGGAAAACTCCAAATTTTAGCCCCTTCTGCATTGCTAAGAAGCTTCTCTTAATGCACAGCTATGCACCAAACCATAGCAGATAGAGAAATCAAGTATCCTTTAATCCTCTCCTATGAAAATGGAAAAAATCCTGGTTTTTTGTCCTAGGCATAAATATTCTCTATCAAAACTAGGAAAAAAATGTCAATATGGTAGACCCAGAATTTGGGTGCCAGAAACACCCTGCACTTTGCCATCTCATGTCATGAGAGATCCTGAAAGGAGCCACTAAAGAAGGTCAGAACCTTCCCTAATCATGTGTCTACATGTTCTTTTGGAGTCAAACATCAGCTTGAAATTTAAAGTCCATTAATTTTTTGGTTTGGTTTTCTTTCGGCACTTCTCCAAAAAGCTGAATTTCCCAAATCCCCACTTATTTTAAATACAGCTTTCAAATAATATTTCCAACCTTCCCAAGAGTTTTTCTAGCCTTCATTGAAGGGAGGCTGTTTAGTTAAAGCCAAGAAGGTTTGGGGTCCATAAAGGTACAATTGTTGTGCTTTCAGGACTATTAGAGATAAATTTACTCACTATATATGTTTGGGCCAACCTGAACTAATGAAATATCCTATCCAAGGTACTGGGTATTGTCCATACTTTTATTACACATAGTCTTTAAATCCTTTTTACCTGAAACACTACTAACCAATAAGTTCTGTTTGCATTCACACACTTTTTACTTTCTTTGTTTGCTATTCTTTCAGTCTTAGAACCTTTAATGTTGATGTTAAAGTCTTTCATCATAATTTTCCTTAGAAAAACACCCTAGTTTATGCACACACATGGATATGTATACATATTTTTGGAACCTGACATTCCTCCGCTGTTCCCAGTATATCTTTCTAGGCCCCAATTTCCTAACCAAAAGCACATTACAGATCTGATTCTTTCCACAGCCCAGCAGCACATCAATAAACTAAAGATTATTGTGCTTTGTCAGGTTTTATTTTGTAACATTATGGGAAATTCTCTGCTGCTTTGGATGAGTGCATAAACTCTTATTGCCTGACAATTAACAGAGCTAGTAATAGAAAATGCAATGTAATTTACCTTAGTACAAGGGATTTTGGTTAACAAAAATTAAACTATTGAACTCTCCTCTCGTAAGGGAAGGACATTCTCCCATTATGTGTGCAATTTTTTTTAGGCGGTTAAATAAATAAAAAGCCCTGTACACAACAGCAACTGGGTGCTGGGCCTTGGGTGGATTTATTATGAAGTCTATGTGGAATTCTTCTAATGTGCTTGCTTTGGAACTAAACAACATGATCCCTTTGCAAAATAAGCATGCTATAGCCTTTTCTGGGATACAGAGAGAGTTCACCAAATAAATAATGTTGAAGGGGGAGTTCCTTTATGTGCTCTGTAATTCCACTGTGCTGGAGATGACTTCTTACCTCTGTTGCTGAATTAGGAAGGTCAGAATTCAATTCTCTCCCTCAGCTACTACTTACCATAAATGTCGAGGGGCCACCACATTACTCTGAGGACCAGTCAATCTTTTCAGTTTGACCTCCAAAGAGGTGGCTTGTGTATTTTTGATCTCCCTGGCTTAGGAAGGTCATGTTTCTTTTCCTTTTTTCCTTCTCCTTTCCATTTCCTTCTCCTTTTAATTTTTTTTTTTTTTTCCTATTTAGGAAAAGAAAGTAAGCTAAACCTTCGTACAAATTAATTAAAGGTTAATATTTCCCTCACCAACTGGAAATTTTAATCTGTTTGAAAGGAAGCAGCACATAAATGAAATCCTGAGAGAAACAAAGCTGAGAAATCGGGGTGAGGAGCTGGCATTGGGGTTCAAAGCATGGCCTTAAATTCCATGATGCCTGATGTGAACCTGAACAAATCCATGCAGAATTTGCTTTGTGTAGACTACACAAAAAAGTTGTACAGTTACTTTCTTCAGCATACCTAAAGAAGAACCTCAGTAAGAAAATATACCTTGGCACTGGAAGTTTTATCTCTGTCACTTGAATAAAACTAATTTTTTTATATTATAAAAGACCCACTTTGATCCATTGCTAATTTCAGGCCAAAGAAATGATCTAATAAAATGTAAGGCCATAATGATGAATTCTTTATAACCTCCTCATTTTGCACAGTTTCTTTATAGTGAGACTTATATCTGATTTTTAAATGACTAAGAGGGAAAGGGGAGTGTTTGTCTGTGCCTACCTCTTTGTTTGTCCATCCCTTAAGGCTCACAGTCAACGTTCTTCACTGGCAACAAATCAAAATTTTGGTGAGGGTGGGGTTTGGTCTTTAAAAAATTGGACATGGTTACTTAGTTTAGATGTTGCACGTCTATTTCCCATGATGTCTCTATGGGTTCTATGTTCTCAGTTTTGGAGACCATTTAGATAATCCCAGCCTAAGGTAGGAGTGTTTTCCTTTCCTGTAACCATAAGTGTGCACAGGAGTGAGAGAGGACAGTTTCAACAAGGGCACAGTCCAGTTGAGCATGGCTTTTTCTGGAGAATTGGATGTATTTGAACAGGGCTTTGTGAGGAAGGCAATAATAGCCTCACATAGACAGATAATGATGGATGTTATGGAATTGAGAATTGGGGTTTAAAATTGTGCCCTCTTGCCCTCAAACCTCCTTACACACACAAGCAAAACAAAGCAGAGTTTGAGATGGAAGAATTAGACTGGATTGGTTGAAAAGCTTCCCTTTTACTGGAGGGGGTAAGCCTGTATCAGAGAGTGTTGAAATCACCTACTTGACCCTTGTCTAACCCTCAATCCAGAACGTACAAAGTGGGACAGAGCTAATCCCAGCAAGTAGGTTTAAGCAAACACACTAACAATTTACTACCACTCAGAGAATGTCACTTTCTGAACTTCCAGCCCACATGATTTTGGAAGCAAGAGCCATTTAAAGCACAGATGCATTACAGGGAGAGTATGAAGCTCCACTTCAAATCCAGGGAAAGCTCCTGGCTCTTCACCACGGCTGAGGAAGACACCTCTTGTCATTACTGGTGTGCATGGAGGAACATGCACAATGTGTGACTTCCAGAGTACAATTTAGTGCCTCTGCAGCAGCTTTTCCCACTCTTGTAATTTCCCTGAAAGCTCTCAGGTCTCCCATCCAGCCATGTGCCATGACACTCAGCATCCTCAATAATACAAATAAAAGCAATTACAGAAAATATGAGTACAGGGAGTTATTGATATTTATGAAGATTTTCCTTCATAAAACTGCTTATGAGGAGGTTTTTCAGGCTGGAAACCTCTAGACTCTTCCTATATCACCTCAAAGCACAAAAGACTGGGGAAAAAGGAAATGTGAAAATTCTTCAGATTTATCCTGCCAGTTGGAGAAATTTTCTTAGTTTTCCAAGGACAGGCTGTGCTGGTGTTGGCTAGGTTGATCTGTCCCTTACCTCCCAGTTAGGTCTGAAAATTTAAATTCTTTTATCAGGAGAGGTACAGTGGAAATAAAACAACAAAGTACAATTCAAATTGGTCAAAGCCAGAGGATCATACTCATTATGGAATGGACTCTAACCCTCAAATAGTATGTCTACACATTTCACAGGGTCAAATCATGCTGATTTTTTGAAGTGGATTTTTTTTTGTAATTTCAGTAGAACAATCTGTGAGATTATCTTTCTCACTCCTGCGTAGGAAATTTGTGTGGTTTTGAACATAAAATGTAACTTTGTGGCTATAATCAACAACTGATCTTTGTAGGTCCCAACACCAAAGTCCTCTCAACTTTTAGGGGAGTTTGGATCTGATCCCATACCAGGACATTATGGTTTAGATTAAGTTTTGATCTTCCTTATTTCCAATAAGTTAATATGATAACAGAAGTTCAGAAAAATGTGTATAGACACTGACACAAAGAAATTATAATGTCAGGGTTGTTTGAGGGGTTTTAATGTCTTATGAAGCATATATCATATTCCATATTTTTCCTAGAGGTTTCTGACTTAATTTGCCCTACAAAAATTAAATAGTATGTTGTTAAAACATTAATCAAGAACAGAAACAATTCTGATTAAGAAATAAAATACATTAAAATGTGAAAGAAGTGCAAAACTACCAAGTGCTACCATAAATTACTGACAAACCCCGAACTGTAGTTATGTAATTCTTTGTTTGCCTGTTTTTTAATCTTTTTTCTATTTGTTCAAGCATGAGTATCTCCTTTTAAAGATAGATCTAGCCTGGAGCAGGAAAATACCACCAGCCTGGAGGAGGAAAAAGGAGACAGTGAATATTTCCCACTGAAATATACAGTGAGCTCATTAAAAATACAGTCAATTTTTTAATAGAAAAATCATTTTAAGTTTGCTTATATGGTGCAAATAAATCCAAAGGCCTGAATTATTGAGTGTTATTAAGCCTAATGCCTTGAAATCTTCACTATTGTTCCCTCTGCACTTCCAAACTCAGAACTTAGTGGCCACAGTCCCCAGATATATTTTCCTTTTCAAATGTGAGTGTTGAAGCCAACAAGACCCTTCCTGAATCCCTCATTCTTTTCTCTGTCCTTTCCTGAGCTTTCCCAGGTAATGGGAACAAATTCCCAGTTTTTGGAGGTGAGGTCAGGTTAGGAAGATGATCCCAGGGAAAACAGGGGGAACAAAGTCAGTCCTGTAAAAGAATGAGTGGAGTGTGGAAAGCCCAAGAGTTTGGATCTGCTCTTATCTGACTTCTCCCACTCTGCTTCATGCTGAATCTGCTGTCTTATCTGTTCCTCATATTTGGTATGTGATTTTGTTGGCACTGACAGGGATTCTTTTCTCCTCTCATTCTGGAAGACATGCCAAAGAATGCAATGAAAGCTCGTATGACAATCTTTTAATGGTATATGTGAAAACATGAGGAATTTAAAAGGAAGAAGGAACATACTTGCAATTAAAATCACATGCTCCATCCTGTAAATAGACTTCCACAGAAAGAGTCACATCTCAGGAACATGCTGCAACAGCTCTTGCACATGGCTCTAACTGTCATAGAACTACTTGCTGGTAAAATATTTACATTTCCTTAGGCTTATGCAGAGGGCACCTTCTCCTGAAGCAATGGCAGGGGAGGGAACTCACTGGACACTAATTCGTCTCTATCATTTTAGTTCTTTATAGTAAATGAATCCCAAAACAACCCTAACATGTTTTTCAGTTGCCAGATTAGTTTAGTAGCTTCATGTTTCTGAATTTGTGATGCAGCCTTTCATGCTCACACTTGCACAGAGATCTGCCCACATGCACCATTACACTCCTTCATTTCCTTTCCCATTCCTGCTGGTTCTGGATCAAATCTGGAGCTGAGGGCTGGCCCTGGCACACATACCCAGTTTGTTTTTTTTTCAGTAGAGCTCATTTTAGCTGAAGGAAAAAGCTGGAGACATTGCAATCAGGTACTTACAAGCAGCACCAGTCCTATAGTCTTGCACAGCCCCAAACTTTCCACCCTTTATGTTCCAGGAATAACAAAATGCCATTCTGCTGATGTTTTTTGGTTTGAAAGTTATATTTATTTCCTTAAAAATGTTAGTTCCTTCTTCATGTAGCTCTGACAGGCAGTTGTCACTCCTCCAGACAGCACAGAAAAGATGAGTGTGTTCCTGAAAGGCTGGATGAACACGTGGAGTTGCATGTCTAGGACTTATAGTGACTAAACCACTTTGCAAAATTGGGTTTGTTTTAACCATAACTTCACTGGATTTTGCTGGCATAAAAACTTCTCCAAGACTTAATGCTGAAGAAATGCTAAATTCTGTTTGGAAAATTCAAGCAATTGCATGTAAGGTTTCCATAACTGTGTTGAGTTTGTAAAGAGATCTGTTGCCAAACCGTGGAATGGTTTGTGGTTGTCCATAAACAGGAAATATTTTGAAGTTTTACTATGTCAGTATAAAAGAATAAGGTTAAAAATTATATTTTCTCAGTCATTTTAGAAAGTATATTATGTTAGCTAAGGTAAGGTTTAGCATTAGGATTAAAGACATGCTGTAGAGAGCATCAGAAATAACACCTCATACAACTTTCTTCACAATTAATTTTTGTCTTCTGTGCCTTAGACACTCTGCCAAAATTTTCAGATCTCTGTCCATGGAGATCTTTATCAGCTGGAAAAGAGCACCAGTTCTGAAGCGATAATGTTAAGCACATTTCCACAAGAAAGTATTGCTTTCACAAGGGTGGAAAACGCTCTCCTTAGAAGAGCAATTATCATTAAAGATTCATTATCAAAAGAGTAGTTACCTAAAGCAGAAAAGTATGAACAGTACCACTGATTCATTCCCCTGACAAAGGGTGACAGCAACCCCAAGATGAATATATTTCAAGGACTAGTACAAATTTGGTGTGTCTGTCTCTGGGTGTAATATGGCTATTGCTGTATGACCAGATTGAGCACATCTTTAACGGATGCCAACAGGCAGATACCTTTAACAATGATAAGTGTTTCACACTGCATGAGGACCTGCTCATATATTTTGAAGCACTGGCTGAATTTTCTCTTTGGTTTTTCAATTCCAGGTCATCTTCTCGAAAGGATTAACTTCTTCACCAGCATTTTAGAACTCAAAGTGAACCTTCACCTTCACACCAGAGGCTCATGTGCTTTCAAACCATTTTGAGATTCCACTTCTGCTCATCTGTAGGCACATGAGGCACAAGGTGTGATCTGCCTGTGTCTTTATCATGAATCATTTACATTCCTCTACACAGTATAAAGCACTCAAGCTAGAGATGCCCCACACTTGTTCTGTGTATTATAAGGATTTATTCACTCCCTGGCTCAGACTTTGGGAAAAATGAATTTTTCATAATTGGTTTACTCCAGAGTAGATTAGGGAGGAGCTAGACGTTAAGATTTACAGAGTTCTTTGAGATTTTTAATTTAAGATAAAGTAGAGATGTGTATCTTTTAGAGAATATATTTGTATACACACATTAAACTCTGTAAATAGACTTATGTGTATCCACTTTGAATAATAAATTTGGCTGATTTTAGCAGGAACCAGCAGATTGAATATTTTTTGGTATTATTTTATTAACTCACAACGTACCTTTTAATGTGAAAATAATAACAAAAACAAATTCTGTTTTGCCAAGAAAAACAATATAATGACAGTAACCAACTGACTTGGCTTTTTCTCATATCAGAGTTGGACAGGAATGCCAGACCAAATTATAAAGTCCTTCCCCAGGCACAAAACTCTCAACAAAATCAATGGGAGTTTGTTTAAATATAGATTTAATTAAATCCAGAGTAGATGGCCAGTTATTGGTCACTTTGGTTGGGATGAAAATCTTAAGGAGACAGTTGAATCTTTCCCATCACTGCCATTATATAAATGTTATTTTTGCTAGGATATCTTCCTTTACCCCCACCCCCCAAGCAGTTCAGAGACAATAAAACACCAGGAATCCCTGAAGAGTGGTAAAATGCTGACATGATTTAAGGAGGAAGACTCTGATAAGAAGATAAAAATCTAATAAACAGAGTCTGGAGGACCTTGGCAAGTCTCAGCTGCTTGCCAGTGTAAGCAAAGCCCCTCCCAAGGAAAACAAAGGGAACCTTAATCTCAAGGACATTCCACTCACAAACCATCTGAAGGAGAAAGTCAAGGCCATGACCTCTGCAGTCTGAAGTTATGAGCATACTGACAAGAAAATATTTGACTTGGTTCAAGAAGCAAAATCAGTCATTGGATTTTTTTAATATCTTTTTTTCTTCCATAAGAGACAAAATAACACAAGGCTGTGTTACATGTAAATGTGTGCATATACACACACCTCACTATTAAATGGAAAGGATATTCAGATGCATGGGATGCATGTATATTATTATTATGCATGACATATACATCACTTCCAATATCTGCACCCCAAGACTTCTCCAAAACAAATAAGTGAATTGTATATGGCTGCTGTTGTTTTTTGACCAGAAAAGACAATGTCAGCAGATTAAAATGTTGCCTTTTTGTCTTTCTTTATGCAACTTTAGGCCACTTAAAACCTTCTAAAAGATAGCCAGGCTGTAATTAGTTACAAGGAGTCTAAATTGGTTCAGATGAATCAGATGGAAACACAAAATGGCATCTAACAGCCAAAGTTTTCTCAGGCTGCAAAGATTCATTGTGCCCTTTGGTCACCATCTACTTACCCCTAATATTCACTCTCCTGCTTTTCTGTGGATGCTTCATTGGTTTTTAACATTGGAAATTATGACATCAGCAACGTTTGAAAAGCAGGGTCCTCAGAATGCCCCTCAGCTCTTTTCTGAAATTTCTGCCCAGGCTGGACAGATCAGTAGGGTTTAGGCACTGAAGGTGCATAAGGAGATGTGGGATCTTCTCAGCTCCCCGGGTGGTGTGGACTTGGTTAGTGACTGAGTTTTGGCAGCCAGGCTCAAATTTAAGAAATGCAGGTGACTTTTTCTGAATCCAGCTCTTAAAGCCAGCACAGCACCATAAAATTCTTTCCTTTTCTACCTATTGCTGTTTATTGCTAGGCATCTGTAAACTCTCCTTATCTTGGAGGAAATTCTCCCCTGGAGCAGGGGATTAGGATGTGGTGTGTCAATCTCCACTCACTTACGGGAAGGTCTTCAGCTAAATATTTCATACAGATTTTTAATGCCCCATTTGTTTCCAGATGCTGGTAACTTTATTAAGGTTAATTGTAGTGCCCTGAAACATGGCTTTGAAGCACATTATTCACACACATTGCTGCAGCTCACTAATCCTGTGGGTTTCTTAACCAATGTCTAACACTTTGATTTCATCACTGGAAGTTGTAATCTTCTCCTACCAGCAGAAATGTCTTGAGGTGCACATCACTAAGACATAATGGCAGATATAAGTGACCCTCTGTATATTCAGAGAGGATCCAGACTGACCCCAGCTCTTCTTACAAAAGTAATTAACGCAATCCCTGCATAAGAAGGATCATTACTTTTGCCAGTGCTTCACCAGAAGCTGGGAATTTGGATTTTGAGCTGTGGGGGAGGAAGTTGTACAACATAAAGAGAAGTAAGGATGATCTGTTAGAGAGATAAGCCTGACAAGCAGAATTTGGGTTCAGTCTGAAGCTAGGCTAGCATCTGTCAGAAGTCTGAACTAATCTGAACTGAACCCTGCCCCTCCAATAACCTGCCTTGTTGTTGTGGCACCTGATGACATTTTCTGCCGTGTTGTGTAATGACTTAAGGGCTGTAATGGGTTGCATGCTGCTAAATGTCATCAAATGCCATGAATCATAAACAATCCTGGCTTCTAAACCAGAGATTAGGGATATTTATGAAGTTTAGTCTCAGTTTGGGTTTTCCAGACTATTGAAGTTCAGAGGGTTCCTTTTAGTCTTCCTTTTTTCCTTTTATTTTTTTCTTTTTATTGCTCAGGCTGCTTCCTGCTGCTGTGATTGACCCTGCTGCTAATATACCCAAACTGCAGAGCTTGATGTTAATCCAAAGAAGTTGAATGCCTGAACTGATTGCCTGCTGACAGCCTGTGTAAAATCCAAAAGCATGACTGCAGATATTGAGATTAGATATTGGAAGATGGAAAAAAAAATAATTAAAAGGAAAAAAAAAAAAAAAAGGACACAACTGTGCAGAAGCATCAGGAAACAACCCTTATTATCCCACTCCTCAAGTGCAATTTCTGGTTTCCAAAACTTTGCAAAGTGACAAACCTTTTATTGATCCTATAAGAATGAAAACAGATACAACACAGAAGCTGTAAAGCACAAAGATAAAAGAGGAATAAAAGGACAAGGCACTTACTGTTGTTTGTTACAGTCTTAAAAGGAATTAAATGTAGAAAAAAAAGAGAAAAAAAAAGACAAGCAACATAAAAAGTAGTGAAGGGGTGCAAAATGCTGGTTTGGTCATAGGTACACTGATTCACATTGCCATGTTCATACAGGATGGTGCTCCATGGGATAGTTCTCTAGATCCTTGCTTTTGATTTACTTTATATGAATCTCCTGAAGAAAGGACTGAAGATTATTTTTATATTTGGTGTGATATTTGTGTTCCCCTATGGCTTTACTGGAGGACACTAGGGGATCACTCACACACACGTGCACAAATGCTCTCCAGTGCCATGGAGTGATTCCTCTGGTCATGCTGGGTTACAGTGTTAGATACTTACACATGTACCCTACTGATCACATTTGGATTTCTTCTCCCCACCTTCATTAACAGTTGTTAAAGATTTTCTATTTGACAAAGATCTCATGTTGTCTGCCAGGTCATCTGATGCTGTTCAGAATAAATGTCCATAAGTCTTTTTTGAAAGCTCTTTTGAGCCAAATGGAAGCACTTTGGTGAAACTCCTAAGGAAAAAAAAATATTAACTGCTCTGTAAAAGGACTGATTCTGCCCCAACCTATTTTTTCAGCTGCAGAATTAACCTTCTTGTACATGTATTACAGCAAGAAGCACCAACATTGAGCAAATGTAAATATTCATTAATAATGACAAATCATTCTGAATGCTGCACACAACACAACCAATAAATGCAGGGGTTCCTGCATAAATAAACAATCAGATGTGTCTGAAGGTTTAAGGCTTTATTGTGATATTTCCGAAGCACTTAGATAATGGAACTCCTTTGGACACAATTGGAAATTCTGTATTTGGGCAAGCTGCAAGCACCTGAAAGCATCTGCTTCAAACCCAGGGTTAAAAGCAAACAGTTTGTGTTTATATGCTACTCTACTGCTGAGCCAAGCTCTTAGAAGTGTAGGCAACCATCCATCCCTCCTCAACTCTCCCTCCCCAGCACTCCCTTAACTTGTAGTAGGAGTTGAGGGAGAAGTCAGAGGTGGTTATTGTGCACAAATCATCTGCTGGCTGAAGTTTTTGGTGGCAGCTCAGAGAGAAGAAGGGAAAAAAATTAGAAAAATTTCAATTTCAGGACCATTATTATTTTCATTAATCATAAGAGGCGCTGTCACCCCTGTCCTTATTCTTTAGAGGGAGATCTATTATACGGTCCATTTAGTCCAAGCCATATTACCTCATATGTTTTCCTGGCTGACCAAATAAGACTTAAGAGATAAAACAATTTACTGTTCATTATGATCCGTGTCACTGGAATCAATCTATTAACCTACATTAACTGGATATGTGACGATAGCTCACATACACGCTTCCCCAATTTAAAAAAAAAAAAAGAAAGAGAGGATGAGGGAGGGGCTGGAGGGAGGGGGGTGGGAAGGGAGAGGGAGAGAGAGGGGAAAGGAAATCAAGGCCCATAAAGTGCAGCAGACGTATAATTTGCCAAGCGAATACAACTTAATTTTCCAGCGGCCACTGCTGCGCCCTCCACATCTTCACGCAGCCCCTGACCTGTGAAGAATTCTAACAAATTGGCTTCTATTGTGAAGCCAAAAGGTGCCATCAATGAAGGGACGGTTCGCTGGTCCTAAAGTATGATGGGAAATCACAGGCTGGAATAAAGAGCTGCAGTTTTATGAAGTTAACCCGTTGAGGTTAAATCCAAGCAGGGAGGCTGGAACAGGGCTCTTGCCCCTTTCGGTGACTTAATGGGGAGGAGAAGACTTATTCAGATGTGCTGCCCAAATGCAGGGAAAACTCCCTGGCTGAGCATGGCAGAAAGAAGGGTTTCTCTCTTCTCAGCAACTTCTGCTGTGCCACAGTGAGGATTCGTTCCTTCTGTTTTGCTCTCTGTGCTTGATAGATTGTAAATGTCCAGAGGGAAGAAAAGGAATCAATAGGTGGCCTTCCCAGTGCTCGTTTGCACAGCAAAAGGACTTCTGAGTAAACAGCCAATGAGTGCAGGTAGTGCCACCTCTACACAGCTCCATCAGTCTATTTACTCTGGATTTGCACTTATTAAGAGCTCATCTGGGGGCAAGTTCTATTTTTGTTATTCCCTGTTCCAGCGTGCTGGGGCTCTGCTGGCAGCTGAAAACTAGGAGATATTTTCTTTGTGCTGATTGCCTCAATGATTCCCATTCCAGATGTGCTTGCACCCAAGCTGTGGCAGGGATCTGTCCTGCTCCCAGTCACCACGTTTGAGCCCAAGCTCCAGAATCACATGCTGGGAAGAGATGGGAATGATGTTGGTACCATTTCTAAAATGGTTTTAATCTGTTTTTTGCAAGCATTAATGTGGCAAGGGTTAAAGTTCATATCGTTACTACAGCTGCTCTAATTGGATACTGGAGGTATATAACCTGGTCCATATCCACTGATCCTAACAGGAATTGTATCAAATTGGACTCACTTTCCCCTCCTGAGATAAGATGGACTTTAACAGCAGGGACAAGTGGGGTCGTATTCACCTCCATGTAACATACACCTGCCTTAAGGGTTCCTTCCAGCCCATAAAATTACATATACATGTCTAAAAAGTCTGTGAATATCCAGGATTTTTTTTCTCATTTTTCTCTAAAAAAAAATTAAAATAATGAAGGGCTGCTGCAAGGGTATTCACAGTGAATGTAATGAATAGTAGAATAAAAATAATATTATGGTTGTGCCTCATGGTTTTTGCTCTATGCAGTAAGCCATCATGCTAGGAACTGGACTAACATTTTGCAGAGACTGTCACTGCCCCACTGTGCCTTCAGGCAAGAATAGAGACTGCAAATTAACAGTCTGAGGGAGAAAAAAGACAAAAAGGCTTGCCAGAGGCCATCCTAGAAACTCAGTGGTAGAGCCAAGGATAGAATCAAAGCTACCTGCTTTGCCCATTTGACCACATATTCCTTAATCTTTAAAATGATCCCAGTCATTCCAACATCCATACCTATATACAAATATTTTTTTTTTTTACATTGCACAACTTCAGGGGGTTAAGGGAAAGCTGTGAACTTTTTCTTTAACCAGGTCCCAGGTTGGGTCTTTGGGCTCATCCTCACCCTGTTGGGTCAGACACTGGTCCATGAATCTGGCTTCTGCTCAGTCATGTTCCCTGCTCAGCCATGCAGCCTCCAGCACTTCAGATCTTCATATCTCAGATTTCCCACTCACAACATGAGGCTAAAAATAATTTTCTCAAGTCAACGGAACAGGCTGAGGTGCTCCTGGAAAACTGCAGGGCATGAAGTTCACTGGGGTCAAAAAAATCAGTCACCGACACCGGCTAGATTCAGAGTTTTCTAAGAAAAAAGAAGGATTATAGAGGTTACAGAAACCAGCTCCTTATCCTCAAAAGCACAATCCTCAGAAAAGTGAAAAAACCAAAAACCTGCATTGGAAAACATGATTTATTCTTAAGAGACTTTTGCAAAATCTGTATGAGTCCCTGTAGTGGAACAAAAACAAAATAAATTTTCCAAGATTCTTAATCCAGGACTGCAATTCTTCAATTAAAAAAGAACCAAACCAAAAAACAGAAGACTAAAGCAATACAGCAAACCAACCTGGTTGCTCTCCTATACTCAGAAATCTGTAAGGGCAGAACTTACTAACACCCAATTAAAGGAATTCAATGTTTATATCACTGCAGGTAAATATTCAGTGATAAGTGATTTAGGCAGACAAGAGGAGTAGTAAAGACATGCATAGCTCTCCTTGAGAGGCTGGAGGCTTAAGAAAAACAGGGAAATTAATGTACTGGAGGTCTAGTCACAGCTGGAGAAGGAAATAAAAGTTGGGAGTGTATTAATGTCATGGTCCCAGACTTTATTCCCTCTCCAGAGCACACACCATTGCGACCTCAAAATCTGAAAATTAAACAGAAAGGAAATGTTTGTTCTCGCAAAATAGCAATTCATTACTGGGAATGGAGATATTTAACCAATAAATGATTGCTTAATGGCCCATAGGACCTTTTCTGCAGTTACAAAAACACTGTATGTTGTTAAACAAGCAAGGATACCTCTTCAAAATGCCATGCTTCCAAATAACATGAGGGTTTATTTGCTGCTTGATGAATGTCCATAAACAGATCCTCCCCAGGTGCCCTGACATTAAAGAACACAGGGGATCAAGGTGGGGTCAAAGAGAGGAAACAAGGAGTTGAGATGAAAGAAATTTGTGCCTGTCTTTTGTTACACATCTCTGCAATGACTTACAGCTTGTCCATCTGTCTGTCTCACCAATTATTCTTATCTTATCATGGGCATCTCAGTGTAGAATGAAGAAGAACAAAACCACAAAACCTATTCTTTTCCCCAGAACACGATCTTCTGGAAGTGGAATGTTGCAATGAGAAATGATCTGATTAAATATTTTATGGCTGTTGTAAAGTTCTTCTGTGTTTCTCATGAGAAGTCCAAGTTCACCAGAGACCACAGTAACCTCAAGTTTTCCTGCTGAGCAAAAGAGTAAGTGTTGGACATTGATTTGGGGTTTGTCTCTCTGAAACAATTCCAATCATCAGTTGTGACTGAGCAGATTACAAGATCTGCTGCTTGGTACAGCATTACAGGACTCAGCACTTCCACCAGTCCCAGTCATCTCTGCTTAACCCTGGGCATGTCCAGCATGACAACTGCAGCAGGAATTAACTTAACCCCTAATGCCACATGAACATGGAAACACAGAGCCTGGAGCAGTGATGGCACATGTAACTCATCAGAGTCATTAGCAGTGATATAAATGACTTGTGCCATTTGGAAATCAAGTGTGTGTGTGTATGTATCCACATGTGTGCATGCATAAACAAAACATCTGAATTCAGGGCTTCCAGGGAGACAATTTTCACTCCTCATTCATCCCAGGACACTGTTAGAGGTTCTTAATTAGAAACATTATCCTTCATTAACATTCTCTTCCTCCACCAGTGCTGGCATAGACAAATATCCTGAGATATTCTGTTTTGTCATTTAGGCAGATAATTTTTGTGATTCTCCCCATTCAAGAATCTCAGCTTCATGTGAACATGGCCAAAAAAATCAAGCTGCAGGGAGTGAAGATCCTGATTTCTTCATCAGCAGCTCAGTAACATGGGAAGGGCCATATTCTTCACTTGACTGCAGCCACAGACACACCCCTAAGGCTGTTGGTACATGGCAAAGGAACAGTTAAGATCTCAGTTTGATGCTTTTATGAAAGTCCAGTCATTCTAGGGAAAGCAGTGGATTTATCCTTAATGGCATTATTTCTGTCATATCTGTCAGAGACTTTCACTAGCTACATATTAGTACAAGTATATTTGAATAATGCAAACAGATTTGACTATTACCAATTGAGTTGGTGATTATTCAGTTACCATTTCATTCCATACAAGCAGAATTGATTACTTTGACAATAAAAGGATGTTTGTAACCAGCAATGTCATTCCACTGCACAAATATCCTTCCTTGGGGAAAGGCCAGAAGAGAAAAGAGATATGTGGTACCTGATAGTCCTGTTTCCAACTAGAAATTGTTCAGATGCAGTGATGAAAAAGACAGTACAGGGACATAAATAGAAAAAAAAAAAAAAAAATCAGCAATACCCAGTCTGTGGAGACTTATTCTTTTTGTCCAGAAAAAACATACAAGAAGGTGACAACAAGGCCAGAAAAAGGAGCAGTGGGGTTATCATGGGAACAGCAGAGGTGACAGTCAAATTCCAACAGCTGGAATTCAGATCACGTACAGCTAAAGAGTGGGGCAAGAAGTTTTTCTGCCATAACACGAACCCACTTTTTGTTGTAGGACACAAGGAGAAGAGGTTTACCCTGTGGTCAGGTCACAGCACTGCCTCTGCAGTGCCTCACTCCTTTGGACCAACACTACAGCATGGAGAACCTGTTCCTAAACGAGCCCTGTCTGTGGCAGCTGATGTGTGGTGACAGGCATTGCTATAACAGACCCGAAACTTTATCACTAAAATTTCACCCCTTTCCCCTCAGCTATCCCATTGAACTTCTAGCAGAGAAAAACACTCAAAGGAAAGAAAAAACTGTCTACTGGAAACTCCTCTGAGCAACCCCACAGGAGACATTTGAAGCTCTGATGAGGCATCAGATTCTCAATTACCAAGGCACGCCTTTTAACATGCCCAGAAACTGACTTGCTGACATGCTCTGAAGAGTATATGAGTTGCCAAGGTCTGCTGGCATCAAGCCTAAATGTTTCTCCTTTTCCTGCTCAGGTCTTCCATTTGGCATCAGAAGATGTTATGGTGCCAATGTCAGTCCACCTGGACTGCAAACAATGCTTCCATTCACTTCCCAGCATTTAATCAGTAACTAGTATCACTGGTGTTTTCATTCAGGAGTGTTTCCTTTAGCTCTGGCTCCAGGTGCCCTGGAACAATCACTGATAATGAGGGAGCAGTCGATTTACCTGCTGTAAGGACACACCATGGGATAGTCTCAGCTGCAGCACAAGGCAGGGGGTTTGTAAGGCAGCTCCAACATGTTGTACCTGCCAGTGGGTGGAGCAGCTGACAGAGCAGACCTGGCCAATTAGCAGACACCCATCTGCTGGCTGGACCTACATTTTGTGCCCCTTGCTTGCTACTGCAGTCACAACTCTTACTAATATCCTGACTTAAAAGTCTTGGAAATATGCTATGCGAGTGCCCTACCCAGTGAACTTTATTCAAGAGGAAAATCCACATACTCTCTTTGTGCTTGGTTGTATTTCAGTATTATTCAGCTTAAACTCATTGCTTATATAAGGGCAAAGCTCTGATGCATCAATAATCAAGAAGGCTGTATGCTGGGCTATAACTTTAAATTGGCATCAAAGATGACTTAACATGTCAAACCTTCTGACTACTCCTCAGGAAGGTCAGGAGGAAACAAAGAACTAGATTTGTCCTTAGCATACTTTCCTCCTTTTAATAGAGTTATGCCAGGGCCTGAAATGTCCATCAGAAAGGAGGGTTAAGTTGTCTCCAGCTAACGAAGATGAAAAGAATAATTTAATGGAGGTGGGAGCCAGAATGCAGTGTAGGGATGAAAGGACGAGCAGTAACTGAGACTGAATTTAAACAACTCTGGAGAATAAAACGATCCTTTAAAAAAAAAAAAAGATAATTATGTCTTACAACAATTACCCTGGCTATGAAGCAAAATTAGCATAGTCCTTTCTAATTTAAATGTGTTGAAAGTGCCTGAGCATGACAGCAGAAAATTACAAGGTTTACGACACGGGCTTTGGTTAAAGTGATGGCAATCGGATTATTGTAGCTTTTTGTCTGTTGATAGTAATGATTGCAAAGTTACCTATAAATATTAACTATTTAGTACTGGGAGAGTTTTGGTTTAGATGGCTAAGATATACCTCTTCTAGTCACTCCAAGGAATAAAGTTGTCACACAGAAAACACTTTCTTTTTTAAATCAGAGATGGTTCCTTCTGATTCATCAGTCAGCTTTTCTAATATAATTCCATGAACAGCAAGATCCTAATTTATGATTTAAATCTTTCCTTAAAATGATAAAAATTATAATACCCATTTAATGACTTCTTCCTACTTTATCTTCATCTTTCTCATGCAATATGGCTGTTAGGGGGTAAATAGAGCCTGGATCAAAAATATTTTTATTTATGAATTGAAAGAAGCAAGCTTGACCTTGTGTAGATGTTTCTCCTGGGTTTCTAAAGATCTTTTCAAGGCATATCCTTAATTCCCAATGTCAAGGCCTGCAGTTAAGTAGGAGATTTATTTAAAAAAATTAAAAATGAGTAGAAAAGCATGATCTGCATTCACACTGTAGCATCAGTGTGGTAGTGGTGAATTAAAATATGAATAAATTTACCTGAGTTTTGTCCTGGCTTCAGCAGAGACACATTAACTGCCCACATTTTCTTTACATGGCTTTTACCTCAGTTACAGTGATGGTCATCAGTTTTTACTTTCAGATCTCAAATTCTTAACAGTGTTATGGCCAGACTGTTTATACAAAAGATACTTTTCTTCTCCTTGGAAATACAGGCAAAACAATATTGGGCAAGACTCATGGACTCATGTGAGTTGGACTAGAAGTAAATCTTGTCCAAGAAAAGATGTGCAGCACAGGGTGGGACAGAGTCCAGTTGCATGTTGTACCCCAAAGTTCATCCTACACTTTTGTAAATATTCTGTGGTGGAGTCTGTTCCTGCTCCATGTGAATTCAAACATTGTGATTTATATTTGTACTAAGAAGGTCAGTTGCTCAAATACTTTCATTTATTAAATTAGCTCTGCAGTAAATTAATACGATTTTCTTAAACAACTTTACAACTTGGGAGGTTTGGGAAACAGAATTGAGCTCAGCTGTTTCCTGTGGAATCTTGTTTTCTTAACCTCACTGAATCTTCTCTGCTTGACTTGAGATATATCTATATGTCTATATATAGATAGATATAAATTTTTGTGCACACGAAGCAAAAAGCATGTGTAAATTAGAATTCAGGTTCAAGTATTAGTCTACTTGATTCATGAATAAACTGATTTGTTCTTTGCATTATTGGGTCTGACATACAGATTAACACAGATTCTTCCCAAGTTTACTAAAAGCTTTCTCTTTTTTTTTTTTTTTTTTCCTGGCAGGATTCTGGAAAAAAAAAAATCCATGCTATTGAAATAGTGGTTTATTGAATTAATGCAATTACATAAAGAAGTTATGTCATATTTTAAGTAGATCTCTGATAAGATGCTTTGCTCTGAATACTAAAAAGAATTTGGACTCCCTGTACGCCTTATTCAAATTATTATCAAAGACATTTATTTTTTGTATGTGACATGTTGTTAAATATGTTAATTTCCTAGAAGCACAGTGTATGAAGTGCAAGAGCAGCTGTGTAGGAAAGTGAGCTTCAAAACAGCAAGGCTGAGGTCTTCTTGGGAATTAGTGTGGTCCAATGGGTAGGCAAGTAGCCGACAATTCCAGACACCTGGGTTCTACTCCGAAATCTGTCATTGACCTACTATTTTCCACTGGGCAAATCACTTCACTCTTTGCTGTTTTTTTTTTTTTCCTATCCATGAAATTATCAGGAATAAAATCTTTTTTTACCTTAGAAACAGTTTTGTGCCACTATAGTACATTCGAGTTTGATACGTAGAAATGCCTGAGAAGTAAAAACTTGACATTATTCACAGATAATTGATGCCTGTTAGAGCCCTTGTATTTAAGGAAGCCCAAATTCATCTAGATACAAACTCATGGCAGACCTCAAAGGCTTGGCACAGAAAGCAACAGTGGACACATAATTTAAATGAATAAATGGTTTCAACTTGAATAGTAGTTCCATTTAATTTGTGGTGACGATGGGCAGGGCTATTTAATTGACATAGTAATTGATTTTGATGATATTACCTGCTTGAGTGAAGGTTATATGCTGCAAAGGGAGCCACTGTGCTGAGGCAGGCAGAGAACCAATGATACCCATAGGCCAAAAAGGAATATATCAGGGAAATCAGAACTTGGTTCTGTTGCTAAACTGCTTGGCAATTTTGATCTATTCACTTCAGTCCTTCCAATTAATATTGAAATAATAGTCCTTTTAGGAGCTAGGATGGGTAAGTGCAACCTCATGCACATTAGAAGGAAAAAAAATTTAAACCACTAATGTTCTACTCTCCTGAACAGCTCCTTTTTGCTCCACTAGGTACTGGGGATGAAGGTCCATCATGGCATGTGTTCACAGCAAGTATTTTTGTCTTTATCTGGACTCACATTCTGGACAGCTTATGAGGAAGGAAATCTTTGGAGCTTCCACACCTTTGTGCCTCTAGAAGGGGTTTGTGTCCATAAACATGATTTAACCCATAACAACTACTGAGATCTTATCCATGCTTTTAATATCTCTAAAGAGTACATGGTTAGGCTGCAGTTTGCCCGAGACTTCCCTGCATTTTTCCTGCTGTTCCAAATCAGGAGTCTTATTTCATTAGTTTCATATTTAAGGTTCTGGTTTCAACTAGACCTAGTTCCAGGCCAGAGGAGCAGGGATACTCCTTGGAACAACAGAAGGAAAATACTTGATAAACCACTTTCTGGATCTGTCAATTTATTCAGTTGTTTCTGTGTGTCTTGCAGGTCTTTCTACAATTCCATTATAAATATCTTAAATGTGAGGATTTTTCCAGCTTCTCTTTGAATGTTAACCCATATTCTGTTCATCATAGAAAGGCTTAGAACCACAGAAAGGCTTGGGTTGGAGGGAACCTTTAAGATTCTCTAGTGCCAACTCTCCATCTTGTTTTAAGATCTGTTTGGTGCCCAGAATTCCATGTCATTTCTCCAGTGAATTCTTTCAGTGGTGGAAAACATTTCTGCCTTAGGAGGAAATGTTTCCTTTATTCCAGAGCTGGATCACTTCCCTTGAAAAAATCCCACCAGAGTATCATCAGGGATCAGGACCTGGCTCTCACTAGGGCAGTTATTATAAAGCCCAACACTTCACTTTCACACTGACACCTTTTTACAGAGTCCTAGAAACAGAAAGGAAAAATAAATGTGATGCAAATGCTTTGGAAAGGCCCCTTTGCACCATCAGACTTTTAGTGTAAGCAAAACACTAGCCAATAAAATTTTCAGATAGTTTGGTCCTTGCCATTTATGTCTACAACCCACAGCAGAAATCCAGAAACAAAATTAACAAGAGACCAAAAGGATCTCCCTCTTAATCAGAATAATTAAGGCGTGAAAGAACTTTCTAGGGAACTGAAGTTAAATTATTGGGAACTATGTTCTGAGCATTTTTTCTTTTTTTTCAGTTTCTGTTCATTTTATGCCTGAGTTTTATGTTTGCACTTATTTAAGCTGTCTGGGAAAAGAGGCTGTACATAAAAGACGATTAGTTTTTAAAGCACTCCAGGGTTGGATTGAGGGAGAATTCTTTGTTTTGTTTAGTTTTAACTTGTTGGTGGGGTTGTTGGGGTTTTTTTCGCACTTTAGATAGAAGACATAAACTGTAGCTCTTAAACAGATGAATACTGAGAATAAAATTACCGAAGATTTCTTTCCAGAAAATAACAAAAATTAAGGAGAGAACAAGTAAAAATAATCTGTGTCCTGTAGGAGCCATGCAATGATGCTGAAATACTGGGCCAAATTCTCAATGGATAGAAATCAATATACCTCCAGTAAAGTCCATGAAACAACATCACTTTGCACAAGCTGGGGGTCTGATAGCTACATATATATTTTATCTATCTGCATGCAGCATTACAGGGGAAGAAAAAGGAAAGAAGAGAAAAAAAAAAGAGGTCTTGAAAGTGAATGAAGTTGATTCTCAAAAAAAAAGGGTTTTAGATGTTGAATATTTAATTCACTGATAAAAGGACCTTGATTTCCTGCATACAGCCACCACAAAGAAAAAAAAAAAAAAAGAAAAAAAAAAGTCACATCTTAAAAGGGAAGCAATGAGCAGAAACTGACCTTTCTGTGAGCAAGCAGATGAGAGAAGGTATTTGGTTAATCCCATCTGTCGCTGATTGGTCAGACAGAACCGTGTTGAAAATGTCTCCATCTGGGCTAATCTGCTCTCAGTTGGATGAGCTGAGGCCTTCAGAGTTAACCTGACATTTAACAATAATTACCCTTTCGGATGACCCCAGCCCAATCTCCTGCTCTCTTAGAAATCTCTCTTTTTTTGTGTGTGCTCCCAAACCCCTTGACTCCCATGTTAGAGATAGCTGAAAAGTGATGATACGATAATGAGATATGCTGTACAAACACACACACACACACACACACACACACACTTGTGCCAGCCCACACCCAGAGATGCCCCACGTCCCCAACACTCCTGCATCACTTATCAGATTCCTGTGGCATATAGGAGGGGAGATATATTAAAAATCAAGGCGGGGATAATTTCCCAAATTAAAGAGTAGTCATGCTCGCTTGCTAACCTTTGTGTAGAAGCTCTAAGTTTCTTTCTGGCAGTTGGAAGTCTCTTATCTGCAGTGAGGAGAAATGGTGCATGGAAATAGGTTCAGATAGAAAAGCAGAGTTCAGAGGTCACAAAGGCTAACTGTAGATGAAATGTGGCTATTTCTTTTTACCTGAGGCTGGCTTCATCTTTCCTCTGAAAGGTCATTGAGATAAAACAAAAACACATCTCAGGAGAGGAATCATTTATCTCTGGTCAGGTTCTCCCTTCCATTCTGGTACTTTATTTATTTTTCTCATCTTTCAACCACATTTCTTCCAAAGTCACCTCCTTCCAAGCCTCCTCTTTCCACTGAAGTCCAGTGCTGGGTTTTGAGTGTTGGTAGAAGTTTGGCTTTCTTATATTATTGTCTCTGCTTTTACTTGGAAATCACGTCCAGAGACTTGGATGATTCCCCAAATCACTTTAATCTGTTGGTGATGAGCTGAAAAGTTTGAGAAAATAGCTATACTAATGGAGAAAGAACAAGGACAAGTCTATATGATAGGAAGCTCATTTCCAGGGCCTGATTTATTTCATATCTCTGCTCTGACCATACATAAATCTTGTCTCTACCTCAGTTTCTTTATTTGTCCAACTAAAATTATAATAGTCATTTCATAAAAGTGCTATGAGATTAAATTTAAATCACCTTGAAATTCTTAAATAGAAGACAATTAAGAAGAACTATATATTTATACACGGTATATCCTCTTACATCTTGGGTTGGATCCAATAACCAGTCTTAATTACAGTAATTATGCCTCTGGTCACAGCCAGGAGCTAGGAGTGAAGTGAAGAAATCAGGAAAAATGTTTAATTGATGCTCTAAGAAAAACTTCTTTGTAAAAGTCTTGTTTTCTCAGTTTCTAAACAATTCTCAGCTGTAAATTCAGCTCCAAGTTTATGTCTTGACTTTGGAGCAGCAAAGGGCAAGGATTTTTCCAGTTATTTGCTGTATAGTTCTTTGCTTAAAGTCCATATCTTATGAGGCTGGATCACTTAGTATTTCTGGGCAAAGTTCCTTTCACTAAAGAACTGCTGGGAATTACCTGACCTGGATTTGTAGTCCAATTCTAAATATTTTCATGGTCCAAGCAAACAGTTCATTTCAGTGAACAATGTTCAAACAGTCATCACTTGGCAAAATCTTCACTTTTGCTTTTGCCAACCAAGCAAACTGTGGCTGTTTCCTTGCCTCACACCCTGTGGTGACTAAGGTGACATATGGAGGAGCTCAAGTTCAGTCTGAGATTTTAGCAACTTGTACATGTGATAGTTTCAGTACTTTTCTAGAGTCTCCAGATTAATTTAAGTGTGACATCATCTTTGATGATGGGTGGAAAGGGTGGAAGCTTTTTTTAACCTTTCTTTGTTTCTTCCTGCTGCTGATTTTATGCCCTTTGGCATGTTCAGGTAGGACATTGGCTGCAGCCTTTGCTTTCACATTGCTATATATATATATATATATCAAAGGTGGACTTTCTATGGAAGAGATGATGTTTGAGGTGGGAGGCAGGAAACAAGCTGACACGTGGGCATCCACTCACCTGTATATCTTTGCTCTACAAAGTAGTTCAGAAAATACCTAACTAATGTTTGTCTACTCTGACCCTAGGGACCAATGTCCAATTAATTCTGTGGTGGATGATCATAAAGCTAAAATGCTGAGCTCTTGGTTATCTGCAGAAGCATTTGAGAAGTGTAATTTGTTTAGGCTGAAAAAATGACTAATCAATTCATTATTGCTGAAATTGATATTCATATTGATCATGGGATCATTAACACATGCCAAAGTTTTTCCTCAATGATGTGAAAGTGTGCAACTTAATTTTCTACTGGATACTACTTATCTGTGAAGAAAAGCAGTCCATAGTGTGCTTACACTATAGTAAATTGTTGTTAAATGGCCTCATCCATATCTGATTCCCCCTCTCTGGCAAAAGCAAAATATTCTTCAATAATAAGTGTTTGGTGAGACCAGTCTCAGCACCACCAGATCCTATTTAAGGTACGTCAATTTGAATTTCTACCTGTCCTTTAAGATGTCTTTGGAGGATGTCATTAATTATTGCACAGTAAAAAATACACACTCAGAGGTCTATAGACACTACACTCCAGCAGCTTCTCTTCCATATTCATATTAGCCAATGCTTTATGTCCTGAATAAACCAATGAAGGGGATGAGGTGAAAAAGTTTTGCTCCTTCTGAGAAAGAACACAATTTTGCCCTTTGAACTTCAAGGATAAAATTGTCTGTCTTATTCTCAGTGAATGACACAGTTTGGAAGGTACCCTCAGCTGGACAGAGGAGCTGCTAACCCAGCAAGGGTGCTGAGGTGTTATCCAGACCAAACATGTAATACTCACTCCTTACAGCAACAGAAGCTCATCAGGGTTTATTTTAGTTAAGTCATGTCAGTGCTGGCTTTTATTGATTCACATGATTCTCACATCTGAAATAGAACTATAATATCAGTGATACATACTGCTGGATTAAGTGTTTACCTCTTTGTTGTACAGGAGCTATATCCCCTGACAGTGTAATTGAACCAATGTTTTGCTTCAGCTGATTTCCATCCACAAAGTGTTTTGGAGTTCAGAGAAGAGATCACCTTAAACCATTGAATTCTCCATTTTCACAGTCAATTAGTGATGGTTGCCAATATGGAGGAGGGCAAGGGATATGGGCTGCCCTTGAGAAAATGTCATACTATGCTGATGTCATAAAATAATAATACTACATACTAGGCGTCATTACTTTTGCTAGTACATAAAGGCAGCCAAGCACCAGAGCTACTTGGCTGTACTCTTTACACAGCCTGGGTCAGGTAAAACTGTGCTGCTGGAAATGCAAGTGGAACAGCCTGTGCCATTTGGACAGACTGAAATTTAATACCACAAGGTCAGAGTTTACAGCACCAGTCTTCCTATTATCCAGTCCTGATTGTCACCCTGTGTAAATTGGCCCAACTGCTTTGAAATCAAGAGCTGTGTGGGCTCATGGTGTTTTTTCATTTTGTGCCCTGGGAGAATTTGGCCAACCATTCCTCGGTACGTCATTGAAACATGGCTATATATACACCTATTAGTGGCCTATTGAGTTACTCTGAGCTTTATAACAGCCTCTGTATTTACAGGCCCTTAGGAAAATCTGCCTGATGATCATGCAGGCAATAATTAAGCCCAGTAATACTCAGGCAGACAGAACCACAAACATAAAATTCTCCATACAGAGTTTTCTAGGTAGGATAAAACACATGAACTACAGGTTGGCCTTTGCCTCTGTGCTATTTTTTTTCTGTAACATGATCAAACCAATTATCTTGATCACACTCTGACACCTATCAAACTGCAAAGGGGAAATACATATTTTTGGTAAAGGCATAGAACTGTCTGTACCCAGACAGATGGTAAACGTGTATCAGTTTCTTCCCTCTCCTCTTTAGTTAGTTTTTTTCTTTTTTCCCCATTTGGTTTAAGTCACCCAGACCTTGTCTTTCCAGTAATGTCATAATCAGCAAGCTGAAGGCAAGGCTGCTGATAATTGTTCTTTATGTTGCTCTGTGTTTAGTATCTGATTCAATACATCTGCGTGGACACCATTCCATCACCTTCTTAGTAACAGAGGTGAAAAAAATCAATGGCAATCAGATTACCTTTTTAACAGAAAGGCTAAAGGGCCAGTGTGTTAAGTTCACAGTGCATCACCTTTCATTTAAAACATCTCACTTCTGGGGGTTCTGTTTTATTTTTTTATTATTTACCCTTTATTATTATTTATAGCACCGAGGGTTCCTCAGTATACCTTGATATAATTGCATTGGTCTCCCCTCAGTCAGACTGGACAGCTGTGACATCTTTTCTGCAGGCTGCAGTGTTAGTTTTGACAAGACAGCTCTGTCCCCAAGTCCTTGTTTCACGTGTGGTTTGTAACAAAATCCAGGAAAGTCTGAACATCTTGTATAATTGTGTGCTGGGATTTTTACTTGTCACCCTCTCCTCTCTCCCTCATCCTCTGGGACACACCCAAAGGAACACTGTGACTTACAAGATGTCCTGTGTAGACTGTTCCTTTTAAATTACTAAGAAGATTTATTAGAACCTTTTCCAGACCAGATATAGTTTGCATGATTATCTTATACTTTCCTATATTTCTACTCAGTTATGTCTCCCCCTGCACCTCCAAGTCCTTTCTTACTCTTAAATTCCACTAAATTTGGGTGAGTTCTGTATCTGAATCAGCATGTCTCTGCCATGGGTAAAACAATTCCCAGGCATTTGCTGGATAAAATTGCTGAAAGCCTTTCTGAGAAAAATAGTGCAGCACAAACTTTATTAATCAGGCTGGGATATCACAATTTGCTATCATAAATATGAATAAGCAGGGAGTGTCTCTTACAGAGAGCTTGTCATCTTTATAACTATTACATGAGCCTTTCTCATCAGCCAAGGGACAGTTTAGAGTGGGTTGGAGTTAAGATTTTTAGTGATACTGACTTTTCTGTAGTTTGAATAACAACAAAAAACGTGGTTTGTATATGTTATTTCATCTTCCAAAGCCAAAGTTGTGCTCAGGCAGGTGCTTTGTGCACATCAGCTTACAAAGAGTTATGTCCAGCAAATCCCTGAGGGAGAACAACAGGAAGGATAAACAGAAGTGGATGAGTGATTAAATTCAACAGGGTCTTTATTTTTCATTCCTTGGAAAATGTTCAAGAATTTTTAGCCTGAATTCCAGGTCGAATTGCAGGTAACTGTTAGAGACCTCTTCATCACATATCGCTACAGTAATTTCAATTCATTAAGTGTTGCAGAAGTTAGTAATGATTTTAAGTAGTGGAATAGAATTACTTTAAGAAATGGTAAATTCCTTATGTGTTTTTTCCTCCCTTCATTTGGGTTATGGCTATCAAAAGTATAATTTTTGACAATGAATTAGAGCCAACCTCATATCTAACAGGTTGCAGTCAAAATCCAGCTGTTTGTTTTTAAGAAAAGATGCAAAAGGAAAATAATTCAGAACTGATGAAATGTTTGTTTCTGCCAGTTCTGTAAGTTGTGTAAGTCTGCAAACTACATAGAAGGCCTTTCAGCAAATTAACATATATTAAAAATAGTAGGGGAAATATGGATTAATCAGACATTCAGAAGTGATGAGTGACTTGAAACTGAGTGCAGGCAAACATCTCCTCTCTGTGATCTTACGACAGTAGTGTTTATTGGGTCCCAGCTCCAATTTCCCTCGTATTTTTCCAGTTGAGAATTTTGAAAGCCTGAGATATGTTCCCTACCAGAGACAAATATGCTGCATCAAGGTCATGAGGAGGAACAACCTTAACCTGGCAAAGAACTTGTACCCAAACAGCTTCAGCACTCAACTCCTCAAGCAGACAGCAGAGAATTTACAGCCTCAGCCTGCTCCAACCTCTCCATAATTATATATGCAACCCTACACCTCTGATAATTACCAGGCAGGCAAGAAGTTACCCTCTGGCCCCACATAAGGTGGTCTATTTTGTACCTTGAATTTTCCAGTGGAAACATCCCCTTAGTGGGATTTCAGTTTTTGCTGCTGCATAAGGCCCACATCTGGTTTGAGGGTAGCACAAGGAGAGCAGGGAGGGAAAGACAATAAGAGGGAATATAGGTAAAAAGAAAGAAAAGCTGTGATCCTGCAAAGCAGGATTCATGTGCCTACACAGAGCTGCTGGTGCTGCAAAGGGTCAGGATCTCGGGTGAATGGGAGGAACAGTGATCATCTGCAGTGTAAACCAGAATAACTCCTCACAAAATTCTTAACACATTGCATGGTACTCTTGCAACTGCATTAGAATTTCATACCTGGGGTACGAAACTCTAAAATTCATTATCCAGCACCAAAAAGACAAAAGCAAGGTGTTTAAGAAAGATCTATAGAGGCTGCAATATCAAACCTTGCACATTTTCTTTGCTCAGTTCATAGAAGAGGCTGCTTTGTGAAGCCCTGGTCAGTTTTGGGAACCTGTGGAGAAACACAGCATGAATAAAGTCTGCCCTTTACCCTTCCACAACACAATCTTTTAGGGACAGAGTTGGTTTCTCTATCAATGAAGCTTTGAAACAAGCTCAGGATTTATCAAGTGCACTGATGTAGAAAGCAGCACTGTCCATTGGAGTCTGAGTTTCTGGCTCAGGGAACCAGACCCTCCAGAGGCCCTACATGCCTTGTGCCAAAAGCTGGAACAAAAGGACACGTTTCTGTGTGAAATCTGTCTCTTCCCACACTTCACACTTGTTAAGATGCAGCCTTACAATGGAGAAGTGAAAAATGTGTATATTTTACTAATTACAGAAACGATGCCAACCTGGGGGAATTTGCAGGTGTGGGAAACTCAGCTCACAGGTGACTCTGATTACACCAGATGAGATATACTGAGGGCTGAAGGAAGTGGTGGATTTTTCTTCCCCTCACTTGCTTTTGTAGTGCTGCTGTCCAGGGAGCTAGGAGCAAAGACTGCTACAGTGAAAGGAAGATAGAAGGGATTCTGCAGGAGCACAGTTAGAGCTGGATGAGGATTAGCTCTATAAGTTTGCATTTTCTCTAGAAAATCAGCTCTTGTAGGTGGAGAACTTGTCTGTGGGACCTGGATCTCAAGCAGAGTGGCAGCCTGAGCTGTGGCACTATCTTCAGTGAGGCTGTTCAGAGAGAAAGGAGGGCACTTGGTGCTTTCCATGAAAATGTGTGTGCCAATACCACATGAAAATTATATCCTGTGCTGGCTGAGTCTGAACTGTACATGCTCAGGAGGTGGGTCCTGGTGCCCCTGGAGAGGGCTGCTGGAGCTGAGGACTGCAGCACAGTCCTGAGTGTGTCTGGAGCTGGAGGAGTAGAGGGGCTGGGTGCCCCTGTCACTGCCAGAGCTGCCTCCAGCCTCGCTGCCCAGCTGAGTTCTGTCCTCACTTACACAACAGCGATTTAGATCTTTGACCAAACATTTAATTTATTATTAGGGACATATGTTTCTCATAACTATGGTTTCTGTCAGAACCCAGGAGCATTAGGGGCTTTTTGTTGAGAATAATGGAAAATTCCCATTGAGCAAAGTTCCTCTCTGCTGTGCCATCAACTTAGCTCCATATATCTTCAAGGGTGTGGAGAGGGAGGGTTTTAAATATTTTTAAACAATTAATTCAAAAAGCTTTTTCTTGCCTTAGCTTTTCTCATTACAACTTGATATTAAGTTAAATAGTTTCATGAAACATTCTTCTTCAAATTAAAATTGATGTGTTTCCATTTTTATAACCAAGCAACAAATCTTTATATTTTTGGAGCTGAGACTATGCCAAAATCTATTTACTCAAAAAAACCCCTACAAGCTAAAGTTAAAAACAGAAATGGGTTGGGGTAGTTTATATCTGAACCGCAACGCAAATTCAAGGATCTTTCAGGCTAAAGTGTAAGGATTGCGCATCTGATTCAACCAGGGATCTCTGCCAGGATGAAAGAGGAAGAAAAGTTAAGAGATTTAAACTTTTACTCCAGTAGAAGTAAAAGCTGATTTTTCTGTGGCATTTCATAGTCAATGAATGAGGTGCAAGGCAGAAGAACTCCAGTTATTTCTTTGGCAGATTTGATGCAATAGACAGCTAACTAGGAGTAGAGTAGAAGATGAATTATGGTCAAAAGGAGATGGAAGCTACTCTTAATTACTTTTCTGATCTCAGGGGTACTTCAATAACTGTTTTAAACCTTGTTTCATATGTTAACCTGGGTACTACATATTTCAAACTGTGCCAGTAAGCCACTAAAGGTAATGAGGACTCCATGGTGTGATGTGAGCCAGGGTCCCACAGAAGCCTAATGACACCAGATTTAATTGGAAGGCATAGTTGATGAACCAACAAAATCCCTAAAACCTAAAGCAGCACTATGGGGGCTGAGGTTCTGCCCACAAGTAAATGCTCAATGGTGTAAAACGTTGCAGAGTAAAGCCAAAGTCATATTTTTGCTATTAGAGAAGACAGAAATCAGTTCACTTGCTTCCTTGTTTTGATATACTATGCATTTAAGAGATCAGATTAATAACAGGCTAAGACAACTGTGTGGTGGCTGGGCTAATCTTTAAATATGTTATGGCAGATTATGCCTGCATTTTAATGTGGGTTATGCCTTACATGATGGAAATGTTCACAAAGTCTGGAAAGCCACAAAACCAGCACTGGGATTTATTTAGTGTCAAAAATATGTTGCTTCCCAACCTCCTTATAATGGTTACATAATACTTGTATTTTGATTACAGTGCTTTTCAACAGGTACCTTTGCTGCAGGTAGAGATAGAGGGGCTCCACAGAGTTTGACAAAAATGTGATTCTCAAATGTTGTGCCTCAGCCATGCTTGGCTTGCCACTCTCTCAGACACCAGGTGCCCTTGGAGGACATGTGCTGTCCTTATCAAAGAGGATGCCTTCTTTGGGATGGGGGATTATCTGCACACACCTTCTGCCTGACACAGAGAGCCAAGCACACTGACTTGTTTGGCTGGAGAACAAAAAAGCAGCTTTAGGGTAGAACCATATCAAACTTTTCCACCTATTGCTTACGTTTTCCATGAGTTTCTGTTTATGCTTGTAAAAAAACCCACCTTCTGTATTTCTGCCATTTCTTGCTTCTGGATACTGACTTTTTTTACTTCTTCCTTCAGCTCATTTCAGGGGGAAAACTCTAAATCATATAAAAAAGTTAGCCTAACAAAATGTGGTGTGGGAAGTGCTTTGAGGTCATGTAATGAAAGACCTCATAAAGTACATGTTTTTGAGGAGATGTTTAGCTTACCCACTGTCTTGTTGCTGCCAAGTTTTTTGGTGAAAACATTTTTCAGTGGTAGGGAATGACGCTTTTACTCAGAGCAGATGTATAAAATTAAAAAAAAAAAAAAACCCAAAATAAATATTAGAAGGTATCAACCCTAAGCTTTTCTATTTCTATCTTTATACGGTATATATGGGCACATCACTACTTTCTCTGAGGAAGAAAAACATATTTATGAGAGAATCTAACGTGTCAGCTTCTTCATGTATTGGTGACAAGGCAGAAGACTTCAGCCTGATGGCAACGACTGAAAAAAATCCATGTAGTTTATGAAGATGAACACTTTAGGCTTGCACAAGTGTCTGTCTCTTGCAGGGCTCTTGACAGCAGCCAGGGAGGCTCACAGGAGCACCACGACAGCGCCTGCTCCCTGGGCTCAAGAGCTCTCTCCAAGGATCAGAGCTGTGCTGAACAGCTCAGTATGTGAGAAGAATGATATTTCAGCACTGAAAACCCATCCGTTATGTTTGTTTATACTTTTGATTATTTGTGAGTTCCCTAACTACCCCTGCATGTGTGACTCTGAGGCTGCCATGTTGCACAATGTGTTACCATGGTGGGTCAGATTAGAGCTACGTTGCCAACCCTGTTCCAGGAAGAGAGCTGGCATGAAGAAAAGATGACTGAATTAGTGGCCAATTGGGACATTTTCTGACCTACTCTTTAGGAACCAAGTCCTCTGAACTTTCCCATTATCCTTTGGCTTCATCCTTTTAATAGGGACCAAATCTCCATTAACAATTGAACACCGACAATAAGTGCCATCAGGAAAAGGAAATTCAATTTTAGTGGGGGATGACAGCCTTACCTTTTCGCGCTTAATTGGCCGTATTGTCTCCAAAAGTTAATTGGTTACTTAGTCCAGGTAGTTAGTAAAATGTTTAGCTGCGTCAAAAAGCCCAGGCTCCTACTGTTAATGGGGCATGAAATGGAATGTTTGATACTGCAAATAAAATCAGTGATATTCAAGGATGTTATGGTAGGTAATGCGTTGAAACTGCCATTTAATGGGTCCTGGAAGATTAGGGTAGTGTCAGCTGGAACCGCCCGGTCTCTTTTCTGACATTGTTAGTTGCCTCTTCATTTACTTAACGGCTGTCTGCACTGATTACATAGGCATAAAACTCCCTACAAAAAAACAACAGAGACACGCTCTATTAGCAGTCCAATTAGAACTATTTGCATATTACAGTTCATTTCTGCTTAAGTGAATCCCTAATACAACTTTAGGAAAAAAAAAAATCTATTGTCATTTAAAAAAAAAAAGAAAAAGGAAAAGAAAGGAAAAGCCTTAAAGGTGATCTCTACTTCTTCTTTCTCCCTGGGTAAATTTAGTAAAGGCTCATAAAAAATAAGTGGTGGTGGAGCAATCCAAAGGTAAGAGATTTCTGTTGCAGCCTTACATGATGATGACGACTTTTTAAAATATCAGGAAAATCATGCCAAATATTTTATATGGCCATGGTGGAGTTTCTTCCTAGATTGCTTTCCAATATGGGTTTTTTGGAAAGTTTTCTTTGCGATATCTGAAGGTAAATGTTAGATCAACCTTCACCTTGGGTTTCTTGAGCTAAATAGCTAATGTGTCTGAGAATGGATCTCAGGAGGAGCACACTTGACGCTGTGCAGTTCACCTACCCTATTAGCAAATGGTGGAAAATGATTCCTCCCCTTCTCCCCATCCTCTCCCACACCCTTAGAGGCTGGAGCTAATAGGGAGGAAATACAGCTCTCTGCTCCTCTTGAAAATACTTTTGTCTAAATTTAAACCCATTGTCAAATGGCATAGAATAGATGCCTTGGGACTGAACTGAAGCAGTTCAGTTATCAGAATGCATCCAAATTACCAGAACTTCAGAGGAGCCATCTCCTGCAGGAAGTGTGGGAGACTTGGGATGACCTAATTGTGGCCTTCAAGTAGGAAGGAAGCCTAAAGGTATTGAGACATTTTATAAGGGAATGTAGGGACAGGACAAGGGGGAATGTCTTAAAACTGACAAGGAGTAGGTTTAGATTAGATATTGGGAAAAAATTCTTTTCTCTGAGGGTGCTGAGGCACTGACACGGGCTGCCCAGAGCAGCTGTGAGTGTCCCATCCCTGGACAAGTTCAAGGCCAGGTTGGATGGGGCTTGGAGCAACCTGGTCTAATGGAATGTCCCTGCCCAGAGCACGGAGTTGGAAAGAGATAAACTTTAAGGTCCCATCCATTCTATGTCCCTGTGAAGTAAGAGAAGCTGGAACTGGTAGTGGATGTTTCTGGAGACCTCTCTTTACTCATCTATAGAATAGGAAGAAGAATATCCCTGTGGCCAAGTCACTGTGGGACTTTTGTTTAGGTGAGAGCAGTGCTTTGAGCTCTGCATCTGCAAAGGCAGCAACTGTGCCCATACAAACAGCAAGAGAGCTGAGGATGATAGAAACAGAGCCCTGCAGGACTGTGAGGTGAAGCCTCCTTCAAAACAATAGCAATATTGCTAGTAATAACCAAAGGAAATAATTTCAACTCCTCCTTTAAATTTCTGCTTTCCCATAGTCTGCTGAGCCTGTTGTATTTAAAGGCCTCTTTTTAAGATGGTAATTACAATTTGTGCACATGCTTGCTCGCGGGGTGAGTAGGCTGTTTCTCCTGTGAAAATAAAAATGCTGGTGCTGGTTTTTTTTTTTTT
>VZRH01007333.1:64719-82686 GCA_013397555.1 Urocynchramus pylzowi | reverse complement strand
TTTTTTTTCCCATCTCTTTTGTTAGCATGTTTCCCAGGGCCCCTTTCTCATGGAAACCTGGGGGCTGACAACCAGCAAGAAGCTTCTCACCTGCCTCTTGGTTGGCTGGGATATCTCTCCGAGGGTCTCCAAGCTGGGCTGGCTGGGTGGAAAAGCTAAGCTGGTTGATTGGTACTTGGATTAGAGGCACCTACAGGAGCCCAGGGGAGATCTTTGATGTTCAAATGCTAGTGTAAATACCGACAGAGTTATTTCCAAAGCTTGCACAGTTCAATTCCTTTTTACATGCAGACCTAATTTCACAGGTCAGCCAACCCACCTCAGCTATTATCTGGATTTAGCGATTAATAGAGGATTTCAGTAGTTGACTGTGACAAATAGTGACTAGGGAAGGGAGGGGGGGAAACTGTTCTAAAACAAGGTTTTTAACAGGTCGCTCTCCCCAAATCCATTATTTTCACTCTGACACAAAAACAATTGCAAACAAGCCCAGAACCAAGAAAATCCCTCAATGCAAAGAGTGCAATTCTCTGCTTCTCTCTCCCTCCACCCCTGCCTTGCCCATCAGAGGAGTCACAGTGTGCAATATGTATTGTTTTTATGCCCTGTTGGGTCCTTTGTGTCCGGCCTCCTGCTTTATATCTAGCACTCATTCACACTTACCAGAGATGAGTATTGTCAGACAAAACTCTGGCACTCAAACTCCCGCTGCCTCCCGGGGCTGCCCAGCCCCAGAGGGCACAGCCACTGGGGGACAGCCCCTCTGCCCCCACAAACACTCCCTGCCAAGAAAATGGCTCTCTGGAAAAGGATTGCCTGCTAATAAAATGGACCTAAATCAGTAAGCAATGATTAAGGATTGGGAAGTGCCTTCTGCTGTTGTTACTTCAATACATGTTTTTTTTTGCTCAGGCATTGGGGAAAAAAAAAAAAACGCTCCAAGTTATTTTAGGGACTAGTTTCTTGCACATGAGATGAATGAAAGAGAAAAGCAATACTCGGGAAATATTCATTTTCTTCCTTATATATATATATATATATATAAAAAGAATGGCAACCAGAATTGCCTTTTTAAATAAAACATCAGCCCAGGAATGCAAACTCTACTCTGTTTATATTCAACATCTACACTGTCTTTTTTTTTTTTTTTTTTCTGGTTTAATTTCAGNAAAAAAAAAAAAACGCTCCAAGTTATTTTAGGGACTAGTTTCTTGCACATGAGATGAATGAAAGAGAAAAGCAATACTCGGGAAATATTCATTTTCTNTTTTTTTTTTTTTTCCTGGTTCAATGTCATGCCTAGTGGAATAGCAATTCACAGAAAACATGGGATAAATCATTAGTTCCAGTTTATTCTACTTTTATTTACAGCAAGTATTTCTTTACCACTGAACAGAATTGATTGCTGGTGAGGGACTATTTGATTATTAGTATGGGACTACTTGGGCACTGTGGTAGTCACTGAGGGAAGGTGGCTTTTTGGGTGCAGAGGGATTATGTAAAGGCTTGATCCATGTTGTGGGAACGTGTGCCTCTTTCTAAGGGTTATTCTGCAGAGAACTCCAGATTCTGGAAACCGTTTTACCTTTTATTTCCATTAATTAATGTGAACTATAAGAGGATTTGTTGATTTAAAAACAAACAAAAAAAAAGGATAGATTATTAGGTACTGCAAATAAAATCTACTCACTTATTTGTTAATCACAGTGGTGATTTTATTTTGCTTCTCTGTGAGTGAGAGGGGGGAGTCAGGTTGCCAGTTGCACTTTGCATTTATGATTAGATTTCCTTACAGATCCTCCTGGAATTTGCAGTACTGAAACAGGAGAAATTTATTTACTTTTATTTGTGTGCTTTGGTTTTTTTTGTTCAATTTTTTTTTTCCTACATTCTTACTCTAAAATTATCCAAGTTTTGCCCTCAAAAATTTGCCAGAGGCTTTCAAACTGAAAAGCTACATTTTGTTACCACTTGGAAATTTGCATCGCAAACTCTGGTGAACTTTAGCTGCACGCTGATGACCCTTGTGCCTGTGAGCCAAGAAACTTGCCTCGTAAAGGGAATACACGGGCTGAGAAGCTCCAGGGTCAGCTGGAGCCAGGAAATGCAGTGTCACAAGAACAACAATTTGCATGAGTCCTGCAAGGAAATAAATGCGCGTATTGACATCTCTGGGCCCAAGTCAAACTCTGAGGGTGGGTCATTCTATTCTGGTTTTGTGCCTGTCTTTTAGGGAAAATCAGAGCTGTTTTGTTATTTTGTTTGTGTAACCAAGAGTCATCTTTCTCCAGTCTTGGTTTGCCTGTGTGGGACTGGACTCCAGCTCTGGAGCCCTGGCTCTGAGCACCCTTGTCCTGACCTGGCGTTCAGCAGCGGGATCACATTACTAATGAGTGCATGTTTGAGCTCAATTAAAATAAATACATTTTACAAAACTCAGCCTAGTTTCAAATATTCAGGCAGCTGTCTCTGCCAGTCACCTGCCAGTTTATTGCTTCAAGTCTTTTCCTCTAACTTAAAATCCTCTTAGCCTCTGCTCAGGGACAAATGACTTTTGTTGTTCCTTTTTGTTTACAGCTTTGGCTGTACACACAACCCTTCTTGGAAATTGCTTCTTTCCCAAGTATGGTACTTTGGCACATGAAATAATCTGGCTTTTAAAAAAACCAACCAGCTCGCAACATTTCCAGTATTTCTGTCCCACTGGAAGGGGGGAAAAAAAAAAAAAAAGCCAAAACAAGGGAAGAGTGGATTCCTCACTTGTTGAAGAACTGGCAGAACAAATCTGTTCATTAAAGAGAACACAGACTTAAGGAAAACATGGTATTTCCGACTTTTTAATATCAGGGTATATATTTCAAGATGCTTTGTGGTATTTTGGGGGAGACGGAGGCTAAACCATATTTTTTCTGATTTTATATTTTTTTCCTGTTGCTCTTCCTTCTGTTAAGTGATGGAAGTTCCCATATTGACAACATTGCTTTACATCCAGCCTCCTGACTGCAGCACATTCCTTACTTCCACAGCATTTCTCTCCTGTAGTAACTTCAGGTCCATTTCTGCTAAACAAGTTGCTCTAATATGTGTCTCTGATATGTGTATCTACTCATATAAATAAATACATACCCTGCCCTCTATAATTGCATCAGTAGCTTCAAAACTTGTTGAAACACAGGCTAGTTGTTAGCTTCCTGAATTGGCTGTGAACAACTGTGTTTTCATGAGCCAGCCTAAAAATTTATAATCAAACTGGTGCTGGAGACAATGCTTCCATTGACCACACTGAGCACTCACTGAAATTTACAGAGCAGTTGAGTACATCTTCCAGCCATTTTTCTCTGGTTTTGCCTTTCAAAGTCACAATGAACACTTGTGCTTTCTTCAGATTTATGAAACTCCTCCATGTTCTATTATTTTATTTTTTTCTAGCTCTTCCCCGGGCTCCGCCCAAGTGTTCCTGCTAATTCAGCATCCAGTACAAAATTACAGGTACACTTGTAGCAGAGTTTTGGCAGACAGAGCTTTTTAAAGCCAATGGCAATTTCCTGCATACATATCCAAAAGTATATAGGCATATATACCTTATGCATATATAAAAAAGGTATATGCATATATATACCTTTATATATATGCATATGTAAAGGTATAAAGGTAAGGTATATTTCCTTGACCCTCAAGGACTCTTGTGGTGAGACATGGATAGTGAGCATTTGATTACCTGTGTGCACCTTCAATTATATCAAGGTGTGTGTAATTAAAAATGAAGTGCCTGATTCCCTGCTCTGTTACTCCATTTCATGCTGGAATAATTGAAATGAGCAATGTGCCCTGCTGAAAGTGCTATAGCGGGATGTAAATGTGCTCTCTGGTAAGTTTTGGTAGAGTTTATGAGAGAACTTGGGAAAGTTATCTTTCTGTATGGATGCCCCATCCCTAGCAGTGTTCAAGGCCAGGTTGGATGGACCTCTGAGGAACCTGTTCTGGTGGAAGGTGTCCCTGCTCATGGCAGGGGGTGGAATGAGATGATCTTTAAGTTCCCTTCTGACCCAAACCATTTTCTGATTCTACATTCCTGTATATTTAACAAACCCATAGAATGAAAACACACCAACACATGCTATGTTTTCATCATTGATTAACCAGTTTCATGACCTTTTCAGTATGAGAAATTATTGGCAGTTTTAACTAACAATAAATTGATCCCATTATTTAGTATACAATATTCCACCGATTTCAAACAAGATGCATATTAAAGAGGCCAGCTACTTTCTATCAGTGTCATGCCCAGGAAAATAAGCAGGGCTGTTATATGGCATCTATGACAATGGCAGGACAAGCCATAAACACAAACATTCACACACAGCCAGGTCTCCAAAGCTCCTGTTTGCCAATTACAGTAATGCTGATGACATATCTAGTTTAACGCACACAGCATTAAAATAGTTCCCCCTTTTCTAGGAAAATCTAATTACACCAAGCCCAAGCACTCAATCAAACCTGTTATTCTGTGGCTAAACAGCCCAGTGTTAATGCAATTTGAGGAGATCCAGGCCGTGACTGGGAACGTCATGTATTAACAATATCTAATGGGAGCTCCCGTAGGTAAATGAATATGCTAACAAGCAAGGTCGCTGCTAAATCTAATATCTTTAAGCTGTTTAATTCCAAACAGTCCCTTAATAAATCAATTGACCGGGAGAGCTGATGCCCCTATCAATTATTCAGGAGGGCAAATAAATATTTCAGATGATTTGATAGGAAGGCTAGTGTTGGCCTTATAGAAAGCTTTGCATTTCATTAGCCTCTTGCTAAAAGTTTTATAATGTGTGGAACAGTGGTGGTTTTCCCTAATCTTGAAACCCCAAGTGAGGGGAAGAAGAGGCTGAGGTATCCTGCTTCAACCACCTCATCTGCCAGGGACTTGATGACAGCTGAGACAGGAAGAGATGGGAATAGTTTCAGGCTTCCTAGTGACAACTTCTCCACCCCAACAAATGATGAGAGGAAAATCAGAACACTCTTTCATTTCTGGGGAAACCAAAAAAAGAGTAACCTTAGGAAGCTCGGATTAGTGGTTAATGCCACGTGCCATGCTGCCTTTTGTAAATGAGGGAAGTCATTTATGTTTGTATTGGATTATTTGTGTGTTTATGTTAACACTGAGCCGTGATTCAGGTTTGCCAAATGCAATTCCCTTGAAGGAAAAGCAGAGTTATTAAAAGAGGTGCTGCCTGTAATTGATCTGCATTAAGTAAGTGAAGCTTGCAAAGTGCTTGAGATACTTGAATGGAAGAAGCCAGGAGTGCAAAATATTATTCTATAAGAGCAAAAGTATTATCATTGTATCTGAAAAATTGCTGATCATTGAAACATGTGGTTTATTATAAAATCAATAAAGACAAAGTTACAAGAGAAAGGCAGAGAAAATGTACCTGACTCTGGTGAACAAAGAAGAGGGAAGTCCCTGAGGAAGCTTCTTTAACCGTGTGTAAATTTGCTTGCCTCTGCCCAATCCATTTATACCACTAATACAGATTAAAAGTCAATGATTACTTACATAAGCATTTCAGTTTATAGAAAGAAACCTGTGCCATAAAACATGATCTATTGTTCTGCAATGTGTCTCTGTACACGGATCTGTGTCTCCCTGTGATAAATCAGGGTCTCATTCCTGCCATAGCTCTCCCACCCATGTCTCTCCTCCACAGAGAGTCCCTGCAGCAGAAGGCTGAAGAAGCAGGCTTAGGGTGTAAGTGTGTTGGCACCAAAGTCATCAACACTGAGCCTGAAGCCTCCCACTGAGCCTCATCACTATGGAGAACATAAAAAATGAAATTTCTTGCGACAACAACAAGCAAGGAGGTCTCTGCCTGGCATGGTGCTCACAAGGGAGCTCAAACTCCCCAGCAGTGCTCTCCACGTGGCCTGGGTTTATGCTCTGATAAGAAAGGAGACTCAAATCCTGCTTCTCCAGAGTTATAGACTGTATGAAACTCTCCAAAGGGTGGTTTACAAAGATTTCCTCCCACTAATGCAGCATAAGGGATTTTCCACAGTATGAGGGTGAAGAGTTCCAGCTTCAAAAGTCCTTTTGGTGGGAAGATTGTTTAAAAATTAGATGTAAGACAAGTTTTTTAATAATTTTGGACACATAAGAAAACACTACATTTTCAGAACTTGACTAGAGAATCTGCTGAAACTCCAGACTGGGTCCTCAGCAGAAATAGTCTGATTTACGCCTCCTCTAGAGCAGGCTTTTGGTTCTTTCTGCTTCTTCTCCCTAAATAGCAAGACCCATATAAAAATCACTGAATGAGGATCTTCTATGGCAGCAGTTTTACATTGCAAATTACTCAATGAGGTATGAAAGAAACATCTCAGCTGCGCGAAATCATAATTTAAATGTTAGGTTTGGTTTATTTTCAGCTTCGTGACTCAATGGGGTAGATCCTCTCTATGGCACTGAAAGTAAAATCTGGCCAGGTTTAAAATCCAGTGCAGGGATTTCAACTCAATCATTAAATAACTTTTTTCTTTAGCTCAAAATGCCATGTTGTCATGTGTGTGCTGAAGCTGAGCCTGGGTGCCACCGAAGTTTGCATGGCAAAGTGGGAATGGGAATTACTCTGCATGTGGAAAATGCAAAAGTAGTAGAAGGATATTAAGGGATAACACAATCATTTACTAAACATAAAATTTGAATCCTAAACCAATTTTTTGTTTCTTTTAAGTTCAGTTTCTACTTGTTTAAAAAAAAAAATAGCTTATTTTAGGAATGAAATCTTTACTTGAAGAGAATGTATGGCTCCCATAAACTCATGTAAGAGTCCCTGTTCCTCTTTTCCAGAGGGAAGACTTTTTCAATCTTTTGTAAAAGCTATTTGTATTGGTAGGGACACAATCCATAGGAATTTCTTGGAAAAATAAAGGTGAAGTTATATGGGAAATTGGTGTGAAAGGTTTTTTTTTCTTTTTTTTTTCTTTCCCATTAAAATAGAAATTCTCAAAACATTTTCTTTAGATTCAGTTCATGAAAGGTCTTTCAGATTCAGCTATCCTTAGGGACCTCAAGGACAGTGTTGGTGAGGATTTTATGAAAATATTGATGCAGAAAATCACATGAAGTTTTTTACTATATTGAATTTTGGTGTTCTGGATAAGGAATTGTGGAGTAAGTACATGACAATCAGGTTAGTAATTATTGACGCTTTCATATTTCTTTTACTCCCATAATTTCAGGTTTCCATGAAGGACAGGGTCTGTCCTAGTGGGATTCTAGCTATGGAGTAAATATATACAACTGCTCTGATTTGTCAGCAAAACTCCTGCTATTAGCAAGAATTGTTTTGAAAATGTGCCCCCTCACAGAACTACATGGAGATGCTGTTGACGTCACTTTTGTCCTTTTGTTCCTTTTCTTAAAAAAAAAAAAAAGAAAAAAGAAAAAAGAAATGTATAAAAAATAATAATGAGAAAGTGTTCATCTAACTCATTCACAAGGTTCTACCTGCCATCCCTTATGCTGAATGAGGATGTGAGGGCACTGTTAGGCATATGTGCATGTAAATTACCTCTAACTGCACATCTCTATTATAGGCAATTACACTAATGTGCTAGAATGATACATTTAGTGTCTTCAGAAGATAGAAGCTGGGTGGAGGGCAGACTGATTTGAAGATCAATCTGGATGAAACAAAGAATGGTATTTATTTGGCAGACCACTGGGGAGAGCTGGCTAAAACTGCAGAATGAGATAACATTAGCCATTTGATAAGTGAGGGTTGCAATTTAGGAGTCTTATTTGCTTTTAATTTAAAAAAAAAAAAAAAAAAGTCTGTGGGTTTCTAGGCTAAGATTGGGAACTACTTTTCTCTGTATAATAGATATCTCAAGCAGTATGAATTGGCAACCAGGAAGCATGCCAGGTGTTTGAATTTGGCCTATCCAGTCTGTGCCCCTATTCAGGTGTCAAAATGTGGGTTCTTATGCTCATACATGCAAGGCAGAGCTCCTGTGGTCACTCCCTGAGAGCAAAAAAGAGTGGTGCCAGCTTTCTCTGTGAGATTTCCAGTAAAGTTAAGAAGTGTTTCTTTATGGAGAAGGGGAATTCAGTGTACTTGCCTGCCTGTGCCTTCACCACTCCTAAAATGCTCTTTTCTGGACAACTTCTGTTGACTAAAAAAAGAAATCTGAATTCATAACAGCAATAACTTTGGAGGCATTTGTTCCATCCTGTCTGCTTCACAGTTTTGTGCAGAATTTAGGTGGCTTTATATTAGTGCCTGAGTCTCAAATGCTTTACTTAGAAGTTACAGGAGGAAAGTTCTTGCTGCTACAGCAAAGGAGCCTTGAGGTGTGGAGGAAGAAATGTCTGGATTAAAGCACCAACTGCTCCTATGACTTTCCCATCCACAGAACCACCATGGCTATGGGCTGCTTCTGCTGCTTGTTCATGTCCTAGCCTTGCTCTTGCTTTCCTTTGGGAAGAAACAGAGGAAAGCTGTGTGAGATTACCTGTGAGGGCTGAGTGACAGCTCAGGTGGCACCACTATCCAGTATTGGTATGATAACATAAATTTTGTATTTCTGTCATTGTTTTACATGTGGCAATCCCTGTGGGAAACTTAAGATAGAGACTTTGCATACTATGACAAATGCATAAACTTAAGGTGTAATGATGTATTAAAGACTATTATCTGATAATATATGTTTTTTGTATCACCAGTACAGGCTGAGGGCTGACCTGCTGGTCGTAGTGGACAGCAGACTGTCCATGAGCCAGCAGAGCATCCAAATGGCCAGGAAGGCCTGTGGTACCCTGGGATGCACAAGAGAAAGAGAAAGCATTGCCAGCAGGGCACGGGAAGTGATCCTGCCCCTCTACTCAGCCTGGTGAGGCATATCTGCAATGCTGTCTCCAGTTCTGGGCTCCTCAGTACTAGGAGACGTGGAGCTCCAGGTCCAGGAGAGTCACTAAATTAGTCAGGAGCCTAGAAAATCACTCCTGTGAGGAAAGGCTGAGGGAGCTGGGCCTGTTAAGCCTCAAGAAAAGGTGAATGAGAGGGGACCTCATTCAAATTGTAAAAGCATTTGATAATCCTGACTGCTTGCAGGTGACAAAATAAGCACACTTCTCTTCAGAAGGACTCTGGCCAGGTTGTTGTTATAGGGACACAGTGCAAAAAGATCAAATGGTGGGACAAAATTTTGTGCATTTGTGGGATGTGGGGGAGAACAAGAAACAGTGGATGGAGGGAAAAGAAACACTGAAGAGAGACAGCTCTGTTCCATATGTGATCAAGAGGCTAAATATCTTTATATGCTTTCTGGAGAACGTAGCAAATTTTCCACTGAGGACCTGCTTTTTACAGGGATTTGCTTTGCATGCTACAGGCTGCTTTAAAGAGTTTTCTGGTTTTACATTTGGCTGGACCATGAGGAGATTACTTCCTGATGCTTAATAAATGCAGAAAAGAGATTCGTAGGACCACGCATTTGCACACACGCACGCATGCAACTGAGATGCCCAGCAGATAAGTGCAGTATTTTTGTTTACAAGGAGATATTACACTGGAAATCCTATTAGCAATCAGACAGTCTGCTGGCTGGATTTACTAAACTTCAACCAGAGGAGTTATTCCAGCTGGCATATTAACCCCCTAAAGGCTTAGTTTTACATTTTAGATGCTCCCCTAACTTGTGGAGGGATGAATTAACTGTAGGTACAAGTAAAGTTTTGCCATTTAGAGTGTTTAAGAACAAGACAGAAATGCATGGACACTCCAAATAAGGTGATTTTATTGCACTTACATCTGCAACATGGGAATGCTGATGCATCTGAAATAATGCCTTGTCATCATAAAGTCTTAGCTCTAACCTTGGTCCCATGGAGTTTGGCACTGTGAGAAGAATGGAGGGACACATCCCTTTTCCAGAGAGCAAGGCTGTGATTTGGAAAGGGGATACAGGCAGTCAGACTCCAGCCCCTCAGCATCTGCCTGTGTAAGGCTTGCTGCACCATCCTAGCTTAAAGAGACAACAAGCAGATGGAGAGCAGGGAAATAGGATGCAACATACACAAATTAAAAAGTCGCAGATGTGGTAGACGCATATCCTATTAGTTTTGTCTGGAGCTGGTTGAAAAATGCTAGGGATAAAAATTCAAATGGTTGCTAAAAAAAAAAAAAAAAAAGGTGTTGAGAAATGTAAAGATTTTAACCTCCTTCTAGCTTTGCCTTGTGCCATTTCACTCACCTTGGGGCTGGGGATGTGCACAGGTGAAAGTGAGAGGAAGAACACAGAAGTGTTAAAAGAACCAGTGTGTTTGAATTTATGAACCTCCAATGTGTGATATTTTTTATGTTTACACCCTAAAACCTGTTGACTATTTGTGCTCTCAGGTACTGCCTTCAAAGATCCTGAAATCTGTAATCAGATTTGAAATGTTTATTTTTATTTTCTTCAAGGATTCGTTAGGTCAAATGATAATTTGGGCTCTGATTCAGAGAAAGAAAATTCAGATCTGAATTTTTCTTTGGTCAAGTGTTAACAGAGGATCAGAGAATCCTGAAATGACTCTTTTCAGCTGTTATTTGTCATACATTTTGAGCTATTAGCAGTGATTACACTCACAGTTTATGACTCTTTCTCAGCTTATTTAAACTCAGCCCTCTCCCTGTCTGCATTTCTAACTGGATATCTTTTCCTGAGGATGAATCATTCAGCACCACTGCTCTGACTTCCACTCTCCTTTACTCTCTGTGAACTGAGCATGTTTGACAAATTCTGACCCTTTATAAAAATACCTGGCTTAGTTTTACAATATTATTTATTTTTATAGCCCAGAGCCAAGCAGGTGAAGAAAAAATGAAGACAATTTGGTAAATAATGAACACAGGAATGACATATTGTTTTCCTGCAATGAGGAATAAATGCACTTTATTAAATGACCTTTACTGTAGTGGCTGCCAAGAAATTGGAGATAATAAAGCTCTTACTTAAAGAGGATTTTAGTTGAGAGGGGGTATTCCTTAAAAAAAAAAAAGGGAACAATTTCTTTATTAAAACATTATTGTAGAAACATTGGTATAAGTGTATTATTGAGACAATTTTTTGTTGTTGTTCTGTCTTTCTTTTAATTAATTTATCCTTGCAAATCCTCTGATTGAATTACTGTAGCAAATGAAAGTTTAATTCCCCACTTTTCTGGCTTGCAAATCTTTATCCTGGGTCTTGCTTTACTGTTCCACATCTTTCCAGAAGGCAGAGCCTGTTTGCTGGGGATGGCAGCAGGGCTGGTGGGTGCCACCTGCCTGTGTTCAGCCACTGTTTCCGTGTATGACCATAAGCAACTTAACCAGCTTTGCATCTAAAGGGATTACCATGACCAGGCACCAACAAGAACCTTTCCACTGGCTTCAGTGTATTACTGGTCTAATCCTAAGTGTCAGGGAAGGCTGAGAGAGAGAGGACAAAGGACTCTGTGCCTCTTGGTGTGCAGGACAACATTCACTGTGCATGACATGCTGAAGTTTTGGGGTGGTTTATGCCTTCTTGGAAGGCATCTGCCCTCCTGTAGGGTGTGCCCAGGGTGAACCATTCACACACACCTGTAGACACACTGTGTTTGTGGTGTTTAAAGGTTTTATATGTCAGACAGGAAATTTAGTTCTAGAACAAGGTATAGCTTCTTTAGGTAGGGTTGTATTATCTAATATTATCACAGAATGGTTTGGGTTGGATGGAACCTTAAAGTTCACCCTGTTCCAATCCCCTGCCATGGGCAGGAACATCTTCCACTAGACCAGGTTGCTCAAAGCTTTGTTAACCTGCCCTTGGACACTTCCCAGGATGGGGCATCCACAACTTCTCTGCACAACTTGTTCCAGTGCTTCAGAACCCTCACAGAGAAGAATTTCTTCCTAATACATAATCTAAATATTCTCTCTTTCTGTTTGAAGCCATTCCTCTTTGTCTTATTTCTCCCTGGCTTCCTTGAAGGTTCTTGTCAGACACTGGAAGGAGGCTATAAGATCTCCATGCAACCTTCTCTTCTCCAGGCTAGACAGCCCCAACTTTCTCCTGCCTGAAGAGACAGAAATATTGCCCCAATATTTTGCAGTCACTCTTGATTTTGACAGACTGGGTTTTGTTTGTGCATCCTATTTTTTCCATGCTTTTAAATTTAGGGGTAACTTCCAGTGATGTTTCTGCCCATGAAACCTAAACTTAGGGCTCACAGATACCAGTCACCAAGAGCTCTTCTCACAGGGATAAATATGGTCCTTAACATTCAGTTAGGGATGAGCTAGACCACATAACAGGCTCATCATCCAGCAGGCAATTCCTGGGGGAAGCCAAAGCCCAAGTGGAAGATCTGGTCCATGAGCCTCTCAGCCAATGCCACCATGCTCTAACTGAGCAAGAATTAGGGACATAGTCTGCACTAGAAGCTGTGGTTTGAACTCAAGCACTGACTGTGGGGTATAGGTGTATCTTAATGGATGTCATATCCCACCTTAAATATGTATGAATGAAAACGAGGTTAGCTACTGGCGAGGGAGGCTGACAGAGGATTCAGAACATGAGCCCACAAATCCTTTTTAGAGATCATCCCCCCCAAGTTACTTAAAGCATCAAGGAAGAGAAAAAGAAGCAGAGATATAAAATGCAAGTAGCACTTTTTAATAGATTTTTCTTCCTTTTCCCCAAAGGGTTTAGCTGCAGAGAAAGAGTGGAACATAATAATCCTTAGCATTTATATAGCACTTTACATTTCCAAAGCTCTGTACAAACATTAACTGATCAATCTTCACAACACCCCTGTGAGTTAGGGATGTATGATTAACCCCATTTTACATTGGGGGAAACCATAACATTTCAGAACCTCTCCTCAAGAGGTGCCTGGCTCCTGCAGATCCCAGTAATTCAAATTGGAGTCATCCCTGACACTTCTGAGCGCCGGGCGCTTTGCCACCGCCTCAGGGCTACACGGCCACTCTGTGCCTGCTGCTCCAAAGGCTCTGTCTTCCCTTCCCTGCTCTAACTGCTGGACAGCCCATGCTTTTGCACACCTCTGCCTTTCCATTTCCTCGGTGGAGTGACACCAGTGACTGGAATTTCAAGAAGCAAAACCTTACCTGGTTGATGTGCCCTGCCCTTATCTCGACCCTCGAGACTTTTGTTACATTTTCACTCCTCTCTTGGCTGAGGAGGGGAGGGATGGAGCTTCTCTGGTGGGCACCTGGCAAATATCTAGGGTCAACCCATCACAAAACATATTTTCTTTTCCTTTTTCTTTCTTTTATCTTTTCTTTTCCAACCCCTGGAATGATTTAAGCTGAAATGTAATCCTGTATTGAGTGAAAGCACACAAATACAATGATATACCTGTTATTTGATGCCTTTCTCTCCCATTCTTTTATCAATCTTTTCTTGATAATTTCCTGTGTTTCAGAGAAAATGGCAGGTAAAGTATGGGATTAATACAAAAATGCAACTATCTTACTATTTTTTCCTTGTGCAGGAATAAATAGATGTCTTTAACATGAAATCTGGCTGTAAATTGTTGAATTGTATTAACTTTTTCATGCTTTCTGAGTTTCCATCCCCTGAGCATGTGTTGCCTCTTCAAGCAGAGCTTTCTTTTTGTGGCAAAGCTCTCATTTTGCTTTACTCCCTGTAAAGCAAACCCTTCCTTTGGGTTCCTGAAGCCACAAGTGCTTCCATATTAATTAATGCTGGGTGCCCATCAGGAGAAAACCAAACCATTCACTCAGAGAGGTGCCCAGCTGTGGCTGGAAGAGATTTTTTCCCAAAGTCACGTCCTATAGGCAGGGATGGCTCAGTATGACATGCAGCAGGATCATGACCAGGGTGGTAGAAGGTTCTGCTGGTGTGGGCTGACCTCAGCAAAGGTCATGTAGAGAATGCAAGTAACAGCTGCAAACACTGAAAAGAGCTACTGGATGTCCCAGTATAGCACATTCCTCCTCCAGGATGTGGCATCAGGTACTGCAGAACTCGTGGGAGTCACTGCCACTTCATCATCAATATTCACTGCTTTGAGTCTCCTAATTTTCTTGAAGAATGTTGTATCTAGTTTGGAAATTAATTTCTTGGTGTCCTTCAACTAAAATAGGTCTTAAGAAGGAAGACAAAAGGCTCTAAGTAAGACTGATGGAGAAGAGGGATTAAATAATTTAAAGCATTTCCTCAGGTGTCATTGCTTTGAGTATTTTGTGCATTTATTCATTTTTTCACCCAGAAAATATGGCATTTGCTACAGCAGCAGAAGGCTCAGGTCTGGATTGGTACTCCATTTCTGGAAGAAAACTGTTTCTTCTGCTCTGGGATGTGACCTGTAGTCTATTGCTTTTTATCTGTATTACTGAATCTTCTGTTTTGGGAGCTGCTCAAAACAGCTTTTCATTCTGAATGCTAATCAAAAGAGTGTGTTAATTAAATATACTTCTGATGAAACTAGTTTGAAATGAGACACGCAGACTGGAGTCTGCCCTTTCTGAAGTTAATGAGAGATATTGAGGGGCCAGGACTTTTTTTTTGATGGGGGAGCTGCCCACTGATATAGAGATCAGTATTATTGTAATGAAGACTTATAAAATAAGATCATCCACTGATCTCTGTTGTACCTGAGACTGGTGGGGTCCCTCCAGATTTACACTGGTGAAAGAGGAGCTCTGAATTTGGTACCCTACTACTTAAAAATATGTAGTTGCCCTTTAAGATGTAAATCTATTGAAATCCAACCTTAGACATTGCCAGGGTCACTCTGCTTATTACTTTATGACATTTCCAGATTAAAGGTGCAGTGGGGGCTCACATTAATTTGCTTTATGTTTGACTAGAAATGCTTCCCATCACTATTAGAGCACACTTCGAGCTCTCTTCATTTTAGAATGCTTGTCAGTCATTCGAGAATGATATGCCCTACGTCTGGGATGAATAAGCACATCATATATTAGTCAGAGCCTTTTCCTCTGGAGAGGCTCAAGAAAGCTGACAACTACTTCCAAGGAAGGTGAAAAACATACCCATCCCAGCAGCTGAATGAAGGAGGAGAGGGTAAATATTCTGCTAAAATGTTATCTGCTCAGGTGATTGAAAGCATTTAGGCAGTTGTCCTGTGGTGGCAGATTTTAGGACTCATCTGTGGGAAATGGGCACCAACAATTCCAGATGCAACCCTGATCTGTAGGAAAGAAACCTTCCATGGGGAGCTTTCACATGTCTGTGCAACCCCCCAGGTCCCAGGCAACAGAGGGACTTTCCCTTTCTATTTCATTTATTCCACTAATTTCCATCTTGAAGTTTGTCATCAGCTTTGAAGCTGTCTGTGTGCTTCAGGAAGTGATGGTCATATTATGAGGGTGGAAGTGATGGAGTACCTCTTGTTTACTGGTGTTAATGTGTTTCTGGGCAATACTGGAGCACCCCAGAAAGGGAAATATTTGTTTCTGCTCTACCAACAAACAGAACATCAGCCTGGAGATTTGCTAATGATGTTTCACAGTGAGAGGATTTTTGCTGAATGTCACAGCAAAATCTCTTTTATGGCTCTTTAATGAAGTGCACCCCCTTGCATTACTGTGAGTCACAAATTCTGCAATAACTGGGGGAGAAAAAGCAAAACAACAGACATTTTAGCATTTACTTTTGAACCGTTGGGGTTGCTTGAAGCTGAAGCTCAAAGCCAATTGTGGAAATACCCTTCTCTAAAAATACAAGGCCTGATTCTGAGAGAGATGTCTGAAAATTGCTTTTCCCAGAGCCACCAAATTTTGGGCACTGACACAGCAAAAGAGGCATAAACACCTTTGCTTTTATACCAAGGCCAGTGGAAGTGTCTATGCAGTTGATGTGTGTGTGTTTAAATGTCTGGTGTCCCTGGCCAAGGAGTTTTGGAGGGTCGAGTCCTTCAGTCCCAAGTGATGAATTTCAGGCAGTTTCAAATGTCCTCTTCTGTTTTGCAGCTTCATAGAGAAATTTTAAAAAATATGGATTGGCCTAATTATTTGTTTTCTGCCATCAGAATTAGGCAATCTCTTGAAGGAATGTGATGACAACGTGGCTGAAATACCATCCAAAATATGACACTTCTGTGGAGGCAAATTAGAACTGTAGTGAACAACACAGAGGCTCTCAAATGTTTTATGCACAATTAACTGTGTGCCAATGTGGCACCTTGAAAAGGAAGACAGTGAATTTCTGACTGATCTCTGTGTCTATTCATCATGACTTGTGGCCAACCCCTACCTCTACCTACTCCTGTTCAGCCCCTCTCAAAGGTATATCCAGCTGCTGCAGATCTGCTCCCCCAGCAGCTTTGTCTGGTCTCACTGCTCTTTTCCCTGGGAAAACTGTATTTCCTGTTCCATATAATACTCTAAAACACTTTACAGAGCAACATTACCTGGCAAAAACTCACATTTTCACAAACTCAGTGCAAAAACTGCAGCAACCATTTCACTTGTGCATACCCACAGCTAGATCTTAAGTGCTCTATCCTCTCTCTCTCTCCAGCCTCAGTTTAATGTCTTTCCCTCAGTTATCCACAGAATTATAAAGCTTAATATATAGCTTAATCCATTCGTGGGATTTTATCTTTTCTTATATTAACTTATCTATAGATGCTCTCGCAGGGATGGCATATGTTGGAGACAGTCATTTTTAAAGCCATATGCAGCTGGTCCTTGTGTGAATGCAGCACCCTGCAACTCATGATTCCTCTTCACTACTAATTATTTCCTATGGCTTTTAATACTGCTCTGAGTCTTAGAATAGCTCTGAATGATGATAGACATATATTATTATTACAGGTTGTATTAAGCAGTCGTAGCTCAAGTTCTAATTACATTACCCTTCAGCCACGGCAGCAGTAACACTTGGTTTGGTTCTTGAGTTTCTAGGAATAATCTCGCCAGTAGTTCTTCGTCAGGCTGCAAGGTCAGGGATAAAGGGAATTCTCCTGCCCTCCTTTTCGTGCAGGAGCTCAGAAAGGGACTGTGGAAAGGGACAAAACTGGTCGTGAAGGGAAGGGATTCAAATGAGAGGCTCCATGCTTTCCATGTGGCAGCATCCTGGCTCTGCTCCAGGCAGGGTGGGAACCCCAGGAAGTGAGCACATGGACATGTGGGTGCACTTTAGGGTGCTGGAGTTATGGGGTTGGTCTTCTGAGCCCCAAGGAACGTAACAGTGAAGATTTCTAAATCCATCCAGTATAGTAGAAGTGTTTAAGTTAGAAAAAACCTCTAAAATGAGTGTGCCCAACCGTTAACCCAGAAATGGTAAGTCCAGACACAAGAAATGCAAAACACCCCATTTCCCTACAGCCCTCCCAACACCAGTGACCCTTTCCATAAGCCTATGATTTTTAAGTGGTTGCACAAGGTCCTGTAGAGTGGGAACAAGGCTGTGTACGTAACTCACTTAAATTTTTTTGACTGAGGAAAAGCACCAGTGAGAAAAGGGTGGCATTTGAACCATGGAACCATAGAATCCCAGAACCATTTAAAGGTTTGGCATGGAGGGGATCTTAGACACCATCTAGTTCCAGCCCCCACCAGTGCCACAGGCAGGGGTGAACCCACCAGCTCAGGCAGCTCATCCAACCTGGCCTTGAACATTTCCAGGAGGGGACAAAAGATCACTGAGCCAGGAGTCAGTTAAAAAGTATTTCCACTTTATTATTCTAAGTCAGTGGGTGGGCAGGGTCGTCATAAATAAATGCTTGTTAATGGCAATCCTGTTTTGGGCTTGTAATGTGTTTATTAGTATTCAGTAGTTGTTTATAAATCTTAAGGGAAATATTTTTTTGATTTAAAACATGGAATAGAAATATGACAGACATTTTTCAAAAAATATTTGAAAAAAATTCCTGTGGTATTGAAACAGCATGTGCTGAACATAAGGACATGATTTTTTTTTTTTAGTTTTGGTTTCCCAAAA